>CM040932.1:12579756-12959756 GCA_023029165.1 Gobiocypris rarus | reverse complement strand
CACACACACACACACACACACACACACACACACACACACACACACACACACACACACACTGGCCCTGCCCCTAAACCTACCCATCGCAGGAAACTGCAAATTTTTACTTTCTCCCAAAAAAACTCATCCTGTGTGATTTATAAGCCTTTTGAAAAGTGGGGACATGGGTAATATCCTCATAAGTCACCCTCCTTGTAATACCTGTATCATACCCATGTCATTATACACATTTGTGTCCTGATATGTCACAAAAACACGTACATTTGATTTCCTTTTGATTTTTTCCTGAGGTTAACTTCAGGGTTTAACTTGAAGAGAGATTCCAGGGCTGCTATTGGATTAGAGGTACAATGGACCACATTAACTAGCAGTAATCCTGGCAAATATTGCAAGTCCTTTCATATGACTCTGTTGAGAGCAGACCACTACAAGAAGACAACAGTCAGGAGCTCTAAAAATATAATCAAAATGTCTGTGAGTACTGATTATATATATTTTTTTAATACAGATCATTTTCCTATTTAAAAAAAAATCCTGACCTCATGTAATACACAACTATGACTTTGTTAAAGCAGTAAGAGTGGTGTATTGTACTATATATAGACTTTATCTTTTAAAATACTGTTGTTTAATACATATATGTGTGTATATATGAATGCTGAAGAATATATGTGACCCTGGAGCACAAAACCAGTCCTGTGTTTTACGGGTATATCTCTGTATACATCGTATGGGTCAAAATTAGAGATTTTTCTTTAATGCCAAAAATCATTAGGATATTAAGATCATGCTCCATGAAGATATTTAGTAAATTTCCTACCGTAAATATATCAGAAATGTATTATTAGTAGTAATATGCATGGCTAAGGACTTCATTTGGACATCTTTAAAGGGGATTTTCACCCTCAGATTGCAGATTTTCACATAGTTGTATCTCGGCCAAATATTGTCCCATCCTAACAAAACTTATTTATTCAGCTTATAGATGATGTATAAATCTCTCTTCTTCTTTTTTAAATTGACCCTTAAGACTGTTTTTTTGTTCCAGGGTCACATATATTTATATAATTTATTTCTTTATTTTGATGAGTTGAATTGCATGAAATGTGCTGGTTCACATCTTTTCTTTTGCCCACAACCTAGGATTTCTGACCAGTGTCCATCACTTTGTTACTTTTGATGCTATTGTAAATTGTCGATTTATTATGAACCAAATAAGGCTACAGTCCTAATCACGGTATACTCCAGTTGCACATTGTCCTAGATCTTAATGTGCCTTCTCTGAATACTATAGTGCACCCAGTACACTTTCATCTGAATGGCCTCCATTTGTTTTAAAGTCATTTTTGGGATACTTGTCACGAAATTGTAGTGCAATATTCAATTTAAATGCAGCTAACCTTATCCACATGTACAATGCTTTTAACAATGCCATATATTATTGTACATAATGTATTTGCTCTTTTCAGATTAGCGTACGGGTCACTACAATGGATGCTGAGCTGGAGTTTGCCATTCAGCCCAGTACAACTGGCAAACAACTTTTTGACCAAGTATGTATTTCACATGGACGAAAGTCCAATAAATCCAATGAAATATAGACCCCAGATAGTGTGCAATTAGTGACATAATTTCATGTGTCCCTTTGAAGGTTGTGAAAACGATTGGACTCCGAGAGATCTGGTACTTTGGACTGCAGTATCAGGACAGCAAGGGCTTCTCTACATGGCTGAAACTCAATAAGCGGGTTAATCTTGATCATACTTGCATATTTAAAAAAACATTTTTCCATAAGATATCTGTCTTATAAACAGGGCTCTGCTCAGCAACTCAATTTTATCAAGAATACAAACTAAAAAATGATCAAACATTGATCAAACAGTATATTAACAGAATTATTTTTCCACTTTGTTTGATATTTTTTAATCAGCTACCTATACCTGCATATTTCATGTGAAAAGCCCACTTTCATTTGAGGTGTATTTGCCTACCACCACATGCTGACTGAGACAATCACAAAGCGACATCAATCAAATGGACAGAGTTGAGTTTATTAAAATGTATTCCCCATAATTATGTACATTGAAAATATATGTGACCCAGTTTATCACTAGGCTCATTTAAAAATGAGTAAGTCCTGTGCTAAAATACTCCCTCTGGTCCCCTTCGTTTAAAAATGACAGAAACATTTTACGTTTTGAAATTTAATTTATTTTTTTTGCTTCATCGGAATGGGATGACACTTGGTGACTTTTGTCGCATTAGCTATGTGAACACCATGGAGATGTTTTGGTTATGTTAAAGGGTTGTAAAAAAATTGTCACACTCGTCTCCTTCACGGTCAAAAATGACCAACATAGGAAATGAATGGGAAATACACAAAAATACAAAAACTCAGGGAATCTCTTGGTGATACAAACCACAAATCAGCCATGATCCAGAAAAAAGTGCACATGTAGGGGTGACACTCCAAAATTTCAAGAGTGCAAAATAGACACAAACAACATATATATATATATATGTGAATAGTGCGACTATAACACAGAGCACATTTTTGTAAATGTGTGAAACAAAATCAATATTTCAGCCACAATGCAAAAAAAAAAAAAACAGCAAGGAAGAGGTTACACTCTAAAACATCAAGAGTTCAAAACAGACACAAACACTCAAACACACACACTCATGTAAACACACACACAAACCACAATCTTATACACATACAAATGAACTGGTGTTACTGTATCAATGTGGTAAAATTGAGCCAAAAGTCTCAAATAAGAGGTTAAAATCAGTTCTATTATGCTGTGATAAAACATACATGTTACTTTTTGTTACATTTTTATTGATTTTTGATGTTATATGTTCAGAATGTTCTCCTCTCTGCTCAGGTTTGAATGTAGTAAAATTAATGCAAAAACTGACACTTCAAATCAACATAAAAAATGAAAGAAAATCTAAACCTTGACAAAAAGTTGTCTTTGAGAATTTCTAAGTATAAATCCAAATAAGTATTTATGTCTAAAAACACTAGAGAATTTATAAGCCACTTTATATAGAAAGAGGCAGTGTAGAGAAAAATCTCTGATAGCAGAGGCACTCCTTAATTAAAATGTCTTTATTAAAGAAATGACATGTCCTAAAGGACAACTTTAAAATGCTGCAGCGTGGCGGCATGGGACCTTCTTCATGCCCTGAAGAAGGTCCATGCCGCTCTGATGTCATTTCTTTAATAAAGACATTTAATTAAGGAGTGCCTCGGCTATCTCTCTACACTGCCTCTTAAGATATTTCATCTTGGACCGAAGAGCACCCAAACCAAACTGGAAAAGGATTGAGCCATACGTCTTGAATTAAAACACCACTTTATATAGAGTTATTTAGGAACCTAGTGGTCATAACAGGGTATGACATCAGTTTTTATTTTTTTACTGCCACCAGAGGGCAATAACCACCATCAATTTATTTTTATTTTGAATGCCCTGTCTATATTTTAACATGGAATACTGTTTTAATTGAAACATAATAAAACAAATAAATTAATAAAACTAAATTTTTATAAATATTGCATAGTATCAAAAAATACCCTCAAAAAAATATTATTGAACTAAAATAAATTTGATTGGTTTTCCTGGGGGGAAAAAGTTACATTTTAAGGCTTCGGTCACTTTTGATCGCGAAGAGGACAAGTGTGACCCTTAAACAAAGAGGACCAGAGGGTTAAAAGAGCTGTGTTTTACCAAGGTAGCGCAGGTGCTTTATACTAACTGCACAAACTCAAAGTTTGATGGGAATTTTTTTTTTATTGCTTGAGTGAAATACAAAAATTGCCTAAGTAGACCATTCCAATAATTCCAAGAAGCAGCAAAAACTAAAATACAAAAGAAAAGAAAGATTTAAAAAAAGAGAAGGACAAACACAAGGGCAACAAAATATACCTCTAACAATTTATGTATCTTCAAGGCTTTTTTTGTTCGTTGTTAAATTTAAAGACTTGAGGAGAACCACCAATTGGCACCCGAGAACCGCCACAGGCCAATCGTTGCTTAGCAACCGCAACTAAGCTTTCAAGCGAGGGGAACATGCCGAAGCGTTGTGCATATGGATTGTGCAAATCTGATACCTGGTATCCTAAAAGTTTGGACAAGGGGATTTTTTCCACCCCAAACCTAAAACCCAAGGGGAGAAATGCCGAGATTATTCTCTAATCGGTTGCATGTTGTGGATAAATCCCTCGAATGTATACTGCAGTCCCTTTTGTCTTGCTCTCTAAGATATTTCACCTGTTCACCAAAAATGACTAATTATCTCCTTGGGAATGTCTGACACCGGCGCATATGTACTGTAATAGGACGGGCCAGGTGCGAAAGCTTGTCAGGCGTAGCAACAGTAACTAAGGAGGGCGGGGCTTACCGAAGGGCCTAGAGATTGTTGGATAAAGACGCTGGAGATCACTGGAGTCATCGCAAGAGAACAAGTAGCAGAATTTCTCAGGTATGTCTTATGGGTAAGTGAGTCTGTGTCTAAGACGTGGCCAGATGCCGACTGACTGGTGGTGTGTGCTCTGATTGTGGCAGTGATGAGGAAAAGGAGCAGGTGATTAGTATTTGGGTAAGAGGGATGGTTGCGTGTGTGTGGAGAAAGTGCCTGGTGTGACCATGACATTACCAGTCCCGAGGGCTGAGGACCCCAACGTCGTGGCCAGCGTGGAGATCGACAAACTTTCATGGAAGCTGGAAGTGAGGGCCAAATCTTGAATGTTGTCCCGAGCAAGCCATGATCTTTCCTCAGGTCCGTAGCCTTCCCAGTCGAATAGATACTCAAGATGACCCCTGCACCACCAGAAGAGGCAGAGGGGGATCATCCACTAGATCAGGCTCTGTGGAGTGAGACATAGGAGGATGGAGAGGGAGGGAAACATGAACTGTGGGATGGATACGATAAAGTTAGGAGGCTACAATTGGCAAGTAGATGAGTTGACTTGTTTGATGATGGTGAAGGTAACAATACAGTATATCTGGGACATAGCTTTTTACTTGGTAGGCACAGTCTGATGTCCTGTGTAAAGAGCTACACTTCTATAATCTACTTCTGGCTTTCATTGGCCAAGGACCGCCCAAGGGGACATTTGACTGACATGCAACGCAACCAATCACAGTTAGTTTTGTTCTACGCCATGTTTAGGGGCGTGAAAATGTAAAGTCTATGTCCCTGCAATAACAGAATGGCGTGCATCTATGAATTCATTTAAGAACGTTGTTTAAGTTCAATACAACAATGGAGCTGCGAACTTCACCTACTTTTGAAAATCCTGTGTTTATTTGATCCTGGTACGCACTCATTGCCACAGTTGTAAACATGACAGGGTTTTTTCCTCCAGGAGGGAGTTTGGAGTCGTGACATTTGTTTCGAGGCGGACCTTTAAAGAACACAACACACCTCTTGAAATTCTGTAGAATTCAACCAATCAAATGACGACTTCAAAACTCCTGAAGTGTTTCCTGATAAGTGTGCCATATGCTTCAGACGTTCAGCCAATGGTCCGTGGCTATAACAGGGTCATTTCGAAAAATGAGTGTGGCCAAGTGCACGCAAAAGCATATAACTCCTAAATGAAAACTCAAAACTCAAAAATAGGTGAGCACATGCGACATCTGATTCTAAACAAGCACGTAAACTTTTATGGAGATCGGGCCATGGTTGGCGCTTTAACTGTTAAAAAGCTTTGAAAACAATATATTTACTGGTAAATTGGCTGTAAATGATCTTTTCCATCTATGATCTAAGTGGTAACATGCTTTCTAAATAAAACATAAA
The DNA here is from genome assembly GCA_023029165.1 of Gobiocypris rarus. Classification (NCBI taxonomy): domain Eukaryota; kingdom Metazoa; phylum Chordata; class Actinopteri; order Cypriniformes; family Gobionidae; genus Gobiocypris; species Gobiocypris rarus. The sequence goes on along the minus strand of CM040932.1, from coordinate 12,953,942 downwards.
ATCTTTTTACAACTTAAAGCGCTTGAAACGTGTTAATTGCTGCTTGGCCAAAATTTATTCAATTTCTTAGTCTTGGTATCACTGTTAAATAAGACAATGCATCTTTAACCAACTGAACAATATCCAGAGGAAAGACTTATAACAAAGAAAAATATGATCTTACATTATAAATATTATAAGTGATGTACTTTCTGGGAAAAATCATCATGACTGGGGAAATTCCCTTTTCCATCCATCATGTGTACAACAGACCATACATCTTTATACAACCAATCATGAAAGAACAAATTTAATGAAATGCTAGCTGTTACATCTGATTATTCTCGTTGTCTTCTTCTTGATCTTCAAGGATTTTTCCGTTTAAACTAATTAAAAGCACTGCTGCATTCTGATCATCTGCTTCCTTGCTAAGACATTACAGCTTCGCTACAACATAAATGCTTCTGTCCATCGGGTCGTGCAGTTTTGCTACACAGATTTTGATAGCTGGACAGCTAAATAAAACAGGCAGCCAAAGAAGTAGGCTAAGGGGTAATGTGGATGCAGATGCCAAGGACATTAATATTTCTGAAATAACTAATTTCTCTGGTACGCGTAGGCTGTCGAACATATGCCTACAGAGAAGAAAACCTTGTCTAGGCCTTGCCCCAGAATGTTTCGTGTCAAGGCATTCTTTAATCCTGTTTGTTTGCTGAGAGAAAAATTATATAGATGTAATTAATCAGTTCAACTAAAGCAGCGGATGACTGTTATTTTGTTTCATCGATCTGAGAAAGAACTGATGACGGCACAATGACATAAGCTGAGCTGAGGGAAATATAGGCCACTGCAGTTTGTCATGTGGGTTTTCCTTCAGGTTCTCAGGTTTCCCACACATGCAATATAGTTGAATTTGAGGGACAAATTTGCCCAAAGGTGTAAGTGAGTGTGTGAATGTGTGTATGTCTGTGTGTTAGTAGCCTTGTGATGGACTGGTTATAAGATTGTGTTAACATCAACATAACACCTCAGGCTTTCAACAGGACAAAATAACATAAACATCTTTCAACATCAGACTTTAGGGCTGGAGACTGAGTGCACAGGATAATGGACTGATTAATAAATGGTTGGAAAATTGGATTGTGCCAGATGGAGCTTGGCCAATGGAGGCTGTTCTTCTCGCTTTCATCTCAGCCACTGAGCTTCTCGCTCCTTCATCTCGGCCATGGGGGCCACTCTTCTCTCCCTCGTCTTGGCCACAGAGGCAGCTTCTCCCTCCCTAATCTCGGCCATGGGGTCCACTCTTCTCTCCTTGTCTTGGCCACAGAGGCAGCTTCTCCCTCATCTCGGCCATGGGGTCCACTCTTCTCTCCCTTGTCTTGGCCACAGAGGCAGCTTCTCCCTCCCTAATCTCGGCCATGGGGTCCACTCTTCTCTCCCTTGTCTTGGCCACAGAGGCAGCTTCTGCCTCCTAATATCGGCCATGGGGCCACTCTTCTCTCCCTTGTCTTGGCCACAGAGGCAGCTTCTGCCTCCCTAATCTCGGCCATGGGGTCCACTCTTCTCTCCCTCGTCTTGGCCACAGAGGCAGCTTCTCCCTCCCTAATCTCGGCCATGGGGTTCACTCTTCTCTCCCTTGTCTTGGCCACAGAGGCAGCTTCTCCTCCTAATCTCGCCATGGGGTCCACTCTTCTCTCCCTTGTCTTGGCCACAGAGGCAGCTTCTGCCTCCTAATCTCGACCATGGGGTCCACTCTTCTCTCTTGTCTTGGCCACAGAGGCAGCTTCTCCCTCCCTAATCTCGGCCATGGGGTCCACTCTTCTCTCCCTTGTCTTGGCCACAGAGGCAGCTTCTCCCTCCCTAATCTCGGCCATGGGGTCCACTCTTCTCTCCCTTGTCTTGGCCACAGAGGCAGCTTCTCCCTCATCTCGGCCATGGGGTCCACTCTTCTCTCCCTTGTCTTGGCCACAGAGGCAGCTTCTCCCTCCCTCATCTCGACCATGGGGTCCACTCTTCTCTCCCTTGTCTTGGCCACAGAGGCAGCTTCTCCCTCCCTAATCTCGGCCATGGGGTCCACTCTTCTCTCCCTCGTCTTGGCCACAGAGAGTCAGCTTCTGCCTCCCTAATCTCGGCCATGGGGGCCACTCTTATCTCCTTGTCTTGGCCACAGAGGCAGCTTCTCCTCCCTAATCTCGGCCATGGGGGCCACTCTTCTTTCTATCGTCTTGGCCACAGAGGCAGCTTCTCCCTCCCTAATCTCGGCCATGGGGTCCACTCTTCTCTCCCTTGTCTTGGCCACAGAGGCAGCTTCTCCCTCCCTAATCTCGGCCATGGGGTTCACTCTTCTCGCCATCATCTTGGCACATTGTGAGCAAACAAGTTACCATTTATATACAACAGTTTTTTACAGCACAAATTAGAAAATAAATTTAACTAGCTGGTAAATTACCTGTAATCAATCTGAATTTTACTAATGCAACTGGTTTTGGATCAGGTATGTTAGAAAATTAAGGGAAGAACCAAAATGAAAAAGGGAATAGCCTACATTTTTGTTTGCTTTTTTAAGCTCTGCTTTTAACCTCTACGTCTCACACTGGGGACTCACAGCCTTCAAAAAACTGCAAATCAGATGGTGGGAACCCAGCAAGAATCATCAACAGAATAGTGCACAGATAAACACTGTTCAAAAGACCTAAACTTTATGTTTGCATAGACAAATTATTTGTGTGTGAGCAGATTTGGCCAATAAAACACCTCCTGATACTGACTTTATGTCAGTTTAATGCCACTTGATTACACAAAATGATCGTAATACATCTAACAAATTTGTTTTTATATGCTAGGTGACTGCTCAAGATGTCAGAAAAGAAACCCCATTGCTGGTTAAATTTCGAGCAAAGTTCTTCCCTGAGGATGTGGCTGAAGAGCTGATTCAGGAAGCTACACAGCGCCTGTTTTTCCTCCAGGTGAAAGAGGGAATCTTGAATGATGATATCTACTGTCCACCTGAGACGGCTGTTCTACTGGCCTCATATGCTGTGCAGATGAAATACAGTGACTACAATACAGAATATCACATTCCTGGATATTTGTGCAGAGACAAATTGCTGCCACAAAGGTGTTTCTCTATTCTTTTAAGAGCTAAACACCAACTCTGTTCTATTCTATTAACACTAAGATCACTTTAGTACTTTATAATGTTTTGAAAGTTGCTGCTTTATACACTAATATCTTCTTCTAGAGTTCTAGAACAACATAAACTGACAAAAGAGCAGTGGGAAGAACGAATTCAGGTGTGGCATGAGCAACACAAGGGCATGATCAGGTAGAATCCATATGCCCTATTTGTAAAATTAAAATCTTCTATGTCCTGAACCTAAATGTGTTGTTTGAGTATGATCAATACAGCTTTATCTCTACAGAGAGGATGCAATGATAGAATACTTGAAGATTTCCCAGGATCTGGAGATGTATGGAGTGAACTATTTCAGCATCAAAAACAAAAAAGGATCAGAGTTGTGGTTGGGTGTTGATGCTTTGGGACTCAACATATATGAACGTTCAGACAAGTATACCATCTATATTTTCATTTTTAACCCTTGTGATTTCTTGTAAATTCTTTGCAACAGACTGTGCCATGTCAATATCGCTGTTGTTCAACAGGCTGACACCTAAGATTGGATTTCCTTGGAGTGAGATACGGAATATTTCTTTCAATGACAAGAAATTTGTCATTAAGCCAATAGACAAAAAGTCACCGGTAACTTAAAATAATAAACTTAACCCCAAATGTATTTCTCAATTAATTCATTTATTTATTCTTTCATTCACTTTATTTTTGAAGATGTTGAGGATTTCAGTTGTCTTACACCTGTTGTCCTACAGCTGTATTACTCATGTCTAAAAAGTTATGGCATGTCCTCTGCTCCAACCACAGGACTTTGTGTTCTATGCACCTCGTCTGCGCATTAACAAGCGTATTCTGGCTCTGTGCATGGGAAACCATGATCTTTACATGAGACGACGCAAACCAGACACCATTGAGGTGCAGCAGATGAAAGCACAGGCCAAAGAGGAGAAGAACAAAAGACAACAAGAGAGGTAAGAACATTAATAACAAACATATCTGACAGCAGAGAGAGAACATACAATACTATTTTATGGTACCAAAGACACAATCACTATCTAGTGCTGAAAGGAGATACTATCTTTCATGCAAATTTGCTAATTGAGTATTTTTTTAATGAAAATAAATCAATAGAGTAGCTCTGTTGTAAAACTTAGTGAGCTGACTAGCTACAGTGGATATACAAAGTCTACACACCCCTGTTAAAGCAGTTTCTTTTTAAACATATTAAACAAAGATAAATAATATCAGAAGGTTTGCATGTTTAATGTAAAAAGATACAACCCATGTAATGCCACTGAAAACCAAAATGACATATTTCAGAGAGATAAATGAATAAACAGCAGTCTATCATCTTGACTTAGTAATATTTTAACGCTCTTCTTCGTAAAAATATTTCAGATCTGTTAAATTGCGTGGGCATCTCCTGTGCACGGCCCTCTTCAGGTCCACTATCGGTCTATAGGATTCAGGTCTTGGCCTTGGATGTGCCATTACAAAATGTTCATCTTTCTTTGCTGAAGCTTTTGTTAATTTAGATGTATTTGGATCAATTTCATGATGAAAGATGAAAGTTGTCTTCCTTTACAGCTTTCTACCTTTTGTAGCGGCAATGTGGATTGATGTAATTGGCAGACGTGGTGCACTGAAAATTCAAACGAGAACCAATGCATCAGTAGCTGACACTACACCACAGCCCCATACTACAGAGTGACCCCCAATATATTAGGAACAGTATTTGCATTTAGTGCGAAAGGACCTTTAGAAAGGCAGTAGACAACAAGACAGCTCACTAGATGTTGGTATCAAGCATAATGTTCTTTTAAAGGTAACAATGTTTCTTTATGCATTTTAATTTTAGAGCACTTCTGGAAAATGAGAAAAAAAGAAGAGAAAATGCAGAGAAAGAAACGGAGAAGATTGCAAGAGAGACAATGGAGCTTGTGGAAAGACTTCGACAAATTGAAGAGCAGACCAAAAAAGCTCAAGAGGGTTGGAACTACAAATGTCTACCTAGAACTACAAATTTCACATTATTAGTTTATGGGTTTAAAGGTGAAGCTTGTAATATCCTCGCCACTAGTGTCATCAGATAGATTTGGAAAAGTAATGACTGTGTTTAAATAGGTTTTCTAAATACGCCTCTGCCATTAGTCACATGGGCACAAGGCACCCACACAATACAAGATAATCAGGCCAATTTTGGGCCCAATTCTCTCTTTCCAACAATCCTAGGTAAAATACAGATTCTTAAACAAGCTAAATAACCCGGAACAATTTTTCCCAGGAACTTTTTTCCCCAGACCTGTTGCTGTCTGTGTTTCCATCACGGTCTAAAGCACCGTGAAGATTAGTGCGGTGACGTAGGACTGCGTGTGACTTTCCAGTTCCCACTGGATTTCATCCTTCGCATATAAGCTTAGTAAAGCCCGAACCTCGTCAGCAGTCCATCGGTCACAACTCCATTGTTGACGTGAATAGCAAACAGCTCTTACTGCACACACCACAACAGACTTTTAAAAATGGTGGCTGAAATAAAATGCTGCGTGGAGTCAACCAATCAAAATATTCAGAGCCCAAGTCCCATCCCCGAAAGTTCCTGAACTTTGAAAAAGTACTTTCTCACGAGCAGGGACTTTCTGATTTTTTTTATACCCGGAACGTCATTTAGCCCCGGTCCCTGCGGTCGAAAAACACACAAAGTCCCTAGTTCCTGGGGAAAGTTCCTGTGGTTGAAATGCGGCAAGATTTTCCTGAGGCGTGTTAAGAGTGATTGGATCTTCACCGAAGAACATTAGGTCTGCACCAATCTCAATTCGTAAACATCCAAACCATTTTTTTCCCTTCTGTAAAAAGCAGTCCAAACTATATTATCGCCATTAGTTCATACCCCTTGTCCATCATGATTGTTTACTCTAAAATTACGTTAAACCGCAGGAGATTTTGGCGAGATTTCACTGTCAGACTATGGCTTTTGTGAATGCAATCTGTTAGTGTGTGGTGTGCTGTCTTGGTCATATCCCTCCACACACTATAGGAACAAGACTGTTAAATCTAAGATTTTTTTTTTTTTTTACATCAGGTTTGTGATCTCACATTTTGAAAGTCTGATAATTCTGATAGTGGTGGGCCAGGACGCTAAAACAGAGACACCATGAAATATGTCTGTCATATTTCAGAAAAAGTGTGACATTCTGTTGTTCAGAGCTGGAAGAGCAGACCAAGCGAGCATTGGAGCTGGAGCGGGAGAGGAAATTTGCTCAGGAAGAGGCTGAGCGACTGGAGACAGACCGCAGGATTGCAGAAGAGGTGAAATCCGCATTACTGCAGCAATCTGAGAACCAGATGAAGAACCAAGAGAATCTGGTACGAAGGAAAAAGTACTTATTTTCCAAACATACATTAAGATCTTAAAGGGTTAGTCACCCAAAGAATGAAAATCCTGACACACAAACAGAGATATTTTGAAGAACCATGGTTTGGAATAGGGATGTGCCTGAAGCCAAATACCTTATTCGGAAAGGCATGGGTAATGGCTTCAAAACGAATAACGAGTTCTGCCAAATAAAAGACACAGTCACTCCTCGTGATGCTGGATAACACCAGGGGATATGAAGTGCAAGTGTCACATTTTGAACCTTGCTCTTTTTAAACGTGAGATCACTCACCAGATAGCCAAAAGGGGAGAGATGTCATCTCAGCCAAGTACGCTTCTTCAGCGTAGCCAAGTCCACTGCTAGGCTCTTCAGAGCGCTGAACAGATAGGCTTCTTCTTCCGTGGTCAGCAAGGAGACGATATTCGCTCTGAAGGAGAACGATTCTGACAAAACAGCCCATTTGGATGTGCTGAGATGCCATTTGTCAGTGTAGTTTTCCCTTCAATCAGGCTATAGTATTTCAAAGAAAGGGACTTCCCCCACAACATCAGCTACAAGTGAAATTTTATATAAGGGAAACAGTGTCTCCTCAACCTAGTGAAATCACTCCAACTATTCTTTTTTCTGTTGCAGAGATTAACTATGGACTTTGTGACTTTGCAGATTGTTTACATGCACAAGCAACTACATTACACTCTAAAAATGCTGGGTTGTTTAACCCAATGTTGGGTCCAGGGACGTCACTAGGATTGGATGACAGGGGGCTTAGCCTCAGGGTATTTGTAACTTGTGTTTGCAAAATCTTTGCACTCACATCTAGAGCTACAATTATGTCAAGAACCAGTCAAGAAACCAAGATGTTAACAAGTAAAATGTGACAGACATGTCCTCTCCTTCCATTTCTACTCTGTTAAAGAAAAGTTACATCGACAACCCAAGTGCATTTTACCTCAAATTTGCGACTAATTAACTTTCTAAAGTAGCCATCGCTTCGTGAGACATTAACACACTGACAAAACTATATTCAGAATTAAAAATATTTTTATACCACTTTTAATGTGTGATTGTGTAAAGGTGTTCACGAGATACCAACCTTCTTCGCGAACTTGCTTTCAGCGAACACTCGTTCTCATGGAGACGGGCGGTGTGCAGGGAGGATGTGCTGAGATGTGTGTGTGTGTGTGTGTCCCTTCAATCAGGCTATAGTATGTGTCAAAACCACAACATCAGCTACAAGTCCGACTATATCGGCTATTTCTCAACTTAGTACCTGGATATTCTTTGAAGGCTTGTCTAAATATGAATGAGGATTATGCGGTTATTGATACAATCGAATTATGTTGTTCTTATTATCATTTAGGACTTAGGAACATTTTGGGGATTGCTTCAGCACAAGCAACTACATTACACTCTAAAAATGCGACCCTGTTGGGTCAAATATGGACTAACCCAGCAATTGGGTTGTTTTAACCCAGCGATTGGGCTGTTTTAACCCTGCGGTTAGGTTAAACATTTGCTTAAGACAACCCAATCGCCGGGTTAAAACAACCCAATTGCTTGGTTAGTCCATATTTGACCCAACATTGGATTGTTTTTTACCCAGAATTCTTTAGAGTGTACATACTAAAAGAAATGTAAGATTTAAAAAGCATAATAGGTCCCCTTACACAGTCACTTTGAAAAGTACTGGATCTTTTTTATTTGTTTCAAGGTAAAAATTGAGAACTTTGCAGTGCTTTTATGGTTCTTGACAGCCTCTGTTTACTGTATGGAACAGTGCTATCTACAAAATAAATAAGTTTGCTTCATTATATCTTTAAAGGCAACAGAGCTGGCTGAGCTGACATCCAAAATCTCTCTTCTGGAAGATGCCAAAAAGAAGAAAGAGGACGAAGCCAGGAAATGGCAGAGAAGGGTGAGAGTGTAAATATACTGTTGCATCTGTTCCATGCGGTTAGCCTCAAGCAAATACATTAGCAGTCTCATAAAAGTTCACTGAGATTTCTCTGTATGAGTATCTTGGCAGGCGATTATGGTTGAGGTAGACCTGGAGAGGACAAAAGAGGAATTGAAGAGTAAGCTAATTGGGGTCCACATCCAGGCAATATCCCAGACGGAGAATGACCATGATGAGAATGATGAGAGCAGTGCTGAGGCCAGTGCTGAGCTCACATCCACTGGAACATATCAAGACCGCAGTGAAGAGCAGCGTATAACAGAAACTGAGAAGAATGAACGTCTGCAGAAGCGCCTACAGGTGAGTAAGAGAGACAGCCATCCTGTTTATAGAAAAAAATATGTCATAAACATAGCCAAGAGCAAACTCTGTTCAAAGAACTCCCTCCTGAGGGAAGCAATTGAAGCTCAGTATGGATGGGTAAAATCAGACTGGCCCTTCCTAGTCACCCTTTGTTCATAAATTTGTGTAATATTCCTTAATTCAGTCATCATTATCTTGCTGCACATTAATGGTGACTCACTGAGGTTGCCATTCCAACAAATAATAGAAAACAGATTCAATAAAACAGGTATAAAACATGGAGACATCCATGTTAAAACTACAGTTTCCTTGGAAAATGCATACGCTGAAGAGCTTTCCCTCGAATGATATAATGTATACAATGTTTGCCTCAATTTAATTCATCATCAAGCATTTCTATTTAAAAATGAAGCATCACACCATTGAATAAAATCATCTACCACTGGACCATGACATCTGACTCAGTGAAGAGAGACTTCTCCCCTCAAAAATGCTTCAAAAGTCAACAGTATCGCCTATAAGGAAAACAAAAGAGGGCACAAAACACAACCCTGTGGTGTGCCAGTGGAAGGCAGCAGTGCGTTAGATCAGTGTTTCCCAACCCAGTTCCCGGAGGCACACCAACAGTGCACATTTTGAATGTCTCCCTTATCTGACCCATCTATTTCTGGTTTGGAGTCTCTACTGTTTTTGGATTCTCCGCTAACAGTGAGTTAAATCTGGTATGTTTAATTAAGAAGAGATGGAAAATGTGTAGTGTTGGTGTGCCTCCAGGAACAAGGTTACACATACTATTAGGGATTTATTGGTTTAAAAATCCACCAAACCAACACACATACAATCCAAATGAAAATTGTCGATAATCGATATACTTCCTTGCTAAAATGTGGGGTTGTATACAAGTAAAAGCAGAGTCAATAAAAGCAAACATACATGGTTTTTCTTTCCTTTGTCTTAAAATCATATTTACCAAGGTGCAAGTGGCATCTTCCACTCCTTTACCTGATCTATACACAAACTGAAGAGGATTATGTGCTGATTGTGTTAAGGCTAAAATCTCTATTTCTTTTCCAAAAGACTTCATAACTAAAGAAGTAAGTGCCACGTGCATATAATCATTAATTATCTCAACTGGCACTACTATGGAGCCTTTAAAAGATGAGGGAATTTATAAAAGCTGTAATGATTTATTTAAAAAATGAATGAATAACTATCTGAAAGCTGCTCTGCACAGTTCCTCAGCAGTCCGTATGATCAGGACCTGGACTCTTCATAATCTTAACCAAACAGTTAGAGTTGAACCAATCGTTCAAATTTGATCAGAAGTGGAAATGGAAAACATACATTTACACACAAAATGACCAGCAAACGCATCTTTCGGACGGCATCTTTTTCCCTGTCACTGTCACAGAATGGAACGCACAGGATTGTGGGATATTAAAGGCATTGAAGGATACATCTATGCTGCCTTCAAAACTCAATCAGATGAAGGTCTCTCAGGAGACAGGAAGTGAAGCTAATATTAGATTCCTTCCTGCCTTGAAATGTGTCCTCCGAAGGCAGCATTTTGCAGGTTTCGGACGCAGCCAATGACAACTTATGAACATGCTTTTTACTCGGACTCACTCTTCCTCACCTGGTACACTCCTGTACATTTAGATGTACTAGTGCCACCCACAGGACAAGTGATGACACCACACCTCTCTATACCGAATGCTATCTCCTTGTTTAAAAGAAATCCTTAAATTAATTGCATTTTTACATGTGTGGTTCAGAGTAGATGATATCAATAAACTTTGAGGCAAACAAAGCGCTGCATTCATGTCCATGGCTACAAATGAAGAAAACAGGAGGGCTCTGGAAATTCTGAAGCACAAATAATGATGACAGCTAGTCCTGCTAGCTGATTTGTTTCTAATGTCTTTATAGGCTCTGAGCTCGGAGCTGGCAGATGCCCGTGATGAAAGCAAGAAGACTCCAAATGATCTGATCCATGCTGAGAACGTGAGGTTGGGAAGGGACAAATACAAAACCTTGCGGCAAATACGACAAGGAAACACCAAACAGCGCATTGATGAATTTGAGTCCATGTAAATTCCCAGTCGCACAGATTGTCTGTGTGTTAGCCACGTTTGCAGTCTGTGTATGCCATACCTGTATAGCATTTTCAGCTGCAGTGATTGTGTCCAAATCAGTGCAGGTAAACTGAAGTGATCTTAGCCTTCTGAGGTGAATTGACAATGAAAACAATGAAAAATTATGTAAACCTCTTGTTTGTTTCAAATGATCAAATTAGATTGTATTTAGTTTCACGTGATAATTAAATAAATACAAAACCATTATGTAATCATACCCCTGATATCTCCAGTGTGCTCATAGCAGCTTATAAAATGAATTGACAAGTTTCAACCACATCCTCCTGGTGTTTTGGTGAGGTACATCTCCTTAAATGTTGATATTCTCCTGTCACTGATGGTCACTTAAGGTGCACACTGTGCGATTTTGGCCACGATTTGGCCGTCAGAGACAAATTTTGCAATAATAAGAAATAAATGTATGAGATCCCAGTTTTATTATATATACTGTATACGTTTTTTTTTTCTTTCTTTTTCGCTAGTAGAAGTTCTGAATGGCCGGTAACTTACAAATTTAGTAGCCAAATTGGCCAGTGAATGAAAAAGTTCATTTCAAACCTTGGTGACCAATATCATCTGATGAGAATTTTTTTTTTGTGCCATAACAGATGTGTATCAGAAACACAGTTAAAGCAGCAAAAGAAAAGCTAATATTAAAAAGTCAAGGGTCAAGAGCCCAACTAAATCAAATACTGATCACCATAATGGTGACATCAAACTTTTTTTTTTCATAAAAAAAATAAATAAAACGCCTAAATCTCTGGTAACTTTTGTATGAAATTAAGTAAAACGGGATTATAATAAGTAAAGATGCTGAGATCTTGAGAGATATGTTAGTGTTTAATGTTCTGTTGCTGCCAGTCATTTGAATTAATTCAGGAAATACCAGTAAAATAACAGTGTTTTTCTGTAAAACATTTAAGGAACATTTTGCACTTTATTTAAATTGGGATATTTTACTTACATTTGATGGGAATTTGGATCTGTTTCTGTAATAACTTGAGAGATATAGATCTGAGAATTACTGAGTGAGTTCAACAACAGTTAAGTGCATCACACATGACTCTTCTTTGCTGCTTTTTAAGCTAAGTTGAATTGCATTAGAGATTCAAAATGCAATTTCAACCAACTATGGTATGATTGTTCCCTGTATGACTCAAGGAATCGGTCAATCTGGTTGGAATCTACTAGTTTCTTGATTTCTGGGTAAACCATTCAGATAAATTTTTCATATCTCCTGACCTGTAGGTGGTGCTGTGACGAAATACTGCAGGTAGCCACAGGTCATGCTTGTGATGACCCGCACCAATATTTGCCACAATATGTGAAAGCATTGGGGAGACATAGCCTTGCATTGAATTTGACATGCTCTTGGTAAAAGAAAATTGGATTCAAAAGTTATTATTATAAAGATGCGCAAAGTAGATGGTGCTAGATGGATTGAGTTAGAGACTCTCAATGTGCATTCTATCCACCCTAAATCATTGTAACACAGTTCAGAGTGGGTGAGGAAGAAGACGAGGGGTCGGCGTGTCTGGGACTCGTAAGGTTCTCTTTATTTGTAACTCAGTAAGCAAAACAGGGTGCACATCGCACTCAAACATAAACTCAATACACAGGTTTCTCTCTGCTTCAATCGTCACTTTCTAACAGTTCCTCTCTGCTTCAGCACCCCGAGTCCCAGAGCCGTAGTGGTTCTCTCTCTTCCTTGATCCTCCTTTCCTGCAGGCTTTTATCCTGTCTCTCCACGCCAGTTACTGCAACAAGAGACAGGTGTTCGTCATTTGCACTTGACCTACTTACGTGCCGCTCGTCCTCTGACTCTCTCTCCCGTCACAGACTTCGCTAAACCACGCCCCCCTCGCCACAATCATATTGAATATTACTAATGTTACATACTAATATTAGATAGTAGGGGTGTAACGGTACACGTGTTTTTACCGAACTGTGACTTCAAATCCGAGGTACGTATCGAACCGTCAGTTTTGTGTACTGTTACACCCCTAGATGCAATGCAAAACCCGGTGCAATGCATCTCTCCTTGTTATGTACACTGTCCCTGTTCAAATAAAATAATAATAATCCCAAACCTGATGTTGGTCACTGTGGCCGCCTTTACATCTTGGCAAACTCCAGACAGGCTGTCATGTGTCTTTTACTGAGGAGTGGCTTCCGACTGGCCACTCTCCCATACAGGCATGATTGGTGCAGTGCACCAGAGATGGCTGTCCTTCTGGAAGGTTCTCCTCTTTACGCAGAGAAATGCTGGAGCTCTGTCAGAGTGACCATCTGGTTCTTGGTCACCTCCCTGACAAAGGCCCTTCTCCCCCGGGCGGCCATCTCTAGGAAGAGTCCTGGTGGTTCCAAACCAGATTTCCAAACTTCTTCCATTTACGGATGATGGAGGCCACTGTGATCATTGGGACCTTCAATGCTGCAGAAATGTTTCTGTACCCTTCCACAGATCTGTGTCTCGATCAGAGGTGGAAAGTAACAAATTACATTTACTCGCGTTACTGAAAATTGAGTAGTTTTTCTGTGTACTTCTACTTTTTTAAGTAGTTTTAAAAAGCTGTAATTTTACTTTTACTGAAATACATTTTGATTGAAGTATTGTACTTCGCTACATTTTTAACCACATCCGTTACTGAGTAAAAATAAATCATTAATGCAAAGGGGAGGAAAAAACGCAATCCGAAACGACTATATTGAATAGAGGCGCGGGACGCGAAGAGAACAAGCGCAAATATCAGATGGAGACGAACAAGACAGGCGTCAGTGACGCAGACCCAGATGAGAGCAAAACGCCTTCGTGAGCCCCTGGCCAGTATGGAAATACTTTGGATATTGAAAAAATTAACGTGCTGTTGTCTTGGAGGATATCAAATGTGCACAAAATGTGGATGTAAATGAAGAAACACATAAAACATGTTCGGGCACACATCCCTCTGTGCAGATAAAGGTATGTTTATAACTTAAGGCCGAATGATTTCTGTGACGCAGAGGGAATCCCGGTATCCAGTCATGAACATTACCTTTACATTATAACGTAGGATTCACGCAATATACACAAACTGATGGATGAACGAATAACTCGAAATAATAAATCAAATCGCGACATGGTCTGTAAATATTAAAGCACAAAACATTGCTATAAGAAAATATGATCTGCTCGTTCTGTCTCTGTGAATGAGCTGCTCCGTCTACTACATACAGGACTCTATTATTCTTAAACATTTTAATGAATTAATAATAAAATTAAGTTGTTAATCTAATTCATAATCATTTATTGAATTTAGTTTATTAGACATGTTTTATTGCATTTTTAATAAACAAAACAAACAAATGGTTTTAAGTTTGTTATGATAAAGCATTTGTTCAACCAAAAAAAAAAGACCAATCATCTTCATTCATTTAACATAATTTTAACTAACCATAATTTAATAATAGGTACAGTTTATTTATTAAATAATTGTTTAATACCGTGGTGTTTTCTGAGATAGTTGTCATATCGTGAAAATCTCATTCTATCACAACCCTACAGGGGAGAGTCCCCCACTGTTAAAAAAAGTAACTAAGTAACTTTTACTCTGAGTACATTTTAAATGAGCTACTTTTTACTTGAGTAAATTTTTAGACCAGTAATTTTTCTTGTACTTAAGAAAAATTTCATTGAAGTAACAGTACTTTTACTTGAGTAGAATATTGTGTTACTCTTTCCACCTCTGTGTCTCGATACAATCCTGTCTCTGAGGTTTACAGACAATTCCTTGGACTTTGTTTGTGCTCCGATATGCACTGCTAACTTTTGGACCTTATATAGACAGGTGTGTGCCTTTCCAAATCATGTCCAATCAACTGAATTTACCACAGGTGGACTCCAATCAAGTTGTAGAAACATCTCAAGGAGGATCAGTGGAAACAGGAGCACCTGAGCTCAATTTGGAGTGTCACGGCAAAGGCTGTGAATCCTTATGTACATGTGATTTTTTGTTTTTTTATTTTTTATAAATTTGCAAAGATATCAAACAAAATTCTTTCACGTTGTCATTTTGGGGTATTGAAGAATTGAATAATATATCTAATTGAAGAATTTTGACAAAAATAATGCATTTAATCTATTTTGGAATAAGACAAAATGTGGAAAAAAGTGAATGATTTCCGGATGCACTGTATAACATCTGCTGTGTCCATTTACACTGCACGGTTCAAGTGACCCAATTCCCATTTTTTCCCTCTCATGTGGCACAGATCCGATATGACATGTGAACGTGTAAGCAGGAAAAAAACCCTGCATGAATTCCGATATCCTCAGATCGGATTCAGGCCTCACTCATATGTGGTAATAAATCCGATATGTGATTCGGACACGTACATTGTGTCTGCAATGTAAGCGGTCAAATCAGATATTCCCCAGTAAATGTGAGTCATACGTCATTCAAAAAGAGACGGAGGCGAATGACGACAACTCAGGTGGACACAAACTGCGATCAAGGGCTCTCCTCTTTTTTCCTCTGCCTTATGAGAGCAATGTTTGCTGACCTTTAAAGATAGTGTGGAAAGCAAAACATTGAATAATCATTTCAACTGCTTCCATTGCATATCACACTGTTACTTCCTTTTCCGGGTCAAAGAGTCTTGGGCTGTTTCCCCAGTGTATAGTGTAAATGCAAATATGGGATATAGGTCGCTTTTAAAAGATGATGTAAGCGGGTCATCAAAAAAAAATTGGATATAGTCACCAAATCGGAATTGTGCATCAAGAGCTGCAGTGTAAATGCGGCCCTAGAGTCTTACAGTCAGAAAAATTTGAAATTAAAAATAGTGATTTTTGACAGGTTTCTTGACAAAGTTCGCATCATCACTAAAATGAGAATACTAAAATATCTACGGTCTCTTGATTTAAAAAAAAAATCATACTTAAGCACAATTAAACAATGCATACTTTATAACTATTTGTTTTACTTCCATACATATTTTGGGGGTAGGCACTTAAGACGTTTGATATAGTATCTGTATTTTCCCTTTAATATGATTATTACTCAGTATTTTTACCCCTCTGAACCCATGTGTTATTTTATATTTTGCATAAACAAAACAACAACACTCATTTGTGATCAAGTGGATAATTGTTTGGATTCTTTTTATTACATGAGCAAAAACGAGCCACAGCAAAGAACTACCGAACATCTGACATCAACACAAATAGCATGAGGAAAGGAGAAAATGTACACCTGAAAATAAAAAAAGTGACGGCTGCATTTACAGGAGCGTTGTCCTTTCTGTCACCTACTTTACAGTTTTCTCCTGCTCATTTAGGCACTAATGTTTTCCTGCAAAAATAATTTTGGTCATATAAACTGGTTTCATGATGGGTGTACATCATCTCGGTAAACAATTTCAGTCTAAACCTATTTCTAACCACAGTGTTCCTACAGGTTTTGGCTGCATTTCATAGGTAGACAATGACATAAAGGTAAAACAGAGTGACTAGAAATCATACAGTCAAGCCAATACTTTACAAAACTCAAAAAATAACTCCACACGTTTGAATAGCTATACCAGTGATGAGATCTCTGTAAGATCTATTAAACTTGCATTGTATATAAGGTCAAGGTCAAATGTTTACTAACACTTTTTACTACATTATCAATATAACCTAAAAATAACATTTCTTTATACAATTTCAGTATGTTTTTTCTTGCTTCTGAAAAATGTATTACTTAGGCAAATCTCTTTAATACATTTTGAAGACAGTATAGTTCAGCAGTTTTCATGGCGTACGGATGTCCCAGGATGTGCACTTTTATAGTTTTGGTCCTGATGTTATAGTTTCTGTTTGTCTGTGTATTTGTGTATGGCTGGTGCAATCTTTCATGTATGCTCTAATACAGTACTACACATACATTCTTGGAAAAATATATGCATTTTTGTCACAAAGATGTAAAAAAGAGTGAAAATGTATTTAAGTCTTAAGCACCACTGATGGTTCTGTTAAATACAAAGAAATATTACATAACATCACTTAATGTCCTCGCATGGATATTATTATTATTTTTTTGGCTACATTTACATTATATATAAGAAAACTAAAGAAGACTGCTTGTTATTCTCCATGTAAAATCAACATTGTGTGCCATAGATACACAAAAGACACCAGCAAATGCCTTTTCTTCATCTTTTTTTTGTGTGGTTGGTTTGTTTGTTTTCTTTTTTGTTCTTGTCCAAGTTTGGAAGTAACATTTGCATCTCACTCTCTTGAATTTGTGATTTGTTTTATCATCAATTCAGTTCATTCTATATATTTTATAATAAGTATATTTTACATTTTGGTCAAAGAAGCAAACAAACAAATAATTAAATAAATAAATTGTGTAGAACACTTCAGAAATTAGAAAATATGAAATGCAGAAATTGAGAAAATAAACTTTTTTCCTGAAAATCTCTCATTTAGTCATGGTAAATAAGAGAAATGGGGGGGAATGGAGTACTTTTTTTAACCCCCATCCTTCCCTCGGGTCATGTGTTCATGGGAGTGACCACTTGGACTTTTGTTTGTACTTGAACCACAAACACACACACACACACACACACACACACACACACACACACACACACACACACACACACACACACACACACACACACACACACACACACACACACACACACACACACACACACACACAAAGACTGGATTCGGGGAGTTTTGTGGTTGAAATTTTAAAAAGTAACAAATCCTTCCCTCTGGGGTCAATTTGACCCCCTTAGGAATGAATGGAATGCGAGAATGCTTCAGTACACATAGAAAAAAACTAAAAATGCTAAAACTACCAAAAAATTATTTTATAATGTCTACATGTGTATCTGAATGCATACTGAAGAGAAACTGACTTTAGGACCCAGTGGAACAGCTCATTTGCACCAAATAGCTCATTTAGTCATGCTAAATTAAAGAGTAATGGGGTGGAGCACTTTTAACCCCATCCTTCCCTCGGGTCATGTGTTCATTAGAGTGGTCCAAGGACTTTTGTCGTTCTTGAACCACGGACACACACACACACACACACACACACACACACACACACACACACACACACACACACACACACACACACACACTAAGACTGGATACAGGGGATTTTGAGGTTGAAATTTAAAAATTAATAAATCCTTCCCTCACGGGTCAATTTAACCCCATTATTATGCGTTCACAATTTGCGTGTCGAGGAAAGTTGAAATCAAGCCATCTTTATGGTAATGAGCTGTGACACGGTTTGGCGGCAACCAATCAGAATGCAGAAATGCCCCGCTTGAGAGAAATCCAGAGAACGCAGTCCTGGAAACTTTGGTTCCGACCACATTAGTTCCCAAGCAAAATGGAGGAGAAGTTGATCATTGCTGTGTGTTTTCCCTATCATTTACGACGTGATCATTCATAGTGATGTGTGATTTGTTAAGAAGGCGCGCATCGCGCAACACTATTTTATAGGCGCTAGAATGCTTGTTTTACCGCGGGATTGCAATTCATTCTTACTTTCACATTTAAACCATTTCATGAGGTTAACTTATACCCTACTTGTGGTCAGTCTGTCAATCAACATGATTGTTAGTTTTCCGGCTCCTTATACAGTTTAAAAAAAGACCAAGGATTCGATGTACGTCAGAGCGCCAGCGCGTCCACGAATTAAAAGTGTTATGCATGAAATTGTGAGTTATTTTGAATTTAAATTGAAAGAATCTGAAGAATGTGCTTAAATTATTTATTATTTATTGATGACATTTAGCAATTTAAAGGTAAATTAAATAAAAAATATCCAAATGAAATTAAATAAGCTTTCGGAACAAAACAAATTAATTAAGTATAATTTTAGGGATCATTTTGACCCACGAGGGAAGGATTTGTTACAAAGTGCAAGGGAGGAAGACGTGTGATCCTGGTGAAATAATGAATACATCGGAGTTTCCAATCCTGCTCCAGGAGGGGCCACAGGAGAGATTGGCTCTAGTCCTAATCAAACACAACTAAAACTTTAATCAAGGTCTTTAGGATCACTGGAAACTTCCCAGCAGATGTGCTGGAGCTAAACGCTGCTCCTCAGGAACAGGATTGGAAGTCGCTGGAATACATCATTCATAATCTACTAATAAGCATAGGTGAAAATGCAAACACCCTGTAGATGTACTAAGAAATATCAACACATATTAAAAACGTAATTCAAACAGAAATCTAAAAAACGGAAGAAGAATGGAACACTGATCTTACTGAACGTTCTTAGAGCAAAACAAGACAGGGACAATTCGTTTAATCGTTTCAGACAACAAAAGTACTTTACTATGTAATAGAGCCAATGCATGCTGATTATTTCTCTTGCACTTTTCGTCATGCCAATAAAGCATTATTCAAAATAGTTATTTTTATCAAAGGAAAGTATTTTTCAGTGTTTTTGTTTGTTTGTGTTAAACAAGACTTTTAGCTACCTCTGATAAGAGAGCATGCCTAGCAAAGTGTTTTCCCTTCTAATATTTATTTTCATAGTCACATATTTTTGTGTCTTCCTGTCATTTTTCTTGTCATTGTTGTTTTCAATTAAATGCAATGTGACACGTGTTTTAACATTCATATTGCTAGTGCAATGGCTCCAATGTTTTTATGTATTATTCTCACTGATAGTCAATCAGTTTCTTCATTGAGACTTTCCATTGTCCAACACTTACTGTTATTTTCGTTTAAGTGTTTGGGCCTAAGCTCAAGGGTAGATCATTTGTGGTGGATATGTACCTAGACCTAAACCAGTCCAGTCTGCATGTGTATGTGTAGTGGGTAGGGATGGTATATAAGTGGGGACTGGCCATTTGAAATGTAATAGTTACTAAAGTTGTGGTCTGTCATGTATGGTGCAGGCTGGTAGTAGCAGGTAACATTATTGGCATTAGGAATGATATTCTGCTCACCCAGGACTTTGAGTGCTAGAATGGTAATCATATTGAGAGTCTGGCGACGCTCATGCCCCATCAAGCACACAGTGCTCTCATTGACCACTCTCCGAAGTGTCATCAAGTAATCATATTTGCTTTTCTCTTCTCCAATAAAATGGTTGCGCAGATATGATTCAATCTTGCGCTGCTGCTCGTTCACATCAGGGAAGTCAATAAAAAACCGTGAACACATGTAGCGCTCAAGTGTCTTAATTTCAGTTTCACAGGCAGGTTTAAAGTCCCGGACAAGCAGATTACTGTACTTGAGCAGGCCTCCACCCCTGATCTCTTCAGGGTTGCGTGTTGCTATTAGCCGGTAGCGTAGATGATCCATAGCCTGCTCAAAGTCACCATACATGCTCTCAGCCATCACTGTAATGCAAGGTAGCTCTTTGGAAGGGAGTATGGGCTTGATAATGTCTGAAGCTGATGGTTCTGATATCTTGGAAACCACCGCCTTACTTACAGAGGACGTTTCTAAAGTATGTGACATTGATACTGCAGAGGGTTTCAAAACCTGTGAAAGTACTTCAGACGGTTCTAGAACTTCAAAGAATACTTCAGAGGGTTCCGTGGAATCCAGAGATATAACTGATGGTTCTAAAAGAGCTTCAGGGATTCTAGGAGTCTCTGTTGCTGTTGAGGATATGGAAGGTTCTAGTGACTCTGAAAAATGTGGTGCTGATACAGTGAAGCTTTGAACCTCTGGTAAAGAGACAAGTGGTTCTAATACATGTGGTAACAGTTCTGGAGGTTCTTTAATCTCTGGAGTTGGCACAAGAAGTTCCTGAGTCTGCAGAGTGGACACAGGAGAGGTGTGAACCTGAGGTTCGGAGCATAAAACATTGGTCCCTACCACTTGTGAATCAATTGTATGATCTGTAGACAGTGGTTTCAATGTTTGAGAGGCACAATTTGTTGCCTTAGAGACCGACTTAGTGACTGAGGGTGATGTGGGGTCATCAACTTTGGCACAAGACTCAGTGTCTTTCTTTTTGGGAGAGGCTGAGTTTAGGTGATAACTCTCATTTGCCTGAAGTAAAGGTTCAGAATTCATATTAATGAGAGGTACCATTGCCTGACACTGTGCTGTCTGGAGGCTTTCGGTGAAAGGCTGGTTTATCCTGTTTGATCTTTAGGGAGATTACTGGGATTGGATGTATGGATGACTATATGTGTAGCTTCACCAGTTTCTGGTTCTGAGCTTTGCGCTCGACTTTGAAGGCTGTCCTCTGGTGATAGACTCATGCACAGTGTCTCTTCTGAATGCATACCGCTCTCTGGAACGGCAACAATAAAAGCTCCAGTACAAGTGGCTTGTTCTTTTGACTCTTTAGATTCTTTTTCTGAGGCACTGGATAATTCAAAGCTTTGTGTGGTAAAACCTGACAATTTAACCTGCATAGGTAAGGATTCATTTGGGTAAGCTTTAGGTGGATGCAAAACCTGACAAGTATTAACATCCAAATTATTTGACACTGATTTTTCCGGTGAACATGGCACAGGAGATATCTTTTTGGACATTTTCCGAGGAGGTTTGGGCGAGGAATGCTTGAGAACAACCATTTGTGAATTTTGGCTGTTTTTCTTGGCAGGGGGTGGCAGAGGATACTCAGAATATGAATCTAGTGCAGCTTGTGTGAGAAATGTAATGGGAGCAGGTTGAAATGTGCATCGCTCACCAAAGGTCCCTTTTGTTGAAAGACAAGAGAAGTCAGTATGTACCATTTCAAGCCATGGTTTGGAATCAACTGCCTCTATGTCTAACATGTCAGAATCCATTTCACTAATATATGTTTTAACTGGGGGATTTGTTTCCTTAACAGACACTACCAGTTCATTTCCTCCTCCTGAATCAATACCTGTCTCATTTGTATTTACCTCTAGCAGTGTCTCCGTATGCAAAGACACATTTTCCTGAAGTTCATTATTTTCCTCCACATGCACCGTTATAGGGTGCTCTGATACCTGCTCAACAGGCTCAGGCATTGTTGTCGTTTCAACCATCTCTGTTTCAGCATCTTTGTCTATTTCAAGAGTTGGTTCTTGTTCTGAATATTTAGGCTGTTCTTTCTCATTGATTCCACAATAACACTGAGTCTGCATGTCATCAGTTTTGCAGGACATGTCAGTGTCACTTTCCTGGTGATGTCCTATGTCACAAGAGCTGAGACACGGTTCATCCATTGGGACTGACTGAATCCCTTTTGTTTGAGCTGAAGAAGAGTCATGGCCCTCTTGGTCTTCTTCAACCTTCCTCCTTTCAGCATCCAAATAAGATTGAAGCATGCTGTCCAGGATGATCTGAAAGGAGTCCACACTGAATTCAAACTGCCGTCGTAGAGAGTTGACAAACTTGAGCTCTACGTTCTTCCCGCTATTATTTGATAGGGAGATAAGGCTCCAACGGTCATGCTCAGTGAACACCTTGACCATCTTTTGTACATATGCTTCTTTCATGGTGAGAGCTGTGATTTTATCTTTGTTGACTCCTTTAGGTAAAAAGTCCAGCAGGCAGCCCAAAACCACCTCCTTGATAATCTGGAAGTCCTCCTGTTTGGGAAGCTCCACACCAAAGATGATATCCAAGTCTTTATAGCTGGTGCCATTCTCTTTCACCAGTACATGGCTGGCTGTAGAGCCATTGAGACGGACATCTCTTACCTTGATTTTCTTCAAAATCAGTCTGTCTCTGACAACATGGATTATGTCTTTAGGCTTGATTTCAAGAGTTGGGAAATTGCCCCTGCCATGAATGGGAATGACCTCTGTAAGAACTTGGTCCAAAGTCTCCACCTGCTCTTGTGTCAGTTTGTGAAACCGGCGGTCATCTTCCATCTCTATCACGTTCACTAGATCTAGTGGAAATACAGATAGAGAGAAAATGTATTAAATATGTGCAGCATGTAAAACATTCTAGTTATTTTTAATAAAGTGCAATATAGTGGCCAAACTTGCCAGTAGTTGTCAAATTCGACATTTAGTGTATAAGTACACAATTTAATTAGCACAGTATTATTACTAAATGTAATAAACTAGATGTTACCACTGATTTAAATATTTCCTTTCAAACTTGATTGATGAGGGTAAGATCTGTTTTGTTGTCTTAGCTTTACAACAACACAGCTTTGAAGGATCTGAATAAGAAAGGTTATGCAGCGAAACCAACTGAAATAGCAACAGTGTTTCCATTAGCCGGTAAATACTGTGACTGTTAAACATTTGCAATGCCTGGTAAAATTTCTGGTAGAAATATTAACAAAAATCAAACATAGTATGAACATAGAACCTAAATAAGGTCTCTGGCTGTGCAAATAACCGGCCAGTTATTAAACTGTAGAACGCTTCTTTTCAAGTTTTCAACACTTTTTTCAAGTTTTTCCGCAAACGTTATCATTCAATATTGGCTGGCACCAAAATTAGTTGAATAGAGAGCAAGACGCTGGATCAGTCGCTGTCATTATGGGAACCCCTCTTAAGTGTGGGGATTAGCGCTGGTCACTGATATGGCATCTTCTTCGATTTATATGAAAAGGGAACAACCTGCACAGCAAAGTGGGAGTGTGGCTAAGCTACAAAGCTACAAACCCTATTGATGGAACCATGGTTTCGTATGTACCTGAGACTTTCCCTTTCATAGGTTCACTTGACACAGCGTCAGTAGCTGAGACCATGGTAAATGTATATAATCACACCACACTACTGAAAAAGCTGTTAATTTATCAGCCTGTGAGAAAGACCAAAAATAATAATAATTCATTGAGTTACACAATTTTACAAGAACCATCTAAGACCTCCTTTAGTGATCAAACTAAACAGAGTAAAAAAATGTTGTTTTAACATTTTAGTCCGAAGATGTAGTAACAGCGTTGTTTATTAAAGGGGTTCTTCACCACTGAGAAGATTAAATTGGGTCATTTATGTAGTAGAAATGTGAAATAATTTTTGAAGTGGTGCTTTCTAGACTGAGAAAAGCCAGGAAATGTATTTTTGACTAATGTGGATGAAAGACAACAAACTCCCAGAATACTTGCTTCATTACCTACGAGTCCACTCCCACCGGTTACATCACTTGCCCACCATGGCACCACCCTACCACCGTTTTCATTTTTACAGTAATAAAATAATTGAGTTCAGTTAGAGAACAGACACTAACATTTAAAAGTGAACGTGTCTGCTCAATACAGTGTGAGTGAGCTGAACGAGAGTCGCAGAACAAATGCACCAGGAGTCAGATTTCATTCATCACAAGAGCAAAGAGCTAATCTAAGCACGTCAATCATGGCCTCACTGTCAACAAACAATACCAGACAATGAACTGAGGAGACCGAAGGGCTTAAATACACAGGGTGATGAACTCAGTGACAAACCGGTGACAACTAATTAATCAATAACCATGGTAACAAATGAAGAGCGATAAAAAGGAAATACAAACTAAAAGTTCAGTAAAACCCGGAAGGCGTGACCTTCAGGGACGCTGGCCAGAGAGACCAGGGTGGAGTAGATGGTGGGAGGAGCCAAGGAGGAGCTGACGGTGGAAGAACCCCTGGAGAAGTGGATGTTGGAAGGATCCATGGAGAGGCGGAAGGTGGAAGAACCTCTGGAGAAGAGGATGGTGGAAGGATCCATGGAGGAGCGGGCGGTGGAAGAACCCCTGGAGAAGTGGATGTTGGAAGGATCCATGGAGAGTCAGAAGGTGGAAGAACCCCTGGAGAAGTGGATGTTGGAAGGATCCATGGAGAGGCGGAAGGTGGAAGAACCCTGGAGAAGTGGATGTTGGAAGGATCCATGGAGAGGCGGAAGGGGGAAGAACCTCTGGAGAAGTGGATGTTGGTAGGATCCATGGAGGTGGAAGGTGGAAGAACCTCTGGAGAAGTGGATGGTGGTAGGATCCATGGAGGAGCGGATGGTGGAAGAACCCCTGGAGAAGTGGATGTTGGAAGGATCCATGGAGAGGTGGAAGGTGGAAGAACCTCTGGAGAAGAGGATGGTGGAAGGATCCATGGAGGAGCGGGCGGTGGAAGAACCCCTGGAGAAGTGGATGTTGGAAGGATCCATGGAGAGTCAGAAGGTGGAAGAACACCTGGAGAAGTGGATGTTGGAAGGATCCATGGAGAGGCGGAAGGGGGAAGAACCTCTGGAGAAGTGGATGTTGGTAGGATCCAAGGAGAGACGGATGGTGGAAGAACCCCTGGAGAAGTGGATGTTGGAAGGATCTATGGAGAGTCGGAAGGTGGAAGAACCCCTGGAGAAGAGGATGGTGGAAGGATCCATGGAGGAGCGGGCGGTGGAAGAACCCCTGGAGTTGTGGAAGTTGGACGGATCCATGGAGAGTCGAAAGGTGGAAGAACCCCTGGAGAAGTGGATGTTGGAAGGATCCATGGAGAGTCGGAAGGTGGAAGAACCCCTGGAGAAGTGGATGTTGGAAGGATCCATGGAGATGCGGAAGGTGGAAGATCCCCTGGAGAAGTGGATGGTGGTAGGATCCATGGAGGTGCGGACGGTGGGAGAAGCCATGGAGGAGCGGAGAGTGGACGGATTAATGGAGGAGTGGACAGCTGACAAGAGCCCAGAGAAACACAGAAGACAGCCAGGAGGAAGGTGACAGAACTGATGTAGGGAGGAGCCATGGAGGAATCTTGAGCCTAACCAAAAGAGGTGACACCAGGAGATGTGAAGACCTAGGCGGAGACATGGTGATGAGCAGCCAAAGTGTCGAAAGACTGAGGCTATGCTGGTGTGAGTGAGGACAGAGGTGGAGCCGGAGGGAATGAGGAGCCCAATGGAGTTAGAGGGGTGGAGTGATAAGGTGCAGCCAAAGATCTGAAAGTCTATGGCGATGGTAGAGCGACAATTGACCAGGGGTGGGACAAGGGAGTCAAGTGAAGCTGGAAGAATGATGGTCCCAGGTGGAGCCGAGGGGGTGAGGAGCCAAGGCGAAGCCAACTGATCAATGGGCCGAGGTGGAGCTGAGGAACAAGGCGAAGCCAGGGAATCCCCATGCTATGGCAGACCTGGTGACTGGAAGCCCCAAGGCGGATCCGGGTTGCATGGCGAAGCCAATAGGGGAGCCGAAGGGCTGAAGGGAGCCAGCAGAGACAGGGGGACAAAGGAATGGCTGGCTTCGATGGAGCAGGCAGGAAAGGCAGGCTGGATGTGAACATCAATAACATTGGTGCTTGGCGACAAAACAGGCTTGGTGCTAGGTGATGAAACAGGCTTGGAGATAGACTGGACCAATGGTGAAGAAGACAACTCTGTACTGTGTGGGACTTCCAGAGGCAGAAGAGGTTTGTGATTAGGGATCAGGGTGGGAAGGGCTACTTCCATCTCCCAGTCTATCAGCCACTCCTCTTCTTTCAGCTCCACTAATATACCCACGAATATGGATGTATTGACCAGCTCACAGTATTCAGCCGGAACCTCATGCAATGCCTCCAGGACGGACAAGGATGCTGGCTGTCTCCTTTGCAGATATCAGCTCAGGCATGAAGTCCGTGACGGGCATGAGCTGGGTCTATCGGTCTGCGGTGGGCACTGGCTCCTTTTCCGCAGTGGCTGTGGACACTGGGTCCTTATCTGGAGAGGTGATGGATGTTATATGGGGCTGAACGCTGAAAAAAAATCCTCTTTAATGTTGCCCACAGAAAAAGAGGAACCATCAATCCATAGGGCGAAGTTGATGTAATCGATCAGCGTCCAGTAGGAATTCCCTTGTGGAATTACCCCGTCCAGTCCGCTTCTGAACCCCTCCATGAGCGTGATGTCATCACAGGCGGGTGACTGATCCCAATTTACTCCTCCACATAATCCTCCAGATTTCTCCCATCTTGATAAACAAAAATCACAGCCGCGTTGGGCTCGTAAAAATTCCCCATCGGGGAAACATTTATGTATGCTATATCCATTTTCATTCTTGGTCTGGTATTCTGTAACATTTTAGCCCAAAGATAAAGAAGCTAGATGATGTAAATAAAACTATTTAACTAAAGTAATAACAAAAAAACAACAATAAAAAAACAATATCAGGCAATGATATGAGGAAACTAAAGGGCTTTAAATTCTCCTCCTCTCGCAGGGGAACCAATTCCTTGAACCAGGTGTTCCTCATCCACTATGATGACACCAGCCTCCAGTGACAGACCTCAAGGGTCCTTTAGGGAGTACGTGGACTAGGAACTTCTCTGCAACGGGTCCATATCTTGCATGTAATGTTCCAGCGAGGATCATGCAATGGCATAGGCAAATTGAGCAGCTAACCCGCCACGAAGAAATATCATGAGGCATATCATTTCCAATGAAATTAGGTGTGCCAGTTCCATAAAGTCCAATACATAGTCCACGACTGGTTGATCTCTCTGTTGGAGATGCATGATTTTCACTTCTGGATTAGTTTATTGGCATAGTCTTCTGTTATGTACTGCTTGAGACTTTGGCAAAATATTCAAACGCAGCTTTTATTTGGTCAATTCAGAATTGTAAACCATTTAACAGGCATAGTGTCAAAACCATAGAGCAAACAATCCAAACAGAAAGAGTCCAAAAACACAGGCAAACAAGGCTATCCAGGACAATGGGCAGAAGAACAAAACCAAGGGAAGGGAAGAGAAACCAGGATACATGCGCTCAGAATAGCAGTGAAACAGAAAACAAGTACACAAAGTGAAAATGAGAACACAGGACTTAAGGGACTAAGTCATACACAGCTGAACCAAATCACACAATCATGAGAACAGTCAATGGATACTGGGAAATGAAGTCCATAATGGGAAGGGCTAGGAGTCGGGAGGAGTGCCCCCTGGAGGAGATTAAGGGCACTCCAGCTGGTGGATGGTACATCCTGGAAATTATTATCAAAACATGCAAAAACCCTTCTGTTGAAAGACGTAAATTAATTTTACTATAGTAAATTGTGTATGCATATTATAAAAATTCTTAAGTTGTTAAGCTAAATCCTGGAGTTTATAAGACAAGTTTATTATTATTTTTATATACAGACATAACATATCCAAGTTTGTGCATTAATGTCTATAATGTATTGTCTAGGTTTAAATATGTAATGTAAACTTGTCCACGGTGCAGACTGCTAGTCAGTCATACAGTATATGCTATTCAGCATGCAGAATCACACAATAAAAGTGACAACAAACACCATTAACTTACGCGAATAAAAAGAAATCAGCAATGTGACGTCATTGTGTGATGAGGTAAAACACCTGCTTTTTTTCACTGGTTCATGAAAAGAAATATCCGAAAGGACCAGTTTGCAGAAATGAATCATTCTTGCCACGACTATTCCTGGGTGAAATGCCACCACCAGAAACACTTTAGGATCAGACATGCGCAATGCCATGGTAGTTCCTTTGTCATTGTTTTCACGTTGTTGAAATGTTCTATGCTGCAATATTCATGATGCGGGAAGTTAACACGTGGGAGCATGCCAGACAATCAATAAAAATATAACAGACTGCACTTAAATAAAAAGTGCTTTTGTAGTCTGTTAACATTAGGCAGGCAATTCATCTTGACTGAGGGGGCGGGGTAGACCGTGAGGGGGCGTCTACCAGTGAGTGACGCCGGTCCTATGACTATGGCGTCATTGACGACACGTCACAGCAGTTAAAAATCCCACATGCAAAACTGACATATAAAGTAAAATCTCACTGTCTGTCTCACTTTAACTGTCCGCATGATTATTCGCATTGGCAAAAGAGATTTATTCGTATGTCTGGTTACGAGACACACATGTGAATGTGAACATTGGCAGTGACGCTGCAGCACGATGATGTTTTCCTCCCCCGCCCCTCTCGCGCGCACTCTCCCGCAAATAAACCGCTGTGAGTCATCGAAGTACTTCTGCTCATCCATTCACAGATATACGCCAGCAGGATCCAGAAAACCAGCCTGTTCTTCATGCATTTAAACGCGCACTGTACATTACAAACTCACATATGTTGCGCATATGATTATCTTTGTCCAGCTGCTTACAGACCAAGTGTATTAAAAGTTCTGATATATGAGAAGCGCACGCGCTTAACACTTTCAAATGAATGCATCCTAAAACCTTAAACCAAACATGAATCCACAGGCAAGGCCAGTGTGTTGCTTTCATTGTGTGTGTGCACTTATACGTGGAATCGATATAACAGTAAAATGCTGTCGTCATCGCTTGGCTACCCTATACGCATCCACTTACAACTCGTTGTTTATTTCATTCACTGGTACCATAGTTGCGTTACAAGTCCAACATCAAGGTTTTCAAACTTTATCAAAGAACAGCTGTATAGCGAGCGATTTAAACAAGTAAACAAAGTATAAAATAAAACAATAGCAGTCGCGTATGCATCATTGGATATCAAATATGTTGAGAAGTCAAAGTCAATATGAGTTGAAGTCCACACACAAAGATGGGAGTTTTTCAACTCACCACTCGATGTGCAGAAGCGTTACAGTGGCGACACGTCAATGCTGTTTTCTAGGGTTGATCCGACAGCGCTTTGGTCATCGGGTTTATGGTTCATTGGGATGAATTCCAAAGCTGGGGAGAGATGCAGGAGCGCGGTCGCTGTCCAGGCGGATCGTGGTTCTGAAACTCTTAAATATCCCACACCTTCTGCTCTCTCAGAGCCCGGAGCTTAAAGCAGTTTCCATGGCGACCTGGCGTCAGAGTTTTGAGGTAGTCCACGTAGTAGTGCGAGTCACAACAATGGCACATATCAGAAGCGCGCGGAACGAGAGGTAACAGGTGTCAGGAGCGCGCACATCATGTATGTGCATGTGGACGATTATGACACTTGTGATCTGTTCTAAACAGCTCTTTACGAGTTTTTTTTTTCTTTGTGTAAAAATGTGATACATCAAGTGAATTAGACAAGCCTATGCAGATATATATGTGTAACACTGCACTGTGTTTATAACTTTCCCTCACTTTATCTTACTTGTCTAAAATCAGTGTTTTAGCTAAAGCCACAGTTTAACACGGTCAAATATATAACACGATTATGATTATGATTTCTCACACAGATACTTGTTTTACTGGCAGTGAGCTTTGGAGGATGCTCTGCAGTGCTATGTTATATCAGCCAGCGAGTGACTCATCCCTCTCTCATGATGTCGAGACGCAAACCCAGGCATCAATCAACCCCTCCCTCCTGTACACGTCAGGGATAGATCTCTGCAGTGCAAGTCCGGACACACTTGTCATGTCCATTAGGCAGTCCTCGCTGAGACATTTTTAGACATCCCACCAATGTATGGATTACAACACGCTATGCAATAAAATAAAACTATACTTAAATAAAGAAAGCGAATTTTTTTTACATAGTAGGACAGTATTCTTTAAAGGGTTCATGGCTATAGGCTATGTTTCAGTGGATGTTATGAGCGTTTCAAGGCAAGCAAGCGCTCTCGGTGGATGATGGCACTTTGTGAATTTCCATAAATAAACCCCACGTCACTACGCCTGTGCCCAAATGGACTCCAGCACAGTGAAACGTCTCGCTGGCGCCTGGGCTTTCGCCGAGCTCCCGCCCCGATGCGCGTGACGTCACCGAGGACGCCGTCAGTGAGTGACGCGGGTGATTCGTGACGTGTCCGCTGCTTCTCTGGCTGGGTGCGAGCTGCGTTTTGCTCTGTGAAACCAAAACAAGTGTTTTCTTGTTTTTTGGTTACTAAAATTAAGGAGGCTCAACGGGCACCAGCAGCTCTTCCACATATGAGAATGTGTGTGTGTGTGTGTGTGTGTGTGTGTGTGTGTGTGTGTGTGTGTGTGTGTGTGTGTGTGGACTGGTAATCCCTATGTTATGGGGACAAAATGTCCCCACAAAGATGGGAATATCGAAAAGCCTTGTCCTTGTGGGGACATTTGTTGGTCCCCATGAGGAAAACAGGTCATAAATCACACTAAATGTAAAAATGCAGCATGTCTCCCGTGATGGGTAGGTTTAGGGGCAGGGGCAGTGTGTGTGTGTGTGTGTGTGTGTGTGTGTGATGGGTAGGTTAAGGGGCAGGGGCAGTGTGTGTGTGTGTGTGTGTGTGTGTGTGTGTGTGTGATGGGTAGTGTGTGTGTGTGTGTGTGTGTGTGTGTGTGTGTGTGTGTGTGTGTGTGTGTGTGTGTGTGTGTAGGTTTAGGGCAGGGGCAGTGTGTGTGTGTGTGTGTGTGTGTGTGTGTGTGTGTGTGTGTGTGTGTGTGTGTGATGGGTAGGTTTAGGGGCAGGGGCAGTGTAGGGGGATAGAAAATACGGTTTGTACGGTATAAAATGCATTACGCCTATGGAATGTCCCCACATTTCACAAAAACAAACATGTGTGTGTGTGTGTGTGTGTGTGTGTGTGTGTGTGTGTGTGTGTGTGTATGCGTGTGTCTGTGGACTGGTAATCCCTATGGTATGGGGACAAAATGTCCCCACAAAGATGGCAATATCCGAAATCCTTGTCCTTGTGGGGACATTTTTTGGTCCCCATGAGGAAAACAGGTCATAAATCACACTAAGTGATGTTTTTTGAAAATGCAGCATGTCTCCTGTGATGTGTGTGTGTGTGTGTGTGTGTGTGTGTGTGTGTGTGTGTGTGTGTGTGTGATGGGTAGGTTTAGGGGCAGGGGCAGTGTAGGGGGATAGAAAATATGGTTTGTACAGTATAAAATGCATTACGCCTATGGAATGTCCCCATAAAACATGGAAACACAACATGTGTGTGTGTGTGTGTGTGTGTGTGTTTATTTTAATCCGTGTGATGGGCATTAAAAACATTGAAAAGCCAAGGTAACCATTAAAATGCCATCTCGTTTGTGTAAGTAATACATCGTTAGCTCTCGCAAAGTTGTTTAAAGTTTTAAATAGGCCTATTATTTATAGCCCATTATTAGTCATGTTCTGCACAAGCATAAAATTCACAAACAAAGATTTGCTTTTGATCTCTGCTAATTAACCTATACTCTAAAAAATACTGCATTAAAAACAACCCAAGTTGGGTTGAAAATGGACAAACCAACGTGCTGGATTTATTAAACCCAACAATTGTTTAAAAATTACTATATGGCTGGCTTAAAATGAACCTAAAATGAAAAGATATGAATAAATATTCTATCAATATTAATAAGTAGGTTGTAAATTAAAAATCAGACACATAATTACTAGAGGCAACAATAATAATCAAAAGGTGAACATTTAATAATAAGCAATTCAATAAATGTTTATTGTTTTATTATTATTCATTAATGATGATCACTTATTAAACATATTAATAAATGTTGATTTCCAACATACTTTGGGTCAATTTTAAGCTTAGCTATACTGTAACTTTTAAACAATAGTTGAGTTATATATATATATATATATGAAAGTAACAACTAATTATTTCAAGTCATTTATTCAATGATGACAAATATTCAATTTTTTTATTATTATTTCCAAACAAATGCTTAGTGTGAGAAACAGACCCAAAACTGATCACGTCTCCTTTTACTCCAACACTCAAATCAGCATTCTTTCTTTCTTTTTTATTATTGATGCCAAGGTGTAACAGAGCAAATGTAAAAGTACACATTTAAATGAAATGATAATGGAAGCAAAGCATCAATTATAAATAAAAAAAACAGTACAAAGTACAGAGTAGCCTACTCATAATTTTTTCAGCTTTTTCTATGTTAAAGGACCCGAACAGCACATCCTTAAAGAACAGAAAGAAATCCAAAAGCAAGTTGCAATTAATGAAAAAAATAAAAAAATAAATAAAATAATCAAAAATATTTGTGTGTGAGGGCAATCCCAGAACATGTGATGAGCAGTTTCTCTAGGGGTTTATAAAAATAAAAATAGATTTTTTTTTTGATCTAATTACTGGGAAACTGAATTTACATAAAACTCTATATAGTTTAAAAGGAGACCTTCTGAATTAAATATATACACACACACACACGTTTGTTTTTGTGAAATGTGGGGACTCTCCATAGGCGTAATGCATTTTATACCGTACAAACCGTATTTTCTATCCCCCTACACTGCCCCTAAACCTACCCATCACACACACACACACACACACACACACACACACACACACACACACACACACACACACACACACATGTTGTGTTTCCATGTTTTATGGGGACATTCCATAGGCGTAATGCATTTTATACTGTACAAACCGTATTTTCTATCCCCTACACTGCCCCTGCCACCACACACACACACACACACACACACACACACACACACACACACACACACACACACACACACACTGCCCCTAAACCTACCCATCACAGGAGACTGTGTAGTTTACTTTTCTTTGTAATACCCATGTCATACCCATGTCATTATACACATTTGTGTCCTGATATTTCACAAAAACATGCCCACACACACACACACACACACACACACACACACACACTTTGTGGGGACACACACACACACACACACACACACACACACACACACACACACACACACACACATATATATATATATATATAGATTAAAATATTTCAAATGAAAAAATGTCTGCCTGAAGAAGTGTCCTGTCAGTGTTGTTGTGAAATGCCACTGCCTCTCATGTGTCTATAGATAGTGACCGATTGAAGTTTGAGATTTATTCTTGCAATGACATAAATGCGGGGAGATTTTCAGTGATTAACCTGTAATGCACCATTAGTTTTTATACTGTTTTTTGAGAGATTTGCAGTAAATATCTGTTACGGTACTTTTATCTGTGTTAGGGTTGTGGTCGAGTTAGGTGCTCAAAAATACAGATGCGTGCACAAAATGAAATGCATAATACATTTTACTCTGCCAAAGTGTGGCGATTTTAGCGAGCAAAATTAAAATTGAGCAAAGAACTGAAAGCTGTGGACTTTCTAGTCTGTCAGTATAGCGACATGAAGGGGTCGTGTGTCATGTTTTTACTGTTTGGCTGAAAAGGCCAGGCGCTCTTCTGCAAACACCCAGCTGGGGGCGCTTTGGTGGTACAACTTTTCTTGTTTTTCCTGAGATGCTTGCTTGGGTTTCAATGGCTTCTACTTCCCTGGCAGACCCATCATTTTTCATATTAGCAGTCCAGAGATGTCATTTGGCACGTACAGTCACATACGATAATCAGCATTCATGATCATAATCTATAGTCTACACAGCATAATCCACAATGGACATTTCTTTTGCTTGCTTGTACTGTCAAAAATGGTGCTTCCTCCTGTCCTGTCTCTCTCTCGTTACTGAGCAGCTCTAGTCAAATTGGGTCACAGTGCCACCCAGTGGACACAAAAACTTACAATAATAGAATGCAATAAATGTCTCCTTCATTATTTATCATACCTGACTATTTTGAGAAAGATTTTTTTTTTATCTTACTCACTTCAAAGGGGACATATTTTTAAATTCACTTCACCTGACACAATGCATATTATTCATAACACCCTGCATGGGTCATCAAACACAGAATCACGCATATAACAGTTTGAGCTATGATGACATAACATACTTATGTAAAGGAATATAATATTGAATATGGATGTGTTTGTTTTCAAATTCTGCATAGAACACATTCACGCAGCAATGTCATAGAAGCAAGTGGTAGTGATGGGTGATAGGATTTTAAAACATGGATGCGATTATTAACGGTTGCTATAGTCTACATAAAAAGGCTATTTTTACACAAGTCGTGTTGTGTGTCACTTCACCCATACACAGTACGGATATATGATACATATACACTATATTGCCAAAAGTTTTGAGATGCTTGCCTTTACTAGCCTGGATGCCAGCTGAATTTAGCCCCGCCCACAATTTTTTTTGCTCGGGCAATTCGGTCTGGGCTCGCTCCATAGAGGAGTTATTATGCCTGAACAGAAACTGTTCGGACCAATGAAATCATCAGGGCGGGCTTTAGACGATGATGGACAGATGATCAACAGTAACGTAATCATCCACGTCATCAAAGGCACTTTGGGTTGAATTTGCTCTTATCCTAAACGGAGAACTTGTTCGTATATGCATTCACCGTCACTATTTCTCTCAGAAACGATGATCGTGTTGGTAAGTACTCTGTGTATCCTTAAATTCTTTTATTACAACACTGGCAAAGACCGTTTACACTCATCTTTTTCTTCTAACGTTATTTAATCCAGTGCGGCGTGCAGACAGGGTTGCCACGTTTTTTATGCAATGTCGCGCACAATTGCTACTCAAAACTATAGCCCAAAACAATAACTTTCCGGGGGGTTCTCCGGAAAAAAATGGCGTTCGGTTGGCAAAATATGTTATTTTGGCAAGGTTGCCAGCTAAAATTCGCATTCCTGGGTTTATATAATCACATAATTGGGGTCGCTTCAACCCGCGGACATGGAGAAAAACACGGACTTGGCAACACAGTGCAGTTGAGTTCTGCTGACATTTGACAACTAACGTTACGCGTCGCTCCGTTGCTCTGATTGGTTGTGGGTCTATCCAATTGAGGTCTTTCCTACCTCGGTTGAAACACGCCCCATAATCAAAGCCCAATGGAGCGGTACCAGACTCATATTCTGACTAGAATTGAGTATGGCCACGCCAGGCTGTGCCTTTACATGCACATGAACTTTAATGACATCCCATTCCTAATCCATTGGGTTTAATATGGAGTTGGCCCACCTTTTGCAGCGATAACAGCTTCAGCTCTTCTGGGAAGGCTTTCCACAAGGTTTAGGAGTGTGTTTATGGGAATGTTTGACCATTCTTCTAGAAGCGCATTTGTGAGGTCAGGCACTGATGTTGGACGAGAAGGCCTGGCTCGCAGTCTCCGCTCTAATTCATCCCAAAGGTGTTCTATCGGGATGAGGTCAGGACTCTGTGCAGGCCAGTCAAGTTCCTCCACACCAAACTCGCTCATCCATGTCTTTATGGACCAACGCTTTGTGCACTGGAGCGCAGTCATGTTGGAACAGGAAGGGGCTGTCCTCAAACTGTTCCCTCAAAGTTGGGAGCATGAAATTGTCAGAAATGTCTTGGTATGCTGAAGCATTAAGAGTTCATTTCACTGGAACTAAGGGGCCAAGCCCAACCCCTGAAAAACAACCCCGCACCATAATCCCCCCTCCACCAAACTTTACACTTGACACAATGCAGTCAGGCTAGTCCCGTTCTCCTGGCAACCGCCAAACCCAGACTCGTCCATGGGATTGCCAGACAGAGAAGCGTGATTGGTCACTCCAGAGAACACGTCTCCACTACTCTAGAGGCTTTACTCCACTGCATCCCAAGCTTTGCATTGTCCCAATACTTTTGGCAATATAGGCCTAGTGTATGTTATTGCGACCACTTGTCAAATAAATAAAGGGACTTGAGATTAATATTGTTGAAAATTATTTTAATTTACATGTAGAGAATGCAGATTGATTCATGACCTCGTAAAAACTATAATTATCCTGAAATTAGGTTCAAATTAAATAAAAAAATTTCATCAGAGAGACAAAATAGTTGTCAGTGTTTGATCATATTAAGGTATACATGTTTTTAAAGAGTAGTCACAAACACATGCTTGGTATATTGCATATTGTAAACACTGCCTGTTGTTTTTCTGTTATATTTATTTTATTTGGGGGTAAGCTTCAGAGATGGGACCAAGTCACACATGTGCAAGTCTCAAGTCTGAACCTTCAAGTCTCAAGCATTTTTTTCTTGGGCAAGTCAAGTCACAGGCTATGTCAAGTCAAGTCAAGTCCTGTAGTAGGTCAAGTAAAGTCCAAGTCAAGTCACCTTATTATTGCAATTTTACCTGCAGAATCCACTAGATGGCTATAGTACTCAATGGCTGCATATAGGCTGAACTGTATGAACTACTGTATAAAACGAATTTGACCCCATACGTTTTTGGGTTCAAATTGTAATTTAAAAAAACATATATCTGTTAGGTGAGACTATACAAAGATGGCAAAATATGCTTAGATAAATATGACCATGCTATAAGGAAAATACAAAGAAAGTAGTAGATAATTTATTGTTTATTTCAAACAAAAAAAAACATCAAATTTCAATAACTAATTGGTACCAAATGGGTAAGCGCGCTGTTTGTCTTTTGCCATCTTGCGAATAATTGTTGAAGCCGAAAGCGATGACCCTCTGTACCCCTCCGGCTCTGATCTAAGTGTGCGTGGTGTGCGTAAGGTAAGAGAGGGCATGACTGATGATAGTGTCGTGATCCAGTCATGACAACGCTATCTCAGCCTGCGCTCCAGCTGGGTCAACCTTATTTTTTAAAATAATTTATATATTTTATATTCAAACTGAAAACATGATGTGATTAACACTCAAGTCATAGTGTCTCAAGTCAAGTCAAGTCCCGAGTCTTTAACTTCCAAGTTCGAGTCAAGTCTCAAGTATTTTATTTTTTGTCAAGTACAAAAATAGCGACTCGAGTCGACTCGAGTCCAAGTCACCACGTCTCAAGTCCCCATTTCTGGTAAGCTTCACTACACATCAACTAGATTATGAGACAAGGTCTTAACTTAGCAATGTTGTGTGCTTGAAATGCATTTTTAAGTTATATAAATGTAAAAAGTGCACAACCTCATCAGACCTGTGTATATGGGTCCTTTTACCTCATGACGGTGCTATGAAATGATGGCAGTTTTTAAATATGACACCCATGCTCTTTTATGTTGTTACATGTGCTTTAATTTTATTTATTTATTTATTGGTAACACTTTACTATAAGGTCTCATTTGTTAGCATTATTAATGTATAAACTAACATGAAGAGAGCAGAACATTTGTTACTGTATTTATTAATCTTTGTTAATGTTATAAAAATACAGTTGTTCATGTTAGTTCACAGTGCATTAACTAATGTTAACAAATGCAACTGTTGATTTGAATAATGTATTAGTAAATGTTCAAATTAACATTAACTGAGATTAATAAATCCTGTTGAAGGATGGTTCGTTCTTAGTTCATGTTAACTACAGTAGTTAATTAATGAAACCTTATTTTAAAGTTTTGAGTTATTTGTTATGTGTCTAAAATTTGGTATTTTGCACTTTTGCTTTTCCAACCCTTTCCGTTTTCTGTTCTCACAAATCAAGCTGTATTTCCTCTGATGAGCTCAAATGGTCAGATTTGATAGCCGTCCTTGTTCAGCCATTCCTTCCTCAAC
The DNA here is from genome assembly GCA_023029165.1 of Gobiocypris rarus. Taxonomy (NCBI): domain Eukaryota; kingdom Metazoa; phylum Chordata; class Actinopteri; order Cypriniformes; family Gobionidae; genus Gobiocypris; species Gobiocypris rarus. The sequence goes on along the minus strand of CM040932.1, from coordinate 12,915,960 downwards.
AAGAAACAGATGGAAAAATCAAACATCCCATGTAGGACGGAAGCTGTCTTTTGCATGCCAAGCCTTCATTACCATTATGCTCTATCTGCAACCAATTTCAGTTAATGCCGCCTATGTGCGTGCAGATGTTGGCAGGACAGAGCCACACAACCTCCGGCTCCGTGAAATCCTCTGTCCAATCAGTTTAGAATCAAATTTCTCAGACTGATTTTTTCAAAAGAAAAAAATTCAGAAATCTAATTATTTAATGTGAAGTGACATGAAGCAGCACAATAAACAATACAAATGTCCCCTTCCATTGACAGTCAGAACCCTTATCTGACAAGTGCATAAAAAATATACATTCAATAAGGAATGCAATCATTAGAAACTATGTTTGACTGATTGTAATATTAGCCACGTTCATGATATGTCGTTATTACCACAGCGATTCTGAACTGCAACGACATCTGTGTAAGTACCGCAAAATTATTGTGAGTGTTCTTGAGATTTTTCTAGTCGACTATTCGACCGTTCACTTAAGCGATTAGTCGACTAATCGCACGCAAGGCCATTTTTAGGCATAGGCAAACTGCTATCGCCTAGGGCGGCATCAGCTGGAGGGGCGCCAATGAGTGCTTATCTGGCATCACATTTTATCAGTGGTGTGTGTAAAGCAGGGGTCCCCAAACTACGGCCCACGGGCCGAATACGGCCTGCCCCCACATTTGGACTGGCCCTTTGAACAATGCCAGAGACATATTTTAAAAATGTAATTTTAAAATTATATTCATATCTGTATTTGATTATAAAGGTTGCCTTTTAAACTAAAATGTCCCTTATTTTTTAACTTTTACAATTGACCTTAGTAATTAACTAAAATATTAACATATAGCGTAGCTTAATTTTTTGTTAGATTCACCCACCAATAGAATCGCACATTGAATGAACCTTTCATCGTGATCGAGCAAGTGCCCACGAGCCAGCAAGAAAATTCAAAGACAACAAAATGGCTAAACGGCTGGGAAAGAGAAAAGTTGATTCAGAATGCAGGGTATTTAACCAAAAGTGGACGAGTGATAATTTTTTTGTTCAATGCAAGGAAACGGCTGTTTGTCTCTTCTGTCAAGAAACAGTGTCCGTGTTCAAAGAATACAATCTGCACCGACACTATGAAACCCGCCACAGAGACAAGTATGCGAGCTTGCAGGGCCAAATGAGAGCTGACAAAGTATCGAAGCTAAAAAGTGGACTATTAGCTCAGAAGAACACATTTATACGCCAAACCCAGTTGAACCAGTCATCCGTTCGAGCTAGCTTTCAGGTAGCTAAACTAATTGCAACTAATGGTCGGCCTTTCAGTGACGGTGAGTTCGTCAAGAAATGTATGAATGCTGTTGCGGAGGAGGTGTGCCCCGATAGGAAAGACGTCTTAAATGCGGTGAGTCTGTCCGCAAGTACCATCACCAGACGAATTGAAGAAATGGGGGTTTATGTATATGCCCAGCTTAAGGAGAAAGTGAAAGAATTTGAATTTTTGCATTAGCACTGGATGAGAGCAATGACGTTCAGGACACCGCACAGCTGCTAATTTTTCTTATAAACTGTGAAGTGTCCAAAGAGCTGGCAGCCCTACAAAGTCTCAAAGGTACAACGACAGGGGAGGATATTTTTGGTAAAGTGTACCAAACGATGGGAGAGCTGGATCTAAACTGGTCTAAGCTGGCCAGCATCACGACTGACGGGGCTCCTAGTATGGTTGGCGCGTCGAGGGGGCTTATAGGACGGATGAACAGAGAAATGGAGGAAAGAGGTTTCACTCCCCCGTTACAAGTCCACTGTCTGATTCACCAGCAAGCACGGGAATCGGTCATGAAGGTGGTTGTGTCATGTATAAACTTCATCAGAGCAAACGGACTTAAACACAGACAGTTTCAAGCCTAGAGTCTGCTCACGGAGATGTGCTTTACCACACTGAAGTTCGGTGGTTAAGCCGGGGCAGAGTTTTGAGGCGTTTTTACGAGCTGTTACCCGAAATCAACGCCTTTCTTCTGACAAAGGGCAAAACTGTCCCAGAACTGATCGACACAGAATGGAAATGGGACCTCGCCTTTTTAACTTTCACGAGTTCACGCTTACAAATAAGTCAAGTAGAATAGATGGTATGCGTATTTGGCGTGCTGTCCGAGGAGAGGGCTCCGAGCTCGGTATTTGGCCCAAACCCAGAGTACTCCCCCCGTATCTCTGGTTAGGATGTTAACCAGGTGCGTGTGAGGAAGACGGGGTGGTGGAGGGATCCTGCAAAACCTGTCGAGGAACATCGGTGAGTTGACTGGATTATTTATGTGATCCTCCACTTGAGCTGATTGGTAGACATGTTGATTACTGATTGCTGACAGCTGGTTGGGATGACATCATGACTGGGTAGATCATTTGAAAGTGTTCCTCCCGAACTTAGTTTTTTAAGAAACATCATGATGTGACCGAAATGTTAAACGGCCTTAACTTGCAGCTTCAAGGCAAGGGGAAACTAATATGTGACATGTATTCGCACATAAAATCCTTTGAGGTGAAACTAGCACTGCTTGGACAAGTGCAAAAGCAAGACTTCACCCATCTCCCTGTTACCTAAAGTCTCTCAGCTGAGAAACCAGTGGCCCCATTCCCAACTGAAGAGTCCACGGATGCGCTGGAAATGCTGAAGGCGGAGTTTGACATGCGATTCTGTGAGCTACATGTCCAAGCTAAAGAAATCCGCCTTTTCCAGAACCCTTTGCTGCCAACATTGACGAAGCCCTGCCTTCTTATCAGTTTGAGTTGGCTGAGTTACAGAACTGTGATTTTCTGAAAGACGCATTTAAGCCCAACAGTCTCATTGAATTTTATGCTGCCCTCCGTAAAACAAGACATACCCAAAACATCAAAAGGCACGCAATGAAGATGTGCACACTTTTTGGCAGCACGTATATCTATGAGCAAACCTTTTCTTGTATGAAAACTCCGATGAGATCAAGACTCACTGATGAACATTTGCATCAGTCTTTGAGACTAGCTGTGACTCACCAGCCAGAAGCAAGCCCACAGTTCACACTGATTAATAATAGGCTATACATAAGTAAGTAAATGTTTTGATTTCAATAGCAATGGATAATGCTTTTTTAAAAAGCTGTATTGTGTTGTAAAGTAATTCTCTTTTGTCTGTATGTTGCATAAAATAATAAACAAAGCATTAGGAGGCATAATAAATACATTTAAAATCATAATAAAAACTCCACAATAATAGTCACTCTGGCCCATGTAATTTTCTGTAACCGACCCGGCCCCCATTAAAGAAAATAATAATGTGGCCCTCACAGAAAAAAGTTTGGGGACCCCTGGTGTAAAGGGTGTCACGGTCACCCTGAAATATGATTGCCGCCCCCACTGGTTCCCCCAACACTACTGGGCTAGAGTACTGTCAATCGGACGATTCCTGTATCCCATTGGATCAGAGTGCTATCAATTACTGTCTGACTGTTGCATGTAAAGTTTGAGTTTGGAGCGCTCAACACCATTACATCACAGAGCTCGGTCAATGCTTTGGCAAGGTAACGCTTTTATTTAACTACACAATAAAGCTAAATTCAGTAATTTAAATAAAAAACAGTGCACAAATCCTTACATTGTTAGGCCAGTATTTGTGGCAGTCGAGAAATCACTGTGAAATTGGCAGATATTAATATTGCTCAGAGGCAAAATATAACTGCACAATCAGCATTTCACGATGCATTTTTACACCAATGCATTGCTAAAGGATCAGTGTGTTCTGTAATTGTCCCATATTAAACTTTAACAGCCAATTTAAAAATGGTATAATAAAATGTGCTATTCTAATAATTAATAATTAACACATCTTTACGGAATCGATACATTCTAATAGTGCTAAAATGATTAGTTCCTTTTAAAATGAATATTAGCCCATGATTTACTCACCCTCAAGACTAGGTGTATATGACTTCCTTCTTTCTGGTGAACACAATCATAAATCACGAGTTATATTAATAAATATCCTGACGCTTCTAAGCTTTATAATGGCAGTGAACGGGGCTCACGAGTTTGAAGCACAAAAAAGTGCATCCATCCATCATAAACATACTCCACTCTGCTCCAGGGGGTTAATAAAGGCCTTCTAAAGTGAAGCCATGCATTTGTGAAAGACAAATATCCATATTTAACAAGTTATAAGTAAAATATCTGGCTTGCGAACTTAAAAGCATAACTGTCGCAGCGTATGACGTCAACACATTCTCACTCCAAACTCGTCACATATTGACTCTGAATTTTTAATGCACAGGTACTCCATTGATTTCAATTGTTTGCCCAATGCGTCAGATGAAGATTTTATATTTTGGAGCTACTAACCCCACTCCTATCCTACCCACTTCTAAACAATATAAAAGACGTAACTTTAACAGGCAAATAAAAGTACAGTCACAGGTACAAAAACTGACCAAAAACAGTATAAAAGTATTAACTCGTGTTGCATTCCAAGTCTTCTGAAGTCATATGATATCTTTATGTTGATCTTAATGTTTTAATCTGTGAAATGGTGAACACACACATCGACTCTTCGGTCACGAGACACACGAGAGCTAATGACACTATTAAAGCTGATGTAACGTTCCTTCAGACGGCAGTTTTTTAACATGTGCAAAGAATCCTTGGCGGATGTTGACGCTGATTGCTTTTGGGGATTTTCTTCACAAATCAATCATCAGGCCTCAAAACACTTATTACATATTTATACTTTTTGAATAACTTGTGCCTGTAGTCGTATCTGCCTGTTAAATCCTGTGTTTTATATCATAGGTATGTTTAGGGATGGGATGGAGTTTGGTGACATGTTTAAAGGTGTCTAAATAGCGTAAATAAAATAAATGTAAATACAATTATGCTGGCTGATTAAATTGAGAATCACACTGTCATAATGGCAAAATCATGACCCAATATATAATCTCATTAAGACGAAAACATTCCAGCACACCCAACGCGTCTGTGTATGACGCCAAAGGTGAGCAGGAGCAGCTGAACTTGTGTACTGCAAATACAGATGATTATCGTCCATTCTGTCACATTTTTCCGGTGTTCTCCTCTGACCCCTGTCATTCTCATGCTTTGATTTATGATGGGCAGCATATATCTGCTGCAAATGCGACTGTGTTCCCCTCTGTCACATATGCATATAACATGCTGTATATAGGTAGCTTGTATAACGGAGGCCAGCTAGTAGTTGCTGTGCGAGTAAACCTCACTCCTCGGATCTCAAGAGTCGCTCTAGCGACTGACACTAGAGGTTGCAGCCTTTAGCCTCCTTGTTAGAGTGTCCGACTCTCATGTCGGTGGACCGGGGTTCGAGTCCCGCTTGGAGCGGGCGGTTCATACAGGAGGGGTAACGCTTACATGATAAAAGTAACCTTAAAGTTAAGATATGCCTCTAGTTTTAATCATTTAAATGGACCTTTGAAGTTTAGACAAAATCTTCTGGCAGTGATGTGTTTTCGTGAATTGTATTGTTTTTTCACAGCGCTGCATGTCTTATAGTGATTGTGAAACACACAGAACACTTCACTTCATGATTTCATGGTGAAATGTGTTATTTTTCATGTTAATCAGGTCAATTTTCATCAAGAACTATGCTCTGTGGCTTTAATTCAGTGTAAGCAGTGTGGCAAAAATAGACTTGGCGCCGGTTCTAATGCTCTAATCTGTTAACATGGGTGCCGAAAAAAAAAAAAAAGCGCGAAATGCGCAAGTTGACAAATCTGAACTTTGGCGGATATTCACGCTGCGTTAAACAATCAGGAGCTTGCTCTACTAGTGACAACAACGAGGACAAAATCATATGTGGATACCCGGAGCTGTACAATACGTCTTGTTACTTTATAGAAACAGGAATAAAAAGGATCTCTCTTGGAAGAAAGTGAGGAGGTCAGACAAAAAGTTGTAAAGTTGGTTTAAGTTGTAAAAAGCGCACTTTACTCAATTTGAGCTCTACATAGGGTTGTTTCAGGTTGATTGGGACAGTTTTTGCCATTGAGATGACTTGGAAAAAGTGTCCCAATCACCCTGAATTCACCATATTGAGACTTCAAGCTAGTCAAAGCAAATTGAGCTTATTCGCCGTATTTTAAAACAGTCAGCCATTTCACAATGAGACAAGCCGCCCGGCAGAAGCCCCTCCCATGACGTGAATGAAGCGTCAGTTGTGAAGTGAATGTCAAGCGCGAATGAACTCAAAATGTTGAAGCGTCCAACTTCACGCGACTAACGCTAATCATTCCCTTCCTTCACACCTGGTTTGAATGCACCATAAGACTTTGCTTTGTATAAGCGACCTCTAGTGGTGAACAATTACATATTGTGCCTTTAACGTTTTTAGGCATGTTGTCCATTTCACTGGCATGTTGTCTGCAAAGAATTGAATTTGTATTCATGTTTTAAGATACAGGTATGTGGTATGTTGTTGAATAGAGCATATTTAAAGCTCGAGCAAGCATGGATAAACTGTGATTCTTAAAACATGGGGCTAATGTTTTACTTCCTTACTTAAGTGTTTTACTGTCTGATGATACAGCTGTCCTGTTGGCAGCTGGTTTGAATCCTCATGTTCCTTCTCCCCCTTGTCGAAGCATTCAATTTTCTTGAGGCTGACGGCTGTCAGACGGAGCAGGAAGCAGAGAGCATTGGTTCTGGTTGATCTGGTGGGGCATGTGTGTCCAATCAGTTCAGTTAAAGGCTTTCCCCAGCTTCCATCATTCACACACACAAACGGTCATCTGTCTAAGCCAGTGTTTCCTCACATATGTGCTAATGCTTTTAATTAGTTTTTATTGCTTTTTGCAGCTGGCCCTATCACTTTCAAAGCATCTGGAGTCACCTCCGTTATTCTGAACACATCCCTGCGCACAGAGAAACTTTCTTACATACTCATTTAAACTGAAAAGAGTTCATGCATACAAATTTGACTTAACTGTGGTTAAGTTTACCTTCTCAGCAGGAAGTCTTGTCATATGGCAATGGTGTCAGAATCGTGGCACCCATCACTTTTTAATAGCCAACACAAAGACAACCAGAGCGTTTCTGATGAGAAGATCGTGTCTGTTTAAAATTAATCTGACCACATCTTAGATTGGATCAAATCTCTAATATGGGTTGTTCAAAATAAGGGGAAAAAGGGTTGTGAAACTGAATTAGATGACATAACCCACTGTTGGTTTTGATCTGGATCAAGGGGTGTGCGATATATATCGTCTGCGATAATATCGTAATTGTTGTTTTAACGATGTGCGATCTGACATTATCGAGTATTTCCCTCACACACACACCCAGAGAGTGCACGCACACGCTACGTGATGTAGTTTGTTGATTAGATTAATGCAGGTGCGCATTTCACTTTCCGCTTTCAATGCGTGCTATATTTATATCATAGTTAATGTGGTATTGATTTTATACAAGTTTACTTAACAAGAAGTTAATATTAAGTGACTTACAGTTTAGACTTCCTGTGTTTGCTCTATTTCGCCACTGAAAAATAGTTCAAAACAAACACACAGCACTGTATCTGCGTCTCTGAGCAACACACAGCGGTGTTTTCATACTGAACGAATCAGATTTTTGAACGAATCAATTGAATCAATGAGAGAGTCAAATGCTTCGTTCCTTAAATGAATCAGCTGTTTAAATGAATCGGTTGAACCTCAATGACTCACTTATTAAACGCGACTTGCTGCCACCTACTGGCGGTTTGAATTTCACAGTTAAAGCATCTTTACATGTTTTAAATAATTTTAAATATCAATATTATTCAACATTTTGTTTTAAACATCACAACATTATTTATGCATAACTTCAGGATATTAATCTGTCAATTCCGAGCTGTGTAAATGATCTAAATGCCACTTCAGATGCAGCTTCTGTTTCCTCTGCACTGCAAAGATACATTTTATTGATACAATTATTATTTAATTTGATTGGTAACAGCCCTATTGTGTCGTATTATAATTCATTTTTATTAATTTTATGAAATTGACACAAAAGATGTAAAAAAAATAATTTATCAAGGTAAAAAAAACATATTATTCTGTCACTTCTGTGAACTGACCACCACACAGAATATGAATAATATCATAAACTTAAGGAGTTAGCTGACCATGGCAGTCCTACACCTGCCAAAGTACCAGCACAAAAACACACTCAGCAAAATATCGTCTAATTATCGTTATTGAGAAAATCCCAGAAAATATAGAGATATCTTTTTTTGTTAATATCGCACACCCCTAATCTAATCTTCAGTATGTGTTGTTCAAAATATGTTGCCCTTGATTTGTTTAACCATTATGCTAAATTATGTTACCAATCATGCCTTTCAGTGCAGTAAAGTAAAAAATTATCCCCCAAAACAGCTGACCAAAAACGAATCATTCACACTTTAGATTAGGGTCGAATTCTAACATTTTTAGTAGTGGAAACTTGACTATCTTTAACTTGCTAATTCAATAAATGCCACCTTGCAAATTCGTTACACAATGCTTTGGTAGCATTAGCACTTGCTGAATGAGGACAGCATTATAATATATTTAGCATATAAAGAGTGCTGAAAAATCATACTCAAGTAAAAGTAATGTTACTTGTCAAAAATTTTTGTGCTAGTAGAGTAAAAGTACCTGTCCTAAATACTACTCAAAGTAGGAGTATAAAGTATCCCTTTTTAAAGTACTCAAGAGCAGTGAGTGTGCTATGTTATTCCACCCTGCAAAATAAAAATGCTTACTCGGTTATGGATGATTCTCAGTAAGAACAAAAAAAAAACATGAGATCACCAACAAGTCCGCAAGTTTTATTTTTGACTGCCAGCACTAAAAATACAGCCATGTAATATTTGAGAAAGCAACCATTAATCTGGTAACATTTATGGCAATGATTCTGTAGAGGTTTATGCGGTTAATTAAAAAAGGTTGGAAAGCGTTCTACATTCAAAAATTTATGTAAAAAAAAAAAAAGCAGAGCTCTTTATTTTCAAGACGCATTCACTGTATAGCCTAACTGTTCCTGCTTTAATTTCAATAAATGTTCTACAAATAATACACTTCAGAAATCAGAATTGAGTAACACGGTTTTCACAACTTATTTTTGCTTGCAATGATAAAAATAAACTTGATTTAAATATAAATCTGATGTTTTATGAAAGTTATGTGCTATACATGGACTAAAATAAATCGCCATGTGAGAACACATTATATTAAAATAAGCACTTCAATAAGCCGACAGAAAGCAGTTTAATGCGTTAACATGCTGAGCGAAATCCATGTAAGGGACACAAATCTAGACTAGCAGTGGCAATCGGTTATAGGATTAGTTCACTTTTAAAAAAACTTTTGCTGATAATTTACTGACCCCCATGTCATCCAAGATGTCCATGTCTTTCTTTCTTCAGTGGAAAATAAATGAAGGTTTTTGATGAAAACATTCCAGGATTTTCCTCCTTATAATGGACTCAATGGAGCCCAAACGGCTCAAGGTCCGAATGACAGTTTCAGTGCAGCTTCAAAGAGCTTTAAAGCCACACCAGACGATGAATAAGGCTCTTATCTAGCCAAACCATCAGTCATTTAAAAAAAAAAATCAAAAGTTTAAGTTTTATAAGCACAAATGTCCGCCTTGATCCGTTCTGTGATATGTGTACGTGGCGTCACGCGTGATGACCAAATTACGTTGGAAAGTTGAGTAGAGCTTGTCGAGGCGGAAGCACCGAGTCAGTGTTTACCAATGAGTGGAAGGAGGATCCAAAATCGTCCGACATCGTTGTTTTACCTTTTAACTCCTTTTCTGTAAACGGCGTTTGACTGAGTATGTGCACGTTCAACACTGACTTCCGACAAGCGTGACCTTTCCAACGTAACTGCGTATCACGTGACGTCACGTACACACATCACAGAACGGAGCAAGGCCAACATTTGTGCTCATAAAACGTAAACTTTTTTTTAAATGACCGATGGTTTGGTTAGATAAGACCCTTATTCATCGTCTGCTGTGGTTTAAAGCCCTTTGAAGCTGCACTGAAACTGTCATTCGGACCTGTAATCGTTTGGGCTCCATTGAGTCCATTATAAGGAGAAAAATCCTGGAATGTTTTCATCAAAAACCTTAATTTATTTTCCACTGAAGAAAGAAAGACATGGACATCTTGGATGACATGGGGGTGAGTAAATTATCAGCAAAAGTTTTTTTAAAAGTGAACTTTAATGCCAAATGCACTGAAGCCTGGCAAACTATCAAGCTGAAGTGTTACATACAGAATACATACCATTTGTGCATGTATTAGAAAGTTTAATATTCTGCAGTCAATTTTTTGTAATTGTTTAAGGCAATTTCATGATTTCAGTCATCACACAGTAACCAGCAACAACCCTCTTTCATAAAGCGCGCGTGCCTCTCGCTCTCGGCTGGTCGCGATCATGCTTGAGTTGACGGGAGTCGAATGCGTGACGCATGGAGTCACAGGACGGATTCGTCTCAGCCAATCACACTGAGAGGAAAACAATAATAATAATGTAGCGACGGAAAATAGCGCAGTAAAAGTACCGATTCAGCACTTAAAATGTACTAGAGTAAAAGTACACCGTTTTTAAACTGCTTAATAAAGTACAATTCCTGAGGAAAAACTACTCAATTACAGTAACGAGAGAATTTGTAATTCGTTATTACTTTACCCCACTGAGCATTTATCTGTTCTCAAACTAATGCTGCGTTCCAGGCAGGTTTTTGAGCCTGTAAATTACACTTTCAAACCACGACTCACGACTTTGTATCGTTCCAGGCAAAGTCACACCAAACTCCCTGAGCGCAAGGAATTGCGGTAGATAGATTTAAACAAAAATGTACTGTAACAATACCAAATAAATTTCCAAATATACAAATAATGTAAAATAAAAGGTATAACAGCTTCTCTTGCCTTATGCGCTGTTTTTTCTCCACCGTTTTCCCTCAAATAAGCAAAGAGTAAGCGCCTTTGGCGATAGAAATTACTGTAGATTAGGGAAGTAATTTAGCCTGGCGTGGCCATACTCAATTCTAGTCAGAATATGAGTCTGGTACCGCTTCATTGGGCTTTGATTATGGGGCGTGTTTCAACCGAGCCAGGAAAGACCTCAATTGGACAGACCCACAACCAATCAGAGCAACGGAGCGACGCGTAACGTTAGTTGTCAAATGTCAACACAACTCAACTGCACTGTGTTGCCAAGTCCGTGTTTTTCTCCATGTCCGCGGGTTGAAGCGACCCCAATTATGTGATTATATAAACCCAGGAATGCGAATTTTAGCAGGCAACCTTGCCAAAATAACATATTTTGCCAACCAAACGCCATTTTTTTCCGGAGAACCCCCCGGAAAGTTATTGTTTTGGGCTATAGTTTTGAGTAGCAATTGTGCGACATTGCAAAAAAACGTGGCAACCCTGTCTGCACGCTGGATTAAGTAACGTTACAAGAAAAGATGAGTGTAAACGGTCTTTACCAGTGTTGTAATAAAAGAATTTAAGGATACACAGAGTACTTACCAACACGATCATCGTTTCTGAGAGAAATAGTGAAGGTGCACGCATATACGAACAAGTTCTCCGTTTAGGATAAGAGCAAATTCAACCCAAATTCAACTGTTGATCATCTGTCCATCATCGTCTAAAGCCCGCCCTGATGATTTCATTGGTCCGGACAGTTTCTGTTCAGGCATAATAACTCCTCTATGGAGCGAGTCCAGACCGAATTGCCAGAGCAAAATATTTTGTGGGCGGGGCTAAATTCAGCTGGCATCCAGGCCAGATTAATCACTACAAATTGTAAAATGTATTTGTTATTTTTACAGTAATTTCTATCGCCAAAGGCGCTTACTCTTTGCTTATTTGAGGGAAACGGTGGAGAAAAAAAAAACGGCGCATGAGGCAAGAGAAGCTGTTATACCTTTTATTTTACATTATTTGTATATTTGGAAATGTATTTGGTATTGTGTTCTTGCACTCAATGGACTGAAAACTAGCTAACGCTAGAAAAGCTTCTGATAATGCAACATTTGCTAATAAATAACGTTAGAGCAATACCTTATTTTAATAAACGAGAATATTTGTAATTTGTTACTTTACACAACTGAGCATATCTGTTCTCAAACTAAGCTCACGCTCCACTCGTCACATTATAACTCTAAAAAAAAACAACATAACAGAAACTCTTCTAAACTAATATAACAAAACATTAAATACTACAAAATCTGGGCATGCTGATCTGGGCATGTTTTCCCAGCAAAGCATGCTGGGAAATATAAATCCATAAAAGTCCATAAAACTCAAAACAATGAAACTGTTCAATTACTTACAATGTGACAATTATGTGAACTCAAAAGAAAAAGAAAGTTCTATTATTATTATTATTATTTTGAGCATTACAGTTTCAATACAAAAAAATAGTAAGTTGCGATCACATGAGAATTTTAAGTTCAATGTTTGAATTAGCTCACTCAAACATTTTAAGTTAAGCGCAATTAAAATGTATGAGTACAACATAATTTGACTTTTATTTTAGTTTGGACAACTTATTCAGGTTTACAGTGAAATAAAGAAGACAATGTGCAAAACATGTAACGCATTGCAATGCAGTGATGACTGAGAGATGAACAAATAACCATTACTGATTAAATAAACATTAAATCCGGATGGATCATATTTGATACATTGTAACATGATTTTTTTCAAAAAACTGATGCGTATGTAAATATTGATGCTTCCAGTAAGTGTTCATCTTGAAATATTACTAAACACTTTTACAACTACATTAAAATGACTTTTACTTGCTAAGAACCATAAACGATCAATCAGACTACAGAAGGCATGTTGTAGGTCGTGTGCAACAGGTTTTTCAGCAAAGTTGATCATGTTGATAATTAAAATATGATATAGGGTTGAATGTGTTACTATTGATTTATCTGTATGATTACGGCGTAAGTGCCTTTGAGGTCTATTCGGGATTGAGCGGTAAGTTTATTTCTCTGTGCGGCCTATTATAGGCTGAGGAGATGCAGATGCTGATCCCCTGAATGTCTGCGTGGATTTAAAGACATGGGACAGCAACATCAAGCTGGACCAGAGCTGGATCTGGCAAGCTCTTCAGGTTTAGGCTAGGACAGAATTTAAAACGTCTAATATTAGTGTAAATGCTATTCATTTTAAAGCAAAGTTGAATGGGAATAGTATGAGAGGTGTATATTGTTGCAGAGGACCTGAATAACACAGCATAACCATGAGTTGTGTGGTATGAATTAATTGATTAGCTGTATGCTTGACTGAAATATTAACTCTGATAGAGTGTGTCCTGAAAAATGCTATTCCATAGTTTAGGAGCCAAATATGAAAATGGATCTACTGGTACCTCCTGATATTCTAGGAACTAAATGCATAAAAAATTGATTGAAATGTGTGTTTAAAGCTTGTTCTATCACAAGAAATTCCCACTGAAACTCTCCTGGAAATGTAGACCCTTTTTACCTCTCATGAAGGCTACGGCATTAATTTATGTCAGATTTCAACTCGATGAATCTCACACATAAATGTCCAGGTCATATTTCACTCAAAAAATAATAGAGGTTTAAATATGCTCACTTTTCTAACATAATGTCACAATGCAAACAAATCTTAACGGCCAAAACAGAACAAGCTGACATTGTTCTGCATAGCATGTGTCTGTCTAAGGACATGCAACAGCTACAGCAGCCTACGTACGTGTGTGTGTGTGTGTGTGTGTGTGTGTGTGTGTCCTTGTTTATATGGACCAAATGTCCCCATAAGAGTAGTAACACCTGAGATCACATTGTGGGGTCCAGCCAGCGGTCCCCACTTTTCAAAAGGCTTATAAATCACACAGGATGAGTTTTTTTGGAGAAAGTAAAAATGCAGAATGTTTCCTGTGATGGGTAGGTTTAGGGTGTGTGTGTGTGTGTGTGTGTGTGTGTGTGTGTGTGTGTGTGTGTGTGTGTGATGGGTAGGTTTAGGGTGTGTGTGTGTGTGTGTGTGTGATGGGTAGGTTTAGTGTGTGTGTGTGTGTGTGTGTGTGTGTGTGTGTGTGTGTGTGTTTAGGGGGCAGTGTGTGTGTGTGTGTGTGTGTGTGTGTGTGTGTGTGTGTGATGGGTAGGTTTAGGGGCAGGGGCAGTGTGTGTGTATGTGTGTGTGTGTGTGTGTGTGTGTGTTTAGGGGCAGGGGCAGTGTGTGTGTGTGTATGTGTGTGTGTGTGTGTGTGTGTGTGTGTGTGTGTGTGTGTGATGGTTAGGTTTAGGGGCAGGCAGTGTGTGTGTATGTGTGTGTGTGTGTGTGTGTGTGTGTGTGTGTGTGTGTGTGTGTGTGTGTGTGTGTGTGTGTGTGTGTGTGTGTGTGTGTGTGTGTGTGTGTGTGTGTGTGTGTGTGTGTGTGTGTGTGTGTGTGATGGTAGGTTTAGGGGCAGGGGCAGTGTATGTGTGTGTGTGTGTGTGTGTGTGTATGTGTGTGTGTGTGTGTGTGTGTGTGTGTGTGTGTGTTTAGGGGCAGGGGCAGTGTAGGGGATAGAATGTACAGTTTGTATGGTATAAAAACCAGTACATCTATGGAGAGTCCCCACAAAGATAGTGAACCAGACATGTGTGTGTGTGTGTGTCAGCTTTTGGTGGGTGAGAGGGGTAAAAACACATATAAAAACACACATGGAAAGATCCCTGGCAGGTTGCAGTTAGTCACACTCCTGCGTCTCTAATTGAATTACCATTGACAGCACACCACAGGCCAGGCTGTGGACCCTAAACACTCAACGAACGAGGTGGGAGGGGGCATGTGCCCTGAAATCAATTACCTGCACAAGGAGACGGGGCAATCGAGACATGCTGAACACATCCTGTATGTCAGGTTTCAGACTGACAGCAACATCTGCAGCCACCTGACTGCACTGACCTCACCGAGGCACTTCAAAGAGGAGCAGCCACAGAGCGGCTCTAAATCACCTGTTTGGCTCGGCCACCTGATCCTGAGACCTAAAGTGTTCCAGTGAAAGGGACGTGGATCAGATGGATCAAATGGATAAATGTCATATACAGGAAGTTGACAGGGCCACAGACCAAAGGAGTGGTTCAAGTGAACCAAATCACTGCGCCTTTTCCCTCCTGGACTGAGGTGTCCATCGGGAGAAAATAATTTAATCTGCAAATACTCATTAAAGTGGCAAAGTTATTTCAAAATGGCAAACGGTACTCCCTACACTGCCCAACACTACATTTACCTGCACTGTACTGTTCAATCCAGGATGGACTTTAAAAACTCCCACAACATTACAGTTTAATCCATGTAGCAACATACACTATTGCCAAAAGTATTGGGACTCCAAATCCATGAGTTCAGGTGTTCAATCCCTTCATGGCCACAGGTGTATAACTCAAGCACTAGGCATGCAGACGCTTCTACACACATTTATGAAAGAATGGGTCGCTCTCAGGAGCTCAGTGAACTCAAGCGTGGGACCGGGATAGGTTGCCACCTGTGCAATAAGTCCATTCCTGACATTTCCTCACTACTAAATATTCCACGCTCAACTGTTAGTGGGATTATAACAAAGAGATTGGGAATTGGGAACAACTCCAACTCAGCCACGAAGTGGTAGGCCACGTAAAATCACAGAGCGGGGTCAGCACATGCTGAGGGTCACAGAAGTCGCCAACTTTCTGCAGAGTCAATCGCTTTGGGTCCGGATCGCTGATTACGGCATAAGTGCCTTTGAGGTCTATTCGGGATTGAGCGGTAAGTTTATTTCTCTGTGCGGCCTATTATAGGCTGAGGAGATGCAGATGCTGATCCCCTGAATGTCTGCGTGGATTTAAAGACATGGGACAGCAACATCAAGCTAGACCAGAGCTGGATCTGGCAAGCTCTTCAGGTTTAGGCTAGGACAGAATTTAAAACGTCTAATATTAGTGTAAATGCTATTCATTTTAAAGCAAAGTTGAATGGGAATAGTATGAGAGGTGTATATTGTTGCAGAGGACCTGAATAACACAGCATAACCATGAGTTGTGTGGTATGAATTAATTGATTAGCTGTATGCTTGACTGAAATATTAACTCTGATAGAGTTGGGATTGGGAACAACTCCAACTCAGCCACGAAGTGGTAGGCCACGTAAAATCACATAGCGGGGTCAGCACATGCTGAGGGTCACAGAAGTCGCCAACTTTCTGCAGAGTCAATCGCTCCAGACCTCCAAACTTCTGTGGCCTTCAGATGAGCTCAAGAACAGTGCGGAGAGAGCTTCATGGAATGGGTTTCCATGGCCGAGCAGCTCATCCAAGCCTTACATCACCGAGTGCAACGCAAAGCGTGGGATGCAGTGCAGTGCACACTTGACTTAACAAGCAACTTTTTACAACTGCCGTGCCAACTTTCCTAATTGCTTTCTATGTGTGTTTTTTGACGAGCCTAAATGAGCAAACTAACACACGCCTGCCTGGGAATGGTCTGGGGATATTTGCTGGATTTGTGGAGTGGGTGCTGGTGAATTGTGTTTTTTCATTCACCATCTGCCCAGCAGAGGAGGACATCACCAGCCATAGGCTACTCCGGACCCAAAGTCGAGCCAGCTGCCTTTAATTTTTTATTCAATTGTTTTTTGTAAAATATTTTTTTGTAAAATTTAAGGTTTATATGTGCTAGTTTCCATGATAGAGTTAAAGATAAATCTTTTTATTACTACTGGAGCTGCCAGTTTCCTAAGTTTCAAATGATTATTAAGCAGCCAGCACAATATATGCAAAAGCAGCAGCCCTTCTGGCACACTCGGTGTCCGGATTCACTCACTCGATTTCATTCTCTCCTTAATGTTGGCTATATTAATGTAGGGAATAGTGAATGGGGGTGATTTCGAATAGCATTGGAGTCTCTACTAATGAGCTACAGAGTAGACTGAGGTGAGTTTAATTAGGGAAACATACAAATTGTGCAGAGTTGGAGGAACTCCAGGACCAGGTTTAGGAACTGTTGTAGGAAAACAACAACAGAATAAGGGCATGTCACAATTGGTCTCAAGAAATGCTTTTTTGTGCAAATATAATGGATTACTTTAAGAAAAATGTTTAAGTTTTGTGCTATATTTGAAGTCCTTTTGTTTAAAAAACAGGTTGAAAGTGGCACCAGATACCACAGAAAAATAAAGTTGCAAATGTGTCAGCTATGTTAAACAAAACTGATTACATGATCTCAGAATAATTCAATGATTGTATCTACTTAACATCTGCATTTGGATCATCAACAGTTCAATTAATAATTTGATCCAATCCACTTGGGCACATATGTTTTTACTTATATAAAAAAAATGCCTGCATGTAATTACAGCTGTAATTAATTTCTGTAATGACATCTATACTTTCACTGTTACCATTCCCTTACACCTTAACCCTTAAACCACCAAATCTGCCCCTAACCTGCCCCGTATCCCACCTCAATGTTTTGCAATACATCAACACAGTGCATTGTACAATATATGTTTTTTTATTGATGTAAGTACATAGTAGTTAAAGACACCTGATAAAAATGCATGACCAGATTCATAAACATTTGTACCTGTTTAAAGATGTTAATACAAAAATGATTAATAATTCAAATTCAGTGTCTGTGCAAATGTAAATAAATATAGGTGTGCTCTTGAGATCCAGCTGCATTAGAATACAAGTGCCCTCTTTGGAGTACGTGTTCGGACAGGTTTGGAGTCAGGGACAGAAACAATTAGAGGAAATCATTGGCATTTGGTGAACAGGGCTCTCGCCATGAACCAGTTTTATATTATGAGCGACAGTAGAGAATTGGCGCCTCATGGGGAAACTGTAGCTGTAGGGTGACACAAAGGCTGATGCCATATTGTCATTTTCAGTTTGATAGTGTCCAGAGGTCCATCCAGCTGAAATATTGGGGATGGGATGCACAGAGGTACTTGTGGTGGTGGAATCATGGAGCCAGTGACTCCTACAGATGTCTCCTTTCTTTTTATTGGTCATGAAGGGGAGGTCTAACCTTGGTCGCAACCCAATGTAACTACTGAGTTTGCCCAGGCAAATGTTGCAGTAGGCTCTGTATGTTTGAAAACAGTTGGATGGGAATATCCTGCAGCATTGAGGGCTTGAGAATGGGATGGGATGGGTTGCTTGAGCAAAGGAGCTGGGCAGGAAGGACGCCATTGATGAGGCTGAAGATCCATAACATCTGCGTGCTGTGAACAAAATAAATCATATATGTAGAATTGTGCAATCGTACTGTGTTTAAGGCATATTACTATTGATTTTTCCATTCCTTTTGCCATTAAGGCTGCGTCTGAAAACTAAGGCAGCTTACTTGTTGCCTCGCCGCCTTATCAGACAATGTAAGGCAGTGTTTGTGCATGAAGGCACCTCACAAAACTGATTTCGGACAGACTTCTGAGGCAGTGTAACCGTTTAATGATCTACAGCAAAATAGACAGAGCTTTGGTGAGAACTAAACAAATATTTAATTACTACATTAGAAATTTCTCGCTAGAAATGACATCAGAAATGGAAAATGTTGGTAAAAACATACATTTACACACAAAATGACCGGCAAACGCATGTTTCGGACAGCATCTAGCTCAGCTGTCACAGAATGGAACGCACAGGATTGTGGGATATCAAAGGTAGTGAAGGATGCATCTATGCTGCCTTCAAAACTTGATCAGATGAAGGTCTCTCAGGAGACAGGAAGTGAAGCTAACATTGGATTCGGACGTGCCTTGATGCCTTCCTGCCTTGAAATGTGTCCTCCGAAGGCTGCATTTTCCAGGTTTCGGACGCAGCCTTACTGTAATAATCCACACAGAGATCTGATCTCACCATCATTCATCAGGGACTACATGAAGGAATAGAAAAGACTTTGAGACTTGTGGACTAAATCCAGAAGAACTGTGGCAATGTCTCTAAGGCGCTTGTAGAAACCAACCTGCAAAGTTACCTGGAAAACGATGTGCTTGTATAACTAGTACAAAAGCTGTTTTAACTCTCTGGTGGTGTTCACGTGGCCGTCAAAAATGACAGAATTTTTATTTTTATTCAAAATAAAATGAATGTTCTATATTTTAGTTTGATTCTGTTATTTTTTTTATATTGTGTTGTTTAGGGGATTTTATGGTACTAACTTATATCTATGCTGTAGTTATAATCGATTTATTCACTTTTTGAGCACTTTTTGAACTGTAACTGTGGTAAATCTTGAATGCTTGAGAGCACAGACTTGAGTTTGATCTCCTTTCAAAGACGACACTTGGAAAATTATTTCTGAAGTGAAAAAAGTTTAAAAGTTTTTTAATGTTTATTGTTACTAAAAATGACCAAAAATACTATTTTCAATTTTTATTGGAAATATATATTTTCAAAAACACATTTTACTCTAAAAACTGCAAGAAAACCAAAGCTAATCTAAACAAGTTTTGTTCCAAATTTGAGCTTGATATCTCAAAAGATGAGCTTTCAGTAAGAGTTTCTTTGGGTGCAGTACCAAACGTTTCCACTAGATTAAATTTATCTCACATTCATTTCCAACGGGTTCATTTTTGAGCACAAGTGTGATTATTTTTTCAGGACAATTTATCCTTTTAGAATAATGTCCATGATTTATTTTTTGTGTGTTCACGTAGCAAGTGCCAAAACCGTTACCAAGTTTTGTACCATTCTGATAAGGTAAAAAAAAATAGTAACATTTTCTGGTCAAAAACGACTGAAGAACACCAGACAAACGGCGGTTACACCAAATATTGATTTGATTTAGTTAACAGAAGTGAACTGATAAACAAAATCTACTTGTGACTATTTTTGAAAGCATCCTCACTTACACTTGTGCCTAAAACTTCTAACAGTACTGCAGCTTTGCAGGAAGGTTTCTTCAAGCGTCTGGGAGACGTTGCCACACTTCTTCTGGATTTAGTCCGTCTCATTTTTTTCTGTTTCTTCATGTAATCACAGATGATAATGGTGAGATCAGATCATTCCAGCTGCTGTCAGACTCCTTGTGCATACAAAAATCTCACCGGATTATTACAGTTAATGGCAAATATTATAAATATTTTTGTAAAAATACTTAGTTTCCTATGACTTTTGCATACGAGATGGCTCTTGATTGAACCTGGTAATGTACTTTTAGCTATTAAAACTTTACACCATTACTGGGAAAAAAATTAAATGGTAACACTTTAGAATAATGGTCATTAGTTAACATTAGTTAATGTATTAACTAACATGAACTAACCATGAGCTGTTCATTTGTAACTGTATTTGTTCATCTTTGTTAACGTTAGTTAATAAAAATCCAGCTGTTCATGGTTATCATGTTAGTTCACAGTGCATTAACTAATGTTAACAAGATTTTAATAATGTATTAGTAAATGTTAAGAAATAAAAAAATGCTTTATTAGTTATTATTAGTTCATGTTAACTTATGACCATTATTCTAAAGTGTTACCAATAAAATAAACTGAAATAAAATAATAAAATATTTTGAATTATAAATATTCACCTTGTAGCTCCATAGCAAAAGATTTGAACTCCAGGTTAAAGGGATTGTGCCATGAGTACGACTCCAGAATCCCGCCCAACACGCCCCTGAAGAGCAGAAGAATGAGAGGGAGAGAATTCAGAAATCTAAAAAAGTCATAAAAATACACTTATTATAATGTCCTTATTCTATTTATTCTGCTAATAGAGACAGAGCGCATTTAGGCCACGCCCACACCGGGGGGGAAACAATCCAATGCTCTCCAGTGACTTTGTATTGCATGAGAAGGCCTCCTTGTCATTTCTTACTTATAACAAAAAACAGAACAATGTCTAAAAGCTGAAATGTGACAAGGTGTACAGCAAACAAGCTAAAAAAACAAAGAACTACAGTTTTATAAGCTGTCGACCCAAAAAACGAGCGTTTAAGGAGACAAAAGTGGATACAGGCAATAAGACGTGAAGCTTCAGCAGGAAGAATGGGTGAATTTTGGGATCCTGACACTCAGTATGCCTACGTGTGCAGTTAACATTGTCAAATATCCAAATGTCAGTTTTATATGTTATATTTCCTGTCTCTGATCACGTTCTCCTCCAGTGCGTGTAGTTCTCAGTGTAATATCACATGTCACGCTCTGTCTCAATCGCCTGTACCCACTTTTCTGTCCTTAAACGCTAGTTTTTACAGCTTACAAACTCTTCTGGGTTTTTTAGCTTGTTTGCTGTACACCTTGTCACATTTCAGCTTTTAGACATTGTTTGTTTTTTTGTTATTAGTCAGAGATGAAAAAGAGGCCGCCACACTCAATAGAAAGTCAATGGAGACGGTTGGTTGGTTTTCTCCTCCGGTGGGCGTGGCTTTCAGATTATGATGCGTGTCGCTCTGTCTCTATGTAACAGCCTATATATGTTAAAGCTGCAGTCTGTAACTTTTTTGGGTTAAAAATGATCCAAAATCAATTTTTGAGCAAGTACATAACCAGCCAGTGTTCAAAACTATCTGCTTACCTTAGGTCGATTTACAACGGTAAGCTTGTAATAATGTTTTTAATTCCAGTGGTACTGGTGGATTTCATGAGATTCGAGCATATCTTTGCGTCATTGCGTCACATCTGTACACATCAATAATAAGTCCCGGCTAGCAGAGGCTATATCGCGTGTGAGGATGTTAGAGGTGGAGATTTAGTCATTTCTCACAGTGCTTGATATGATAATGAAACTTATCAATTTGATAGCGGATCAAGAAAGGTTGAAACCTCAATCAGTGACATCTGGAGATTCGCACATTGTAAAATGCAAAAGACTTCGACTTTCGGAATGACAACAGAAAAAAGAGAGACTTCAGCCGAGCCAAAACAAGGATAAAAAGGGTGTTTGAAAGGTGGCGTTAACTCACAGGTCAGACATTTCAATGGTTATTATGTAACAGTAGCACACTTCGCTTAATTCATACAGTAAAAGTTACGGAGTTTCCTTTGTTGTGCCTTTCTCTTTTTGCTACGTGCATTATAGTAAATAGCCATTATTTTTCATCTCTACTCCACATTCATTTGTTGATGACGATTAGAAATGAGACTGCACAGAAATGGAAACTGAACTACAGGTAACGTTAGTCATAATACACATTAAGTGTAGTCACGCAATGCTGATGTTATTAACATTAACAATTTGAAAACAAAGTATAATTTGCACGGTTTGACGTGATATGATAAGCGATCGTTAGATTTAATCATCATGATTTATTGCAATGCTTTTCCCACGTAGGCCTAGTTGGTCAGCACTAAAGTGGATGTTAGCTGCTTCCTTGTTCAGATGACATTCTTATGTTGGTCAAACGTTCAAACAGTCGAATCTGTGATTCTGAATGACAGTCTCCACACCGGCGCGGTGTCTGACAGCCCTTCTCCTAAAAACATTGTATTGATCCGCGCTGTGCGGTGCCGAGGCACAGCTCACGTAGAGTTGATCATTCGGTGAATAACTGCAGTTGCAGATTTCAAACAGAGATGGCGACAAAGAGGAAAAACTACGGACTGCAGCTTTAACTTTTGCAAATATATGTAATATCAAGAATTTATACAAATAATAACACCCATTACCCATTTCGTTCCCTGAAGCCTTTGGCGAAAGGATTCCTGTCAATCTTCAGTTTTGTTATCTTAAAAAATACCAGAAAAAAACCACACTTAGTCAGATATATACAATTTTACACTGGCACAAGGTTAATGGATGTCAAAAACAAACAAACATGAATAGCAGGGGACTTTTAACCAGGGGAGTTTTATATAGTTTTAACTGCCTTGGCTTATCAAGTAAACACAATCTTTTTAAGACCTTGATGAAAAGTTGGCAGTCTGTCCTGTGGTTTCTTGTTTTTAGAACAATTTCCCAAATTCTGCTGTGTAATTATTTTCCGGTCTACTGGAAAATTTTGTTTTAATATAATATGCTAATAATCAGAATGATTGTACGTAGCTTTACAGGTTCCAGGGTTTGAAAAGGGGAGGCAGCAGATTATTATGCAAAAGAAACCTCTGCAGGGTGATAAAAGACTACACTGTGTAATTATCCCGGTTATTACACACCTACTTGCCAGATAAATAAATAATTTAACACAAAATATTGATTTGAGATATTTTTATTATATCAAAATGGCGCGGATAACTTATGCCCTACTATCAGTTAGGTCATTATCAGTTAATCATACATTTCTGTACTAATAAAATCATAATAATTAATTTGAATTCGCCACTAATTCACCAAAAAATAAAAAAGCTATGTTTTCCCATGGGTTTATTGCAAGAAAGCACCGTAAGACCTGAAGGCACTCATGTCACACTGCATGTTACTTACACTTTACTATACCGTAAATATGGTTTGGTCAGTATCCACATCATATTTTCTCTGTGGCGTGTATTTTCTTATCTATTTCACAAGATACTAAAACTTTAAAAAAAGATTTCAGTGTAGTCCCAGACGTTTGGACTCGTCTTTCCTACATAAATGAAGAACCATATGAAGCTTAACATTTCCACGTTCGGCTCTTAATTTATATTAATCCAAGAGATCTGTTGAGATAAGTTACCTGCTGGTTCTGGTAGGCTGTGACAGTGGTGAACTGAGTCTCAGGGAAGGAGAAGGTGTACACACCCTCCGCTGGCAGTGATAGTAGAGTCTGTGACACGCGTTCAAGAGGACTATGCAGAATAACGTGTATGCGTGGCTTGTATTTGTGCATGGACTTCAGGATTATCTGAATTTCAAATGACATTGGACACCATTTAGTGTTGATATTGAAGTGTTCTTGATTTATGTTGTAGTGTAGAGGTAGTCATGTGAAAGAAAGGGCACTCACGTGGCCTTTGTCATCCATCTCATTGTTGGTGAGTTTGACACGATCAAAGCTAATCACCTGTCTCATCCAGTTCTCTCCTGAACACGGCGAGTCCGGGTGGACATACAGATGAGGGGAGATGCATGGATGATCCGTGTTTCCAGCCACCATCCACTGAGAGCTGTGGTACACATACCTAACAAAGAAGATAATAATAATAACTTGGATTTCTTTAATCAACCCTCTACAATGCAACTAAATCTTTACCCTGGGCGACTAAATAACGTCTTATCATTATCCATTTCGCTAATAAATTAGATTTTACTCGCCAGTGTGTGTGTTAAAGTCCCCCTGTGATGAAAATCAAGCTGTTTAATATCATAGCCAAGTCTTTATGTGTCCAAACCATTGTGCAGTGTTTAAGTTGACTTGTGAGTGAGTGGAGGCGGGGCCTAATTTACATATTCATGAATCCACGTATACTAAATGAAGCAAGGTTGTAGAGTTACATTCAAGCTTTTTATTTTAAGATTTTTTTCACAGGGAAAACGTTTAAATATATCATTTTGGTGATAAAAGATGAGAGGGGGACTTGATACAGGGGGACTTTAATATAAGTTTAGCATAGATATATTTTCACTCACACACTCTGAGCGCTGAAGAGTTTCGCTCTCCGTCAAGCGATCTGTACTATTTCAGTTCAGCTCAATGGATGCATTGTACCGTAAAAACACGACTCGTCACTTGTTTCTCACACACACGCAAAGAGAGAGATAACATGCAAAATCATATGTAAACCATATTCTTTTTTGTGTTTTCCTGTCAAAATAACAGAGTTCATTTTGAATTATTTAGCTTTTAAAAACAAGCAGAAGATCTGCCAGTTTAACCGGTAGTGGGTGGGGCTAATGCGCAAACGGCAATCTCATTGGCTGGACCCAGCAGCTCATCAATCCTTAGTGCGTTGTATATAGTTATTAGTATTATTATTAGTATTATTTAATTATTATATAATAATTAGTATTATTATTATATTTTAATAATAATTACTATTATTTATTACTATCAAAGAATTTATGTATAGGAAGATGGTGCACTGGGAGAAAGTGCAACGCCCAATATGCAGAATAAGCCCCGCCTTCTAAATGAAAGAGCCAATCGTTGATTAGTAAAGTCAGCTGTCGTTAGAAGCTCCGGTTGCTAAAGAAATAGAGAGCTCTTAGGATTGAGCATTAGCTTTAGCTTTGTCCAGACTGAAAAAATAATTTTTTATTCATTTTTATGTCATGATTCGTTGTTTCTCGTTTAGAAACTAAATTCATGAGACATTTCATTGGTGATTTCAAATATGACATTTAATCTTAAGCTTGACAAACAGTTTTTGGAGAATTTGATGTTACTCCATTTAAAGAGACAGGAGCTGCACTCGCACGCCCAAGAAGCGTTTCAAAGATGGCCGCCGAGTGAAATGACTTGCTATTATCGATTTTTACAAAAACACTAAATGACCAACAATATCTTAAGCTCCAACGCCAGTCCTAAATTCAGTTACCAAGTTTTAGTTCTAATTACTAAAGTTCTATCATTAAATATTGCTAGATTATCATAATATAATGCTTGATTGGCTGTGCCATTTTACAAAGATAAGCAGATTTGGCGGAATGATATATCAATAAAAAAATCTATAAAATAGTATATCAGTCTGGCGAGTAAACTAAAGACTTTACTAGCCTATGGCGGTTCTATTGCCAAGGTGTGTGTAGAGGTTTGTTAAGTATTGTTAATTAGGGCCGGGACTCGATTTAAAAAAAAAAATCTAATTAATTAGAGGCTTTGTAATTAATTAATCGAAATTAATCGCATTTTAATTGCATATAAATATTTGACCTGAGAACAGTGAGAAGTAATTTTTTTCACATGGATTTTTAGTATACCATTGAATAATGACTGAATACATAAGCTTAATCAACAACATTTTGTTTATTTATTTATGTCCAGCGTTTTGCGTTGAGGTGATATTTGAGGCTCGATACGCAAATTCCTTTTGCATAGCTTCCACACAAACATGCTCTTGTCGACGCTTCCATCCTTTCGTTTTTTAAAACACAATTTCCCATCCACGGGGCCAAGCAAAGCAGTCTCGTCAGCTTCTTCGTTCATGTTCACTGTGGTTTGTTGTGTTCAGAAGTCAAGAACGCTAGTTGGTGTTCCAGTATAATCGGTCCGTCGAAACTCATTCGTTAAAAAGCGTTCGCGGTGGAAAATAAAATAAGTTAAAATTGTTATCTATTTTTTGCGTAATTAATCTTAATTAACACTTTAAAGTCACGCAATTAATTAATCTTAACAGCGTTAAAGTCACGCAATTAATTAATCTTAATTAACTCGTTAAAGTCACGCAATTAATTAATCTTAATTAACGCGTTAAAGTCACGCAATTAATTAATCTTAATTAACACGTTAAAGTCACGCAATTAATTAATCTTAATTAAAGCGTTAAAGTCACGCAATTAATTAATCTTAATTAAAAGCGTTAAAATCACGCAATTAATTAATCTTAATTAAAGCGTTAAAGTCACGCAATTAATTAATCTTAATTAACGCGTTAAAGTCACGCAATTAATTAATCTTAATTAAAGCGTTAAAGTCACGCAGTTAATTAATCTTAACTAACTCATTAAAGTCACGCAATTAATTAATCTTAATTAACACGTTAAAGTCACACAATTAATTAATCTTAACTAACTCATTAAAGTCACGCAATTAATTAATCTTAATTAAAGCGTTAAAGTCACGCAATTAATTAATCTTAATTAAAGCGTTAAAGTCACGCAATTAATTAATCTTAATTAACTCGTTAAGGTCACGCAATTAATTAATTTTAATTAACGCGTTAAAGTCCCGGCCCTAATTGTTAATTCTCATCAATACATGATTTAAATATTTGAAGCAAGTGTATGTAATTTCATAATTCATAATTCACCTTTTATCATCTGTATCAACATTTTACCCTTCTCGTCATTTGTTATTTGACCTTCATGTTTTTTCTAATGAATCAGTTCAGACTGAAGGACAGTATACCTGTATCTCTTTGAGTCCACAGGCATGATGTCCATGGCAATGGAGTATTGCTGGAAGGGATCCAGATTGTGCACCTTGACTCGGACAGAGGGGAACATTCTCCTGAGCAGATTACAGATACACAATCAACACAGACATTATGGCATCATTACAGCTGTGTGGCTGACAGATAAAAAAAAAGGCTACACAAATGACACAACTTTTGCCCCTATTTTCTGGATAAGTTGACGCTAGGTGCTGAAAGACAGAGCCATTCTGTCGATTTCTTTGGTATGGGGTTGATAGATTTCTTGCTGCATACAAATTCGCCTACTTGTACTACACCCTAGAAGTATCTACTCTTTTTGTGAAGAAAAAAAAACATACAGTGAGTGTGTAGCAGACGAGTAGACAAGCTTTGTGACATACTATCACGTCATTAAACTGTGTCTTTAACGGACACTCTGTCGTATCCTGACACGCATACTGTCACCAGAAACTGTTAAAATCCTCCACATTTCATTTCCTAGCGTATTGGGGAGAAATGCAGTAGCACGTTGATCTGCAGTCTTTCATGAAGAGACTCTCCTCATGTGTTTACATAATGATGCATTTAAATGTTAATGGCCAAACGGATCTTTATAAAAGTCCATTGTTAATGCAGATTAAATATAACACGGATAACAATAAATCAGGTTCAACTTTGATTATTAGTCACTCAAAACATTGATCTAAACCTCTCACTGTCAGTCACACATCCGCCATCTTTTGTAGTTTTTAGAACACTTTTTACTCTTGTTTGTAGTTCTGAACCGAATCCTTCTCCAAAGCACAATGGGTTGAGGGCAATAGCCTTTATAATATAATCCACACTTCGAAAATGTGACGGAAATAGTTGACCATCCGGGGACTTTTTACATACTCTTTTCAACATACTATGCTTTGGGACACACTTATTCTAATCTCACATACTACATACGCAGGGTCTGAAGACTAGTACGGAGCCCCTAAAGGGACATGGTGAAGAAGAAAAAATGAGATGGGAGAATTTTTTCTATCTGGAGTGATTGCAAAGTTTTTCAGGGGAACGCAAAACATTTGTGAGAAAATGCTAAGCTTCTCAGGTGACCACAAACATTTAGCAAGAGATCACAAAATCTCTTTCCCACCACCATGTCCCCTCAGGGGCTCCGTAGACTAGAATACACTCCATGACTTTTAAAATCTGAACAGACTAGGCTTCATACAAGTGCCGATTTTTATAAATGGTCCGGCTACAGAGAAAAACGAGGCATCATACACTAAACAGCTGTGGATTACACACTACCAGACTGCCAGGTCGTTTTAAACACATCAAACTCACACAGAAACACACACCTCTTTGCTTGGTTATATTGGGAAACTTGATAGTGTGGTGTGTAATCCTCAGTCATGTTAAGGCCAATCCACACCACACAAAAACAAACCCTGACCATCACCAACAGACGCAGACTGGGGTACAAACTAATCCAACAAAACCCGACCAACGTGTTCTGTGTGTGTGGTGTGAACTGGCCTTTACATGTATGAAGCACAGATTGTCTCTGTAACAGCAAAGTCAGCAAGTCTACAATGTCTACCCTCTTAAAGATAAACACAACTGATATCAACATAAGTATACTCTAATCTTATCACTAGTGTTGAAGTACTCCAGACCGGTCTTAACACCATTTATTAAAGGTCTTGCTCTTGTCTTGGTCTCAGACGGATTTTATCTCAAGACCGGTCAAGACCACAACTGTGAGGATAACACTTATTGCCGGTGCATTGTCTGATTCATGATTTGATGTAAAACTTTAAGATGCAATCAATAACTTATTTCTAATGTGATTTATTTTGTTACTGTGGTTCCAGGTTCAAAATCAATGCAGGATTGTCTCAAAAAAGTCAAACGGCCCAAATGTATACAAACGACCACAATATTCAAGATATGATTGCAAAAAAAAAGTATTTGTATGAGATTTTTATATTATAACTAATTAAACAATGAAGCAATATAACACGAACAAGAGAGCTGTTTTCACGAACATGAGCACGGCTGCAAACGTGATACTGGTTTTATAGAAATGTTCAGTAAACAAGAAGTTAATATTAAGTGACTTAAATTTAACACAATTTTTAAGTTGTTGCAATTTCCACAACATGCTCTGTTACTAAATCAATCAGAACAAATCAGTTGAATAAATGATTCTGTGACACTCAGTTTCACATATTTTATTTTTACATTATATTTCTATATTGAACATGTTTTTATTTTATTTTAAAACATTAATCTCAACATTGTTTATGCAGGTATGCATGTGATGCAAAGGCCAGAAGTTGCATCTGAATTGGTATAAAGATGCATTTTATTGTTA
The DNA here is from genome assembly GCA_023029165.1 of Gobiocypris rarus. NCBI lineage: Eukaryota > Metazoa > Chordata > Actinopteri > Cypriniformes > Gobionidae > Gobiocypris > Gobiocypris rarus. The sequence continues at coordinate 12,886,609 of CM040932.1, read as the reverse complement.
GTGATTTGATTGCAAACAGCTCTATAGTGCCTTATTATTCTAATAGTATTTAATGATTAAATATAAGACATTTCTCAGACAGATATGGATCTTTTAGATGATTCTGAGGATTGCTGGTCTGGTCTTGGTCTCGGTGGTTTTGACCACTACTTATCACTTAGCCCTTCTTGTTTCTTGGACACTGTCCCCGAGTTATTATTTATTTAATGAATTCAGTTTGGAGTCATACAGTATAAAAGGCGACCCTGTGTTTTACAGCACCAAAACATGACATTAAAACCAGGATGAGATCCAGTTTTTGGTTCGAACTGGTTAGCCTACAAGCTTATTTGCGGTAATATACAGATCTGCTGCTAGGTTAAAAAGTCATTGATTTTAGAACAACTAATAGGTGTATATTGGCACCTACCTCCCAACTTTCGTGATGATCATCTCTGTGCCGATCTCATGGAATCTCTTCCACAGGTCAGATCCCTGAAGATCCACCCGCACTTCTCTCGCAGCTTCAGGTTTTCTCAGCTTCACGCTTTTAGTCTTCCTGTCGTTTCGCTGATCTTCACAAGTAATCGAAACAAGATTACACGAATGGGTTCGATCAACACAAATAAGTCAATCAATTGCTCCCACTCCCACACAACTAATCCTCACTAACCTGATGGTGCATCTCTGTCATACTCCAAGACACACTGCAATTTCTCATTCTTCATATTTTCCACCTTCATCTTCTTGCAACTTTTCCCTGACGCATCCACAGGGATGGCGTGAGCTCGCGTGCCGATTCCCTGCATCCTGACAAGAGTTCAGATGACACGAGAGTCTTTCTCCGTCAGTCTGTCAGCCGCATCGTGATCGATGGATCGATATATCTCTTTATTTCTCATCCTCTCTTAAGACTAAACAGTCCAAGTCTTCATTAGCCCATGGGAAAGGAGATTCTCCTGTTCTCAAACTTACAGGCACCAATAGGATCTCAGAGGAGGACTGGAGTAAAGAAACTCCCAGTCCCAGTAGGCAACACGTTTTTTTTTTTTTCTCTGGTAGAAGTTTGAACAGTCATATAACATGTAAACGCTATGATTTCGGCCTTGAAAAAACAAACAAACAAAACAAACCCGAAAATGTTACAGTGCATTTTTGATTCCATAAAAGCCCTTTTAAAAAAAATCCCATTGGAATTTTAGTTTATCCTGTAGGATTTTATTGGATTCTTAGAATCTTATTGGGCACACACTTTGTCCTGTGATATTTTATATGATTACTTTTTAGAGTAACATTGTGTGTGTGTGTGTGTCCTGGTAATCCCTACGGTATGGGGACAAAATGTCCCCACAAAGATGGCAATATCCAAAATCCTTGTCCTTGTGGGGACTTTTTGGTCCCCATGAGGAAAACATCTTATAAATCACACTAAGTGATGTTTTTTGAAAATGTAAAAATGCAGCATGTCTCCTGTGATGGGTAGGTTTAGGGGAGGAGCAGTGTGTGTGTGTGTGTGTGTGTGTGTGTGTGTGTGTGTGTGTGATGGGTAGGTTTAGGGGCAGGGCAGTGTGTGTGTGTGTGTGTGTGTGTGTGTGTGTGTAATGGGTAGGTTTAGGGGCAGGGGCAGTGTGTGTGTGTGTGTGTGTGTGTGTGTGTGTGTGTGATGGGTAGGTTTAGGTTTCACAACATGTGTGTGTGTGTGTGTGAGAGAGAGCATACTATAATCTTATACGACAATTCCAACAGAATCCTATAGGAATCAGATAAGAATCTTATAGGACAAGACATAAATATTCTATAAGACAGTTCCTAAATGAATCCTAACAGTTCCAAAACATGATAGAAATTCTAAATGGAATCTGGTACAGGTTTCTTATAGGAATACTTTGGGGTTTGACTAGGGATAGCTGTGTTTTGAGTCCATCACAAACGTCCATTGCATCCTGCTGAAAAAACTATAAATTATATATTATACAGTCAGGTCTCATTGTTCATATTTAGGTATTCATACGTGAAATTTTAAGGCGCAAAACATACTTTTGTAGGTTTGATGCTGAAACAGTATATGGCATCATCGCAGTATATGTATTTACAGCTATAAACATAACAGCCTATTTACGAGTCCTTTATATCACAAAGGTATTTAGTTACGTGTTAACCATTTTGTATATTTATTTTTTACCCCTAAACAGTATCCCCAAAACTTATAACACTAAGAAAAAAAGAGGAGGGAAAACGAAATACAACAAAGCATAAAAATGTATTGCAACAATTTTAGTTACAATTGAATTAAATGGCTCATTCTGTAATTGGGGAACGTTTCACATCTACAAAAAAAGTACAAAATGCGTATGCTTTCTCAATAAAATAACTCGGTCTCAGTTGATTTGCATCAGTGTAACACATCTGCTAGTTGCCAAGATTAAACACCATTTTGATGTTACAAGGGAAAACTATGTAACAAACTTTGTGTCACTTCACACTCTGATTACGTAGTTTTGGTCATTTTAAGAGATGCAAAACTTCAACGTGTTTGGATATAAAATGTGGGGGAAGATGCCCCTCTTAAGAAAGGTGTGCATTTACTTTTTAAATTGAAATGTATTTAGATATGTTTAGCATGTGCAGGATGATGTTTGTTCAATTGTTCTTCCTGCATCAAGAACAAATGTGTAATGATCCTTAGAATTAATATCTGGCAACCTATAACCTAAGCCCATACATGTTTAATAGCATATGAATGGTTATGTCAGAGTATCACGTTATGAAAGTGTTGTTTTTTCATGAAACGTGCAAATCAAAGGTAAAAGAAGAATTAACGAAAAAGAAAAGTAACTTAAATAATTAAATATATGCACATATGATTGCATATAAACATGCGGGTTGTAACAACAAGCTCCCCTTCAAGATGTTAACGCAGAGATGTATCTTCAAATGCGTCCGTTCCCATAATTGTCTTGGAGCGATTGACCTGAAGGATGCGACCTCTTCTGGCTGTCCCTGTCGAACGGTCGCAAGAGCAGTTTTGCGAATACAGGATCTTGGTGGTCATGCACCTCAGCCACCCAACATGTTTGCGGTTACCAATTTTTGTGCCGATTTTATTGTGTTTTGCCGATTTCGTGTTGTGGCTTGTTTCCATTGTGTTGTTTAAATTTCATTGTGTTGTGCACCTTTGGGCCACCACAGATTTGGAGGCCTTCAGAGCTGCACAGGTAGACCTGTTCGCCTCTCTGGACATGTCCCACTGCCAGTTGTTTAACTCATTGACCGAGGGGACATTGGGCATGGATGCGCTGGCACACAGCTGGCCTCGGGGCCTATGCAAGTATGCGTTCCATCAGTGAGCCTACTCGCACAGACACAGTGCAACGTCTCGGAGGACAAGGAGCTGGTATTGTTAGTTGTACCGTACTTACCCGACTGGACCTGGTTGCAAGACCGGATACTCCCTGTGACAGCCCCTCCTTTCTCAGAGACAGGGCACCTTATGGCACAGAGACGAGGAGGACTCCCCCAGCGGTGATACACACTATCCCTTCGGTGAGCGTGCCCTCTATGAGGCGTGCTTGCACTTTGAAGTGAAACCTGTTTGTTGAGTGGTGTTCTTCTCATCGAGAAGACCTACGAAAGTGCCTGATCAGAACTGTGCTTTCCTTCCAGCAAAAGAAGTGTTGGAGCGAAGGCTGTCTCCATTCACCCAGGCCAACTCTCACGTAATCCTGAGACCCCAGCCTGGATATGCGCCCAAGGTTCCCACTACCCTTTCAGAGACCAGGGTGTGAAACTGAAAGCATTGCCTTTGCTCTGCTCTGTCCCATTCACGCTTGTACGTGGACCGCACGCAGAGACCTCAGACCAGCTTGTTGTCTGTTACGGAGGCAAAGGCTGTCTCCAAGCAGAGGTCGGCCCGCTGGAGAGTGGATGCCAAGGCTTGGCGTATCAGGCTCAAGACCAGCCATGCTCTCTGGGGGTGAGGGCTCCCTCCAGTCAGAGTGTTGCCTCTTCTTGGGTGTTGGCGCATTCTTGATTATCGTAGTTTGGGTGTTTTGTTGATTAAACTGCTGCAAATAGATCCTCGCCTTTCCTCTTTCCTGCACAACAGAACGACTGACCAATAAGTATGGATCCAGCAGCAGTTCACCTCCTCCTCACCCCCCCCAAGATGATCATTCCCTCGAGAACCATACCAGGGAGTTTTTGGTGTTCTTTTTTTTCCCCATTTATGGTCCTCGGGGGAGATTTGTGGATTTTGTTCAGCTGGTGCTCTCAACCCTCAGATGATCTCGAAGCTTCCAAGTCTGGTTGTCTCAGTTTGAACTCTCTAAAGTTTTAGTTCTGCCTTGGTGGTCTTCATATCCACCTGCTCCACTGTGGTGGTCTCCAGCTCTGCCTTCTCCACAATGGAGGTTTCTAGCTACGCTTTCTCTGCCTCGTGGGCTTCCTGCTCCGCCTTGGTGGCAAACTACTCAACAATTTCCACCCTGGCAACCTGCTCTGCTGATTTCACCATGCCCCTCAGAACTGCTGGCCCAGCCATGGGCATCTGCTCTGCCAGCTCCGCCTTGGCTACCTGTTCTGCCGGCTTCGCCCTGCACTGCCCCAGGGTCCTTACCAACTTCATGGACCTGGGCCTCCTTCCCTCCCTGTCCCGCATCCGCTCTACCACCCTCCTGTACTCTTTTTTTCAGTTTGTTTAGTGTCTGGAATCCGCTCTTTAAGGGCCTGTTCCAACACCAATCCCCACGACTTCAGCCTCCATTGTGCCTCGGCTACAGTGGGGCTGAGCCGCAAGCCCCTCATCTCTCGAAAATAAGGTCAAGCTTAAACAGAGCCTTCTGATTGTGAATCTCTCACAATGGGTTCATTCAGATCCCTAAAAAATGGGAACGTGTGTGCTCCTCACCAGAACACAAAACGCACAGGACGTGTGTCCTCAGGTTTCAAAAACCTGGGACATGGAGGCACACACTAAATCGTCTTCACAACACGACAATACAAACAAACTAGCCTGACGTGGTCATACTCAATTCTAGTCAGAATATGAGTCTGGTACCGCTCCATTGAGCTTTGATTATGGGGCGTGTTTCAACCGAGCCAGGAAAGACCTCAATTGGATAGACCCACAACCAATCAGAGCAACGGAGCGACGCGTAACGTTAGTTGTCAAATGTCAGCAGAACTCAACTGCACTGTGTTGCCAAGTCCGTGTTTTTCTCCATGTCTGTGGGTTGAAGCGACCCCAATTATGTGATTATATAAACCCAGGAATGCAAATTTTAGCAGGCAACCTTGCCAAAATAACATAATAACGGATATGTCAACAGAACTCAACTACCAACCTAAACGCCATTTTTTTTCCGGATAACCCCACTGGAAAGCTATTGTTCTGGGCTAGAGTTTTGAGTAGCAATTTTGCGACATTGCAAAAAAACTTGGCAACCCTGTCTGCACGCGCTGGATTAAGTAACGTTACAAAGAAAAAGATGTGTGTAAACGGTCTTTGCCAGTGTTGTAATAAAAGAATTTAAGGATACACAGAGTACTTACCAACACGATCATCGTTTCTGAGAGAAATAGTGACGGTGAATGCATACGAACAAGTTCTCCGTTTAGGATAAGAGCAAATTCAACCCAAAGCGCCTTTGATGACGTGGATGATTACGTTACTGTTGATCATCTGTCCATCATCGTCTAAAGCCCGCCCTGATGATTTCATTGGTCCGAACAGTTTCTGTTCAGGCATAATAACTCCTCTATGGAATTGCCCAAGCAGAAATGTTGTGGGCGGGGCTAAATTCGGCTGGCATCCAGGCTAAACAAACAGCTCCTGAAGACAAAAAAGCTGATGACATGCATTCAGGCACCCTCTTATACTCCTGGGTGCTCCAGTAGTGTCGTCATGGGCTGCCTTCGACCAATTAACTTGTCATGTTTTCACACCTGCTTCAGACGCTGGTCACGCTGATGCCGCTCCCCATAGTGTCAATCCAAGACGCAGTGTTGAGTTCGAATAGGAAATGGCTTCTCCACATCTGCATGTCAGATTATGTGTTATGGTTTTAAGAAATGTTTTAGCAGTTCAGAAAAACAGTTATTACCGTGAACTGGCAAATAACTTTAAAAGGCTGCATAACCTCTTATAGCAGGAACAACTCCTAAATGGTTATTTTACAATTTTTTAACATTAACCAATAGCCTGCACATAAGCCGAAAAGTCCTTTTAAAGCACTAAATAAATATTTATACACATTTCTAAAGAGTAATAACTGCCTAAACGGTTTAATTCTTATTTTTAAGAATGTTAAATGTTCGACTGCACATGACTGTCAAGACCATACACTAAATGCTGAAAGTATTTTATGACAAGGCAATATATAATTGACACAAAAGCTACATTATGATGTGCACTATATATCACACCTCAGTCATGTCATACTTTGATTTTATTTGATGAAATTAGGAATATTCAGACATTTCAGTAAAGCAGGTAAGTCATACTAACTTCACCTTGTACATTTACATGTCTGGATCAAAATATCTATGTACTAGGTCTTACAAATAGGGTAACAAATAACAAAATGGTCTTCTCTGTTATCGAATTGTTTGAATATCTGTGCATTTATGTTTAAAGAGAGGAAAATACTCTTCTAGGTAAATACCTTTTTAGATGAATCTCTTAATTTTTGCATTGTTGTTATTTGCACATTTGCAATAAAAGGAAGCTTAAATTGATAAAGAATGCTTAACTAACACATATGCAAGGTTTAAAAAACTAATTATAAGATGTTTTTAACACTTAAAAAGTAGTCGCTTCAATTCCAATATATAACAGATTATATAAATATAATCACAATAAAATTTAATGAAATATTACTTTTCTCCAACTTGGCTAAACGAGAGCACAAGTAATATTTTCGAACATGTTTAACGGCATCTTGTTCTGTCAGTTTTTCATGTGAAATTTAAAATGTCAAAAAGTTCATATAATCGTATGACCATTCAAAGATACAAAATGAAGGCTATGTCTTCATTTGTCAGTGTTCCCTCTATGCCTGAGTTCATACTGTACGTACTTCTACAAGCAATAGTTGAACAATAAATTATGTACATATGAATGATGTCAGTGTATAACATGATGAAATACATTTTCAAATATTCGTCATTGTCCTTTTAATGTTTTTAAACACCATTTAAGAACTTGAGTTTTTGTATGGTACAATGCACATTTAACTGCGCCGTTACAAAAAGATATCGGTTTTATCTTCTGGGCAAGAGTCAAAATGCTTTTAATGTGAACCAAATATATATATATATATTTTCAAAGCTCTCCTTAAGATTCACGTTCATCACAAGTCTGGCAAACCATAAAAAAAAAAAATTCCTATCATTTACAGTATGTGCTTCTGACTGAAACTATACTTGGTAACAGATGTAATCGTGTGATTATTCATTATTTTTCCATGTAAAGTGTGTTCAAACGCACACATTTTTGCTGTTACACTGACTAGTAACATGTATCAAGCACAACTTTAGGAGGCAGCAGTCATTTATGGGTCTGTGGACTGCATGCACAACTCTTCTTACAACCAATTTCATGTGTAGGTGTGACCATGATGATCCTTCAGAAAACTGATGCGATGTACATTTACATTTACTGATATGATAAACGTTCAGTTGAAATGTTAGCATAACTGCAGAGAGACTTCTGGGGCCACGTTTATCAATTTTTATCCTAAATGTGTGCGTACACACAAAAGCTAGATTATGCGTATATGCATCTCCACCCCGAAATAACTATATATGAAGCTTACGACGCCTAGTTTTACTACGCATACCCTCATCTCCATATCATTATGCAAATCTCCATCCACGTCTTACCATGTTTAATGGTACAAGACATTGGGAAAATATGAGATACGGACTGTAAATGCTATTTGAGCAGTCACATGATTACACTGCTAAAAATTATTTAGTATCCATGTCCTTGTTTTAGAATATGCAAAATAGGCCTACTTTTCAGAGAAGAGTTTTATTCTCTTCATCCACTGACCAAATAGAATTGTTTTAGGCAAATAAAATGTATGCAATTTTGCCTATAAGGTAAACTTAGGATGTTTATATATTTTGAAGGGATTTTTTGCAGTGAAAATGCAACCGACACAGCAAACATTTAAAAAAGAAAACATGCAAATCTTAACGGTTCCTTGAATACAATTGCATTGGTCATAATGTTGAGAAGATCACAGGAGTTGCACATGACATTAACAGCACACCTGCGTGGAGCAGTGCTTGTACAGTATTGTCATTGGACCCATTCATACCGGCCAATAAACCGTGAATACGTGAACGAAAGTGCACATTATTGATCATTATTTTAGCGAGAAATTTCAGAGTTCAGCAGCACATCCACTACAAATCTTTCTAAATCCATATAATTTTAGTTTAACTTCTGGATAAAGTCTATGTAATTTGAGTGCTTGACTCCATTAATGAGAGTGTTATATTTAATCTTAAGGGCGTGTTCACATTTGATTAAAACAAACCCTGGTGCGATTGCTCTGTTAATGCGGTTCATTTGAAGAAGTGTGAACGCTCGTCTGAACCCTGGTGCGCACCAAGCAAGCGGATCGAGACGGTCTAGAGTGCGCAAGTATTTACGCTAAGTTTATTTTTATAAATCCTGAATTGCGTACACACATTTCAATGCCTTTTTTTGCGCCCCTGGATGCTGAGAGATGTCTAGAACAGAGTAATTAATGCTGCATGGAAGAGGCTTAGAAGGAACACTGAATAATTCACTCTCGTCACATCAATACATCAACATCGTCAGAATGGTCTTCCTCCTCTGGGACTTTAAGTGAAAGGACCTCCTCATTCAGGAAGAGGCCGCTCAATCTCTCTTTGCGAGCCTGTCTCTGCTCCTTCAGCTGGCGCTTACGTAAAGCCTTCTGCTGCATTTTCCTCTGCTTGGAGCGTTTCTGTAAAAGATGAGCACATCATTATGCTTTTGATATTAAGAATAGCAAAGCATAGGTTGATATTCACCTTAAGCTTCACCCACACAGGCAGCTGGTGGTCACTTGAAAAGAGATACAACGAATTTGTTCTTGGGCCTTACTTTGTTCTTGGTTACCATAGACCAGGGTTGCCCAATCCTGCTCCTGGAGAGCCACTGTCCAGCTCTAATTTAATACACCAGAACCAGATAATCAACATCTTCTGGATTTCTAGAAACTTCCAGGCAAGTGTGTTTGTTGGGGTTAAACTCTGCAGGACGTTGGCCCTCCAGGAGCATGATTGGACACCCCTCACAGCACGGTTTACTCAATATTATTATTAAAACATTATTATGGTTACTAATATGGTACATTTATACAATACATCGGAGCATTTATATGGTTTTGGATGCAACATTTGTTATGAATACAAATTGCCTATAATGGGATTAAACAATGGGATTTTTTTTTTCATTTACCAATCAATTTTTTTGTATAAAGATGATTCTCAATGTTGTGAAAGATACAGAATAATTTGATTTACCATTTGACTTTATGCAATATGTGTGTAAAAATGTCCATAAATGCCATTCCCATTCTAAGCAATGCATCAATACACTGTATCTAATTTGCATATGAATGTGTTTTGGGACAATATGTAATGTAAAGATATTTTCATAAGAGCGTCTTATATTTCATGAGAATATTCAAAAAATTCAGACTGTTGTCAAATTAGCTAAATAACGGCCAAACCTCTATTCTGAGTCTCAGGAGGATATTTCTGTCTCGTGCAGAGTGGCATTTATATTTAGATTTCCATTCCGAAACTTTGCATGCATGCAATTGGCCGTCGAACAATAGTTTTATTCAATGCATGACTGTAGCCTCGAAAGTGAGCCAAGAACGCTAAGATCACTAAAATGCTGTTGCTTTGTCAGCCCACGCGATCTCGCACAGTTCCGTTATAAAAATGAAGTTATCAATAATAAACCTCTTACTTACATCGTGTCTCGACTTTCGCGAGCCTGCATTAACTCAGCACTGAATAGAAGCTCTGCCGTATTGAGCGGTGAGATTCTGATCGCATTCAAGAGATCAACAACTATCAGTGATTGGCTACATCACTCACCGCTGCAAAAACACGCTGTAAATAGATGCATTTGAAGCTCTCAGACACAAATGTGCAAATCTGCCCAATCTGTTTTGCCAATATTATTACAGTATCAACTGAGGGTGCTTTTGCTTGCGTTTGAGGGTAGGGTTGTGCCGATGGACGATATCATCGATGGAGCGCCACCATCGTGATGCCACGCCCCCCGTTGCGAGTCTTGTTGCGAGTGCGACACACACTAATCCTCTTCTATAGTTAAACTAAAAACTTTGCAGGGATTGCTCTGTAAATTAAATTGAGAGTATAACTAAAGCATATATGCTATTTTAAATACTGTAGTCTATGCCAGATATATATCCTACATTTTTAAATAATCCATTTCATAAGCATGCGTGTTTATTTTAGCACTTCTGTCAGTGAAACAACACACTACAGCCTGTAAAACATTTAAACGATTATCAGTTAATAATGGTAACATTAAGACAATTAAATATTAGTTTAAAAAAAAATGTTTTATTTCCCCACAAAGATGCGTCAGCTTTGAGATGAATGTGGGACACGAGCTGGAGACATCTTCGCGAATATCTTTGTCTTAATGTTTTCTCCTGATGTTGCACGACGTGTTGTAAAACGTCTGAAGAGCGAATTTTATCTTCCACAGGGTCAAGACATTTAGGCTATGTTTGATTATGCACTGCCAGAGAAAACTAAATTAAAATCGCCTGTGTGTGTGTGCGTGAATTGCACTATTCAAATAAACTTGACGCGCCAAGTCTAATAAGAACAAACAGTGTTAAATAAAATTGGAAGTAAAAAGGTATTCGTCCCACATTGTTTTTTCTACTTCACCACAGTAAAGCATGTGAATGGGTAGGCTTTAGACTTAATTATAAGCAAACGAAAGGAAGAAACGTTTACAATTCCCTGCGAAAATGAGTGTGACGCGAGTGAAGATTTATGAAAAGAAACGTGATGTCCAGTGGGATAAAATGGACTAACTGTTAGTCTTTTGATTATGCCTATATTGTTAAAGTTCATGGAAATCGGAAAATCGGGTACAAACATATTTGAAAAGCTGGCAAATTTTAAATTGGGCTCCGCCTCCCTCTCTCATTCGGCATGAATCCATATGTTTTCATGGCTGCGATGTAACTGCGAATTTATTTCCTTTGAAAACAATTCTTTGTACTTCTGTCCTGTGGTAATATATTCACGTAAAACAGCATTCACATACAAAACACTGGGATAATAACGAAATTATAGTTTTAAATAGAAAATAGTATTTATGTAAGGAGGTATATTAAAATAAAAAGTGCACAACTCTTTACTTTGTTTCAACTCACGTGCAACCTAGCGCGGGTGAGTCCTTATTTGGGTTAGCAAAATAACGAAATAGAAAATAGCATTCATCGTTTTACTGTAAACATCGTCAACTGCCAATTTAGGGGACATCGCCCAACCCTATTTGAGGGTGCTTAATCCTGTAGAACCGGGCCTGCTACACATCATAATAAAAACCAAAGGGATGTAAAGTTTTTTTGTCTTGTGGAATAAGTGTAAATATCTGTTATGCGAGATGGCTTGATTAGGGAAGTACTAAAATAACTACTAAATGGTACCGTTACTCAATTCGTACAGTGAAAGATTTGATTGAATCTGTTTTTTTCATTCAAGAGAACTGAGTTTTTCAAGAGAAGAGACATTTCCTTGTAAATGGAGTGTTTGTACCAAGACATGTCACATTTGCTGTAAACTGTCTTATCCTATTTGTCTCGATGTCTTGAAGTGATGGAGTGCTGAAAGTACCTTAGAGTCTCGTATTCGCTCTGCAGCCGTGGCCAGGTTTCCGTCGCTGTGTGCACGGCTGATGCTGGAATTGGAGCCCGTGGAAGCGGTGCTGCTGCTGGCACTGCTCACCATGCTGGCATTACTGCTGCTGTGAGCGCTCACACCGCTGGCACTGCCGCTGCTCGCCATGCTCCTCTTCCAGCCATCACGCGTCATGCTGGCACGCTGCCGTGGACTGTGCTCACGGATGTAGCTCCTCACCTAAAGGAACGATAGAAATCTCAATGTTTTCAAGAGTTTTACTGACTAACATCTCAGAATAACTTGCAAAAATGTAATGCTCATCGTATGAAACTAACCTACTTGTATGAGATAACTGGCAAACCTTAAGGCTGGGAAACATAACATTAATTATTATTTTACTAACCCAACTAATGACTCCGTGCTTTCTTTATAGGCTGCACGTGAGAGGGAAAAAGTAAAACTTCCACTTAAGAAGAGTTGTGCACTTTTAAGCACTTTCTATTTTAATATATCTCTTTACATAAATATATATTTTTTTATACTTAAACAATTATTCGTTATTTTCCTAACCCAACTAATTACCCATCCGCGCTTTCCAACAGGTTGCGCGCACATGTTAAATGTACAGTGTAAGACATGTAAAAAAGACAAGAGGCTAACAATATCAAGATCAATATTTGTGTAGCCTGTCTAACAGTATTTTCACAGACTAACACACGTCTCGTCTCAGGCATAGAGTACAGTATTTCAAATAGCATATATGCATTAGTTATATTCCCAATTTAATTTACAGAGCAATCCCTGCAACGTTTTTTAGGTTAACTATAGAAGAGACTAGGATTAGTGTAGACTTGCAACGAGAGGCGTGGCATCATGATGGTTGCGCAACCCTAGAAATTTGGAAGTGTAAGCGCACAACAATTGCATGTGCCTGATGAAATTCAGGTGTTTTGTCAAATTTGAGGGAGGTAACTTGTAAAATCCATTACAAGCCTAAAAGAATCCTGTGGTAACAATAAAACGTACAGAAAGAGTTGCATCTGTTACAATAAATTGCATGGTCAAAGTTCACTGTGGATAAATTGTTCACAAAGTGGGCATTGAGTGGCATTATCCAGGTCACTTCCCCGAACTCATTTAGAAAGGCATGTAATCTAGTGTAATTCATTACCTGTTTAAGTTTCTCATCTGTGAGGCAGTTTAGTTCAATGATGAACTCGCTGTCTGTCGGCAGTATCTGTGCGCTCGGGTCGATTATTTTTATGATATCGAGTTGCTCCCGGAGTCCCATCTCTGTGCTCACTTTTCGACTCAAATATTCAATATATTCCACCTGAAAACCAAAAATAAAAAAGTTAGCTCACATTAACAACAGCAGAAGCTCTAAAGAAACCGAATAACAAGTGAATGCAGAGGAAAGACTTCCTTTCTTTCATAATTGTCTAATTAACATTTTCCTTTAGAAATGATAGTATCACTACAACAATATAAAAGTGCTGGACTTGACATGGACAAAACCTGATGATCCATGTAAATTATTGTTATTTGTATATATGTACAGTATATGACAACACATACTGGTGCATTTTAAATTGTCATTGCATAAGTAAAATAATCCAACCTGTTCATCGTTAGTCATGGCACTCCAGGGAAGCTCATCCAGATTTCGGTGTGGTTTGTTTTTTCTTTTGGATACAAGGCAGGGTGAACTGGGCACGCTGGGTATGATGTCTGACAACACATCACTGCCACTGGCTATGTCACTGCCTGGTAACTACAAAGACACAGTTCTTGTTCAGCAGATTCTTCAATAAAGTAAATCAACAGCTTGTCCATATGTTAAAAAATAAAATCCTATGAAAGTGACATCTCAACTAAAACAGATTCAAAACTAAGGGCTCACCTGCCACTCAAATTCACTGTCTGACCAATCCCAGTAAGTGCTGATGGAGGAGGACACGTCGCTGCAGACACTACCTTCTGGGAACAGGTCAAAGGAGGCGAGCTCCTGATCGTCCAGGAGGGAGTAGCAGTCATCCTGATCGCCCACAGAAACGGAGGAGAAGAGCTCCTCACTGCACTCTGAACTGGCAACACTTGTGCCGCATGATGTCAGGTTCCATCTGCAAAGAGGGTAGCGTTGTTGAATTAAATGCAAAATCCTATCCGAAAATCCCAGATCTGACCAAAGACCCGAGAAGACCCTAATACTATAAAATCTTCTGTAAAGCTTATTAAGAAGACATTATGGTGTATTGGTCTAGCTGGAAAGAGCATATGGACGCCCTGTTTCCCGTTTTCATTAGAGTTGTTCCGATAATTGTATCGGAAATATCACCGATACCACAACAAATTCTGGCATTGGTATCGGAGAGTACTTGAACCCATATACTGATCCGATACCATTCACAGCAACCCATCAAAATAAAAGTTCTTTTTAACAGGAAGACATTGACAAAATATATTAGTCTACTGTTGTAGCCTGCTGTAGATTTCACTACGTCTCTACTACTACTAATAATAATTATGCCTAGATGGTGGCTTATTTTTCACTTGTTTTGTTGTAAAGAGATTATTTTCTGATTAATATATAGGCCTAGTTTTCTATACACTCACCTAAAGGATTATTAGGAACACCATACTAATACTGTGTTTGACCCCCTTTTGCCTTGGCCCATATTGATAGGATAGCATCTTGCAATGGAGATTTGTGGGATGCACATCCAGGGCACGAAGCTCCCGTTCCACCACATCCCAGAGATGCTCTATTGGGTTGAGATCTGGTGACTGTGGGGGCCATTTTAGTACAGTGAACTCATTGTCATGTTCAAGAAACCAATTTGAAATTCACCAAATTCTGACTCTACCATCTGAATGTCTCAACAGAAATCGAGACTCATCAGAACAGGCAACATTTTTCCAGTCTTCAACTGCCCAATTTTGGTGAGCTTGTGCAAATTGTAACCTCTTTTTCCTATTTGTAGTGGAGATGAGTGGTACCCGGTGGGGTCTTCTGCTGTTGTAGCCCATCCGCCTCAAGGTTGTGCGTGTTGTGGCTTCACAAATGCTTTGCTGCATACCTCGGTTGTAACGAGTGGTTATTTCATTCAAAGTTGCTCTTCTATCAGCTTGAATCAGTCGGCCCATTCTCCTCTGACCTCTAGCATCAACAAGGCATTTCTCCCACAGGACTGCCGCATACTGGATATTTTTCCTTTTCACACCATTCTTTGTAAACCCTAGAAATGGTTGTGCGTGAAAATCCCAGTAACTGAGCAGATTGTGAAATACTCAGACCGGCCCGTCTGGCACCAACAACCATGCCACACTCAAAATTCCTTAAATCCCCTTTCTTTCCCATTCTGACATTCAGTTTGGAGTTCAGGAGATTGTCTTGACCAGGACCACACCCCTAAATGCATTGAAGCAACTGCCATGTGATTGGTTGATTAGATAATTGCATTAATGAGAAATTGAACAGGTGTTCCTAATAATCCTTTAGGTGAGTGTACAGTTATACTGTAAAACTAAAATATCTTTTTCAGTTTGCGGTGTTAAGATTTGTGGCTACATTTGAAGTTCTTTTTCTCTTCAAATGAATGTTAGATAATAAAAATACTGCAATAAATACGGTAGTTCACTAAGGGAGACAGTCTCGATGTTTCATTAAGGGAGAAGTCTGAAGCACACCATAAAATAATTCTAGGAATTCATACAGGGCTAGTAGTATATACAGCTGTATATACAGATACACACCCAGGTATCGGATCAGTACTCGGTATCAGCCGATACCCTGAGCCCAGGTATCGGAATCGGTATCGGGAAGGGAAGGGAAAGGGTTTCATGCACTTGCTTAAAGCTTCCTTAATGTTGAACTTGGCTAAGTGTGAATTTGCCACGGCAACTGTTATGTATTTAGGAAAATGGGTTGGACAAGTGCGTCCTGCTGCCCAAAAAGTGCACCTAATAGTTGATTTTCCATGGCTCATTCCAATAGTGAACTTTACCGTTTTGTGGTCTGATGAGTGCCATCATGCTTTTGAATCCGTAAAAACTTTGTTAGCGTCCTGTCAGTCTCGACGGCAAACATACTGCTGTTCTTCACTAATGCAGCATCTAGTCAACAAATTAATTACTTTATAATTATATGAAAATATGTATGGTAGTGTACTGTATAACATACCATTTCATTGTCTGTTTTAAATCTGCATCTGAAGTTTTCTGTCAAAACAAACTCCACGAGGCGTCAATGATAGTTTTTATTTCGCCTCTAGTGGCAGCGGACCCTTCTAAGCTGCTCCAGCGATGGATTTATAAATGAACTGCTTGTTTTAAAATCGTCTCAGTCTATTATGACTTCAAACATTACAATGCTATGATAACTTTCATTAACTCTACAATAAGTAAATCCACATGACCAACTTGACTTAAAGGGTTACTTCAGCGATTAGCATTAAGCTTTGTATCAGTAGAAACCGAGTATATTCAAATTATCATACTTTCCCCTCATATGACCCTGAGACGAGAATTATGTATTTTATTTCTGGAAAAATTCCTCCGATGGCGCAAATATCGTCATTTTGCGTCATCGGAGGAGTTTTTGTCCAGAGGCTGAAGACTACAGCCAGCAGGAGGCGCTATTCCACATGTTTTCAACATCACACTCACAGCACTCGGCTCGTGGAGCTGCGGAGATTCATGTAAACGGAGCGGTGGAGTGCAAAGTGAGTGTTTCAACTTTTAAAATGAACTTCCTATGAAAGTTAAGCTTTCAAAGACATGAACTGAACACGCGCCAGACTGATCACGCGCTGTGAATGTGGCCGCAGCCAAATCCACGCTTACCTCAGCTCATGTGATGAATGTAATCCAATCCTGCAGCGTTTGTGCCGTGACACTCAATCGGCTCACTCACATTATACCGAACAGACACGTTCAGTTTTTAATTGTAGTGTCTCTAACTGAACTGATTTTCTGAAAATGAACGCGGTGGGCAAGTGATCCAGTAATCCAGTATCCGACTAGCCGTGCCTAGAGTAGGGCAGTGAAGTGCATTCTAGGAATTGTTGTCTTTCATCCCCATGAGACAAAAATACAGTTTCTGTGTTTTCTCAGTCTAGAAGGCACCAAATTCAAAAATAATTTCACATTTCTACAACATTAAGGACCCAGTTTAAATACAGATTCATCTTCCCAGCGCTGAAGTACCCCCTTTAATATGGCTGTGTGCTCGTTTCTCTGGTGCACAAGGTCTATAACACTTGATAGTTTAAATGTTTATGTTCAGCATATAATGCGATCGAGCCTCTTCAGTAAATTTGGACTAAGCCACTCAATTCATATGGATTAGTTTTACGATCTTGTCATGAAAGTGGTAGTTGCGTAGCTGTCAATGGAGGGACAGAAAGCTCTCAGATTTCATCAAAAAGATCTTCATTTGTGTACTAAAGATGAACGAGTCTTCCGCGTTTAGAGCGTCATGAGGGTCACCAGTCACTCACCTGCTGCTGTGAAAGCGGTGTAAAGGGTCTGTCCGGTGGCATGACGACAACTGACACCCAAAGTCACTAATATCCAGTGTGGCATTTTCACTGAAGTTCCCTCCCTGTGAAAGCAGTGGAAATGGCTCTTCTGGAGCAAGGAACTTCTCATAGACATGCTCAGACATCTGCAAGCTAAAAGAAGAACAGACACTGGCATTAGAAATGACCTCACAACAGATCAATGACTGACAGCCCAAATATCCAATCAAATCAAGCCTTGTTGCTATCTGCCATTTTGCCAGTTAAGCCGTAAAGCTTACTGAACTGTCAAGACACATACAAACCTCCTTTTTTTGGTACTACGGTAACACGTAGAGGCCAGGTCAAATCTGTACAAACCAGTTTAAAATAACATTAATTGCAACGTTTAACCATCATAGAGCGAAGGTTTATCATTTGCACGTTTTAGCAGTTTTAAACCACTCAAGCGCAAAAAGACACAAAAGATCATTTAATTTGGAAAACCTTTTCGTGCATGAATGTACACATCCATAAAATTGTCAAAATGCTCATCTCTGCGAGATAAATGCAGTCGTGTGCATACATCCCAGTCTACAAAAAGTAATTTCCGCAAGATTACAACACCACCCCCTTAAAGGAACACTCCAGCGTTTTTAGAAATAGGGCTTATTCAACATCCTTCCTACATTTAGATATGTGGGCAAATGGATTTTTGTCTCAGTGCATGCGTTGTTTTAGTGTGGCAGGGTCGACCCTAGCTTAGCTTAGCATAATGAATGGAATCCTATGTTCCTGGAATCCTAATGGAATCCCTGAGTAAAAGTGATCCAAAAAACAAAAAACCTAACCCCACCTAATTACTTCTTGTGGCCTGCGTATTCACAACGAGTACAAATAGTGATGCAGATTAAGACTAGGAGATTTCCTAGGCAGATATTAACTTGGGACTATATTATGGGGAAGCACAGGCGAAGCACTGCTATTTGGGTGCAGAGATATCACACGACACATGAAATCCCCAAACATCTGTCCACATACCGGATCACTTTTACTCGGGATATTCTAGCTGGCAACATAGGATTCCATTCATTATGCTAAGCTAAGCTAGCGGCGACCCTGCCAAACTAAAACAATGCATGCACTGAGACAAAAATACATTTGCCCACATATCTAAATGTAGGAAAGAAGTTGAATAAGCCCTATTTCTAAAAACGGTGGAGTGTTTCTTTAAATGACATTGCTTTACCACAGAATAATATACTTTATTAAAACATTATATTATATTCATTCATGTAAGTTTGTTCATTCAATAGTAATTGTGCACTGAATGTAAAAGTGATGTGTGTGATTAAATAAAAGGAAATCCAAACTCAAGAGGTCAGAGGAGACGTGTTTGTAATAGAGGCTGACATTTTTTCGGGAATCCCACGGGTCACGGGAATCCCGCGGGAGTCCCGTGGGATGGGAAACAAAATCATTATTAATCACGTGATTGGGACGGGAGCAGATTTTTTTTACCGGGAGTGGGCGGGACTGGGAATCGTAATAACACTATGATACCATCTATACAAATATACTGTTTATATAAATTAACTATATGTTTTAATTTTGAACTCAATTCAAGTTGCCCTGTCTCTTTATGCTCTCCTGTTTGCTCTGGTGTGGCTGGTTAACTGCTCCACACCCAAAACAGTTGGTGGCCAATGCCAACCACCAATAATATAAGAGAAAGGAGGCTTCCACATGCACTTTGTAGCCGCAAAAATCATCATCAAAATGTAGTCAGACATGAAAGCCACGCTACAACGACTACTGTTGGAAAATGATACCTCAATTGTGCTCACCGACATTTTAGGGCAGTGTGAAGTAACCAAAAGAAGGTGTGAAACGCCATAAGCCAAGACATTTACTGTGCGCTAGTGTTGTCATGATACCAAAATTATAACTTCGATACGATACCAGACTAAAATACCTCGATACCGATACTAAATCGATACCACAGTCAAAATACCACCCAGTAAAAGTAATTGAATAATATGACAACAGAATTAACTTATTAATCATAGTCAAATTTAATTTTTAACTAAAAACTCACTTGGCCAGCATGTTCCTGCCCTGGTTTTTGACCATTTCTTCTAATTGCAATTTTTTTATTTTATCTTTGTTTTTAAAATAAGCTAAAAATGCAAATTACAAACAATATGACAAAAACAGTGCTTTATTTTTCAGCTACAGTGGGTCTATTTAACATTAGCATTAAAAAAAACTGCTTAGTCCTCACTCAAAAAATTAACTAGACACTGATTCTTAATGAATACATTAAAATTATTTAGCCAATCATGGGGTGGTTTTCTTTTTTTCATTGTTGTTTGATTAACATTAAATCCCACAGAATATTAGATCCGGCTCAACACCGATCCAATCACCTCAACTGTACACCTTCACTAAAGACACCCCCGACTGTGTTTACCTGAATACTCACAGGATGTGCATTTTTACATATTTTTGACCATTGAAATCCATAATCCGAAAGAACTGAATCGCGATCGCATGTTGTCTGAGAGGCGTGTGCTCGAGCTTCAGGTCAGAGTCCGGCAGTGCGAGCACATCCCGCGCCGCGCTATATTTTCTCATGCGCGCATGTTTGTGTTGCTTTCTTTGTCATGCGCTGCGCGTGTATATTTAACTCTTCTGCTTCCAATGTTTAGTGAACGGAGGAGAGCTCTGCACACACATCCTAACTCCTGCTGTCACTCATCGACACAAATAAATACAGCTCTTATTAACGCGCGGTCCTTCTTAAAGTACCGCTACTAATAAAATTCCATATCGTACCGTTTGTAATAGCAGGGTATCGCAATACTTTTCTGGTACCGGTATATCGTGCAACACTACTGTGCGCGCGCGTGTGTGCATATGATTTACATGGAATTTAATGTGTGCATTGTTATATTGAATTAAAGCCATCTTAAACAAAAATTACATTTTGGCAAGTTTTTATTCAACTGGGCATGCTATGATCTGTACTGAATTTTTTATTGTAACTGACAGATTCCAGCCCCCCCCAAAAAAACACAACATGGGAGTGGAAGGGAACGGGAGTCATTCTTCTGGGATTTGGACGGGACGGGAATTTCCCCCAGTTTTTTCGTGGGATTGGGATGGGATTTTTTTTGTGGGAGTGGGACGGGAGAGGGTTAAAAATCCACTCCCGTGTCATGATAATACCATGTCCTGGCTGGCTATTTGAGATCGGATCCCAAAAAAAATGCATCTTAATAGCAGGTGGAAACAGGGCTTCTCTCACACATGCTCGGTTGAGTAATCAGTCGATTATTTTGACAATTTTGTGCAGAGTACCATAAAATTTGTATGGTATTGGTACCGACTACTGGACATCCCTAACTAGAACAAAGATGCAAATCAAATGAACTAAGCTTTATGTTTTAACTTAATGCCCATTCACACTAAGGACGATGACTATAAAGTAGGGCCGGGACTCGATTAAAAAAATTAATCTAATTAATTAGAGGCTTTGTAATTAATTAATCGAAATTAATCGCATTTTAATTGCATATAAATATTTGACCTGAGAACAGTGAGAAGTAGTTTTTTTCACATGGATTTTTAGTATACCATTGAATAATGACTGAATACATAAGCTTAATCAACAACATTTTGTTTATTTATTTATGTCCAGCGTTTTGCGTTGAGGTGATATTTGAGGCTCGATACGCAAATTCCTTGTTGCATAGCTTCCACACAACCATGCTCTTGTCGACGCTTCCATCCTTTCGTTTTTTAAAACACAATTTCCCATCCACGGGGCCAAGCAAAGCAGTCTCGTCAGCTTCTTCGTTCATGTTCACTGTGGTTTGTTGTGTTCAGAAGTCAAGAACGCTGTTGGTGTTCCAGTATAATCGGTCCGTCGAAACTCATTCATTAAAAAACGTTCCACAGTGCAAAAATAAGTTAAAATTGTTATCTATTTTTTGCGTAATTAATCTTAATTAACACGTTAAAGTCACGCAATTAATGAATCTTAATTAAAGTCCCGGCCCTACTATAAAGGTAACGATATAGGCCTAAAAAACTGAATACTGCATACCTGAAAAACTTAAAGCACAGTTAATTTAATTTATATCTTTGTCTCTCTCTCTCTCTCTCTCTCTCTGTCTCTCTCTCTCTCTCTCTCACACACACACACACACACACACACACACTTTGTGTAAACTGCTGTGCCACAAGCAAAAAACACATTTAAAAACCATTTAAGTATTTAAATCTTAGATATTAACTAAGATCCTTCTATTATATATGTATTGAATCCAATAATATTTAAATATCCGTGTATGCTTAATATATGTATAAAATCATAATTTATTGGTTACTTTAAACTGAAAGGGGCTGTCCCAAACCTGACCACAACATTTCAACTAATGACAATAATATTGAATGTTTAAAAAAAAAAAAAAAATATACACATATACATATATATACATATATATATATATATATATATATATATATATATATATATATATATATATATATATATATATATATATATATATATATATATATATATATATATATATATATATATATATATTTTTAAGTTAAAAAAACATTTATCTGATATTTTTTTCTTTGTTAATCATGAACCTTTATGTAAAAAGATCTGTCTGTAACTTTAAGGAATGTCCTTTTTTTCTGCAACTAAGCAAACTTATTGGGGGTTATTCCATAAAATTAAGTTTTTATGTGTACAACTGTTCAGAACTGTGCTAGCTAACCATGTGCTGATTTGCTTCTTTAAATTTGGCTCACAAGTGTCTAAAATTGTCACAACCGAAACTTCACCACATGTTTCAGTAGCGACATCACTGTTTTGGTAGTGACATAAAGGAACATGTGTTTATTTGGGGGAAATAAACAACATTTTAGTACAGTTATGAAAATCATTGAAGTTTTAGTATGTTTTATTATGCAGAGCATTAGTGTTTTAGCATGGGAGTTAAAATCCTGTAATGTGATGTGGTCGCTACCAAAACATGGGATGTTTTGTCAAAAATAAAGTATATTGAATTAACAACTAAGAAGTCATAGTGTTTGGATCAATGTATATTCACAAACTAATGAATCCCTAACTCTGAAATCAGTGTGATAAACTTTATGCCTTTCACAAAGAAAGATTGGATTCGAAATACAACTAATCTCATAAATTACACTTGAAATATTGTTAAAATGGATTTTGTTATTATATATTAATAAGGTAGATGTAAACAAAATCTTAATAGGTCAATAAAAGCCTACTTATTAAATGATGCTTCAGTAGTGATGAAATGAATAAAATGTATTTTTTTATTATGTATGTATGTATGCATTTTTAGTAATTGTGCAGTTAATTCTCATATTGTATTTTCAGACAGTTTGTGAGTATTTTTCAAGATGTTTCCAACTCTGACTTTGAACGAATTCTGTCGAATATACATGCATGTGTGTGTGTGTGTGTGTGTGTGTGTGTGTGTGTATGTGTTACTCTGGTGCAAGTAAACACTCCGAGCACTGCTAGCAGGCCAGCTAATGCTACACAGCAGGTATAATCATCACTTAGGTCGCTATCAAATCACAGATGAAGGATAAATAACGTATGTCGTTAATTCAGTGGGAATAAGTAACAACATTTCATTGATTTATTCATTATTTTAAAAACTCGGATCTCAGAATATTAGCGATTATCCTTCAACCCCCGTAACCTCATGAGCGAGACCATTTCACTCCTCAACCTGCCTGATAACTGCACTCGGACTAAAAGAAACATTAATTATGTAATGTAATATTTATATTTGACACATACCTGCGGTATTGTCTGTTTTAGGGGTTTAATGTGACCAGCGACAACATCAGATCTCAATCCCCTTCCGCTGCATACGTCACACTGTTGACGTCATTCTTCTTCTTCTTCTGAGAGTTCAGTGGCGTTTGACAAACAACAGAATGCTGTATTACCGCCATCGACTGGTATGGAGTGCGGATCAAAATGACCTTTTTATACCCTCTCCCACATAATGGTTATTTTAAGATACTGAAAAATAATACCTATAACATACAGTTATTTTGCAGAATATCTCCTAGTATAAACTGCATTTTTTATTTTTGCTAGATTTTATATTAGAATCCTTCTTTCATTCTCGCAATTCTGACAGTATAAGCTTAACGTGTTCCACCAATGTTCCCACAAAATCCACACCTTCCCGTGTCGTTTACCCATGTTATAAAGAGTAGGCTAGTGCTGGTCCTGTGCCACAGGAGTCCTGACTGCTGAAAAGTGAAGGCAAAGAGTCTCGATCGCCCCCAGGTGGCCATGTAATGTAATGGGGAGACAAACTAAACAATACAATTATACTTCAATTTTTCTTTTTCCAAAGATGGTTTCTGTCATTGTAGGCAGTTTTTATCACGCTGTTGTTAGTTCAACTGTTCGTTCTTTCGTTCTTTAAATAAATGTAATTTTAGTTAATTATTTGATGCTATAAAAACGGGGGTGTGACTGTGATTGATAACGTTAGCTTCTCTGAGCGAAGTAGTCAACGGACTATTCTCGGGACGAGATTGGAGCTTTAACTTTAATTCCTACATTTCCATAACTGTTTGTTTCACACCGACATAATGAGTTGTTCTGCAGTAAACTGTACAAACCGATTCTGCGGGAGTGTGGACGAGTTGTTGATATCGCGGATCCACTTCACTCACTCAAGATGTCAGCGCCATTTTTTTTTTTTTTTTACAGTTTATGGTTGGGAAATTGGCAGAAATTTTAAGACAAATGCATATGTATAGTAAATTGTATGTTATCAATAACCAAGTATGAATGAGGAGCAAGCAAGAGTTAATTATTGCATGTATATCAATCAATAATACGCTCTGTTATAGATTGTGGATGTGCTGTGCATGGGGCTGGATCTAAATCAGAGCGGAAGAAATTGGAAAATATTCAATGTAGAGCACTCAGAATCTGCTGCGGACCAATATAAGATCAACCCCTTGCCTTTAGATGCCATCAGGGTTAAAATGTGGGAGATGCCTTTAGACTTGAGAAGAGAAAAAAGGAATCATCGCATACATTTTTAAAATATTACTGGGAATATAAATGGAGGAAATAGTTTTAGATGGAAATATGAGCAGTGGATCAAGGAATGTGGTCTGGAGGATGAAGTTATCTGTCCTATACCACTAAATGGTGTATCAGTATGGGATATTCCAGAACCTGTTGTTGAAATGAGATTGTTAGAGGTCTGGGAAAAAGAATGGTTTATATAATGTACATCTTCTTTTTTTAATGAGAGATCCACTCTTTAGGAGCCCTGTCACCACCTACTGTACTGATCAACAAACTGTTTTCCTTGCATAGGTGATGTGTCAAGCCTTAAATCTTGATGGATGTCATTCCTTTCCATTCAGTGGACTAATCAGAGCACATTTTCCTGCCAGCGCTGGGCAGTGTTGCCAAGTATTGACACAGTGACAAATTTTCCCCTATACTGTTCAGTTAAAGGTGCATTGCCTTATTTAACTGTGATACCAAAACTTGAGTTATGTAATGGTTGAGATAGGCAAAGAAGCAGGCAATGAAGATCCATGCAGTAGCCTATGATTTAATAGTAGTAATCCACAAGATACACAAACATAGGGAAGCCAGAACAAACTCAGGACAGTAACAAATTACAGTGAAGACACAACAACTGACAAAACACAAGAGAAACAGATTCACTATATATACACAGATGCACAAAATATATATATATATATATATATATATAGTGCATCTGTTACTCTTGTGTTTTGTCAGTTGTATATACACAGGAACACTAGCTTAACAAGATAACAAGGGGTGTGGTAAATAGAAAACACCTGGGGAAACTAATCAACATTAAAAAACTACAAAGAACTACAACACATAGCCTAAAAAACAGGAAAAACTTCAACAAAAAATACCAGGAATCCACTCAGGGAATATGTGACAGAGACCCGCTTAAGGAGCAGATTCCAGACGCTCCAGAAGAAACACTCCAGGAGGGTGGTGGAGCGGAGGCTAACCCGGGGGAGGGATGGAGGGCCCGGCCCATTGAGCGGAAGAGGGCCTGGAGATTTAGGCAGAGCAGGAGGCCAGGGTGGAGCATGCTGGCAAGAATGGCTGATACAGGGGCTGGAGCTATCTCTGAGCTCTGGAAAGAGGCTGGAGGCAATTTGTGTGCAACCCACACACACAATATAGCCATGGCCCATATGGCCAACTCAGCAAACTCAGAGGACTCTGGTATGTTGACCATGGCACCCATGTTGGCTCAAGGCTCAGGCGTGGCGGCCATCTTGACTGAGGGCTCAGGTGTGGCTGCCATGACGGGACGAGAGAACTGGCGGCCATGTTGTAGAGATGCTCTGGTGTGTAAGTTGCTACAAACATTGGTCTTGAAACCCTTAGCGTAAGGTATACTAGAGCCACTCTGTGGCCACCGGAGCTTGTTGCCTACTGCCCCCTCCCCAAAAATGTCTAGGGAGTATAGCATCCTTCAATATAATCTCAGGGAACCAAGGTTACATTTACATAATTTTTAAAGGAAAAATGTGCATTCAAAAGGGTGCTTAAGCTATTATTATTGCAGATGTCTTCCATGTTGATTAGTATGTTCCCTATCAATACAGTTCAATCATATTGCGGTTTAAAAGTTGCTATAGGAACGCAATCCAATAGCGCTGTGCTATAATCACCGAACGCTGATCATTCTATGGCCCTGGCCTAAGGCATTTGAGGATAAAGGCCCTGAAGGCAGCAAGGCTAAACAGAGCGAGGGCATTCTTCCAGGACCATGATGTCAGATCCTTGAGGGATGACCTTTTGGCCAGTTGAGGTGGCGTAGAGGTCAAGGCCCAGCTAAACAGACCCGTGCTTGTAGAGCAGAAAAGTCCAAGTTGTAAAATATGGCAAAGGTGGATGGCGAGGACCAGCCGGCCACCTCACAGATGGATATTTCACTGGGCAATACCCAGGAGGAGGCCATGCCTCTGGTGGAGTGGGCCCTTACTCCGATGGGGCACTGGAGGCCCATAGAAGCGCAAGCTAGCGCAAATGCATCCACTATCAAGAGGGAAAGTCTGCTGTCAAGACCGGATGCCCTGTGGTGCGTCTTCCAGAGCTGTCTAAATATACACCCTTAAGGCTCGAGGCTTGCAGAGTAAGTGGGAGGAAGGCGCTCTAACAAGACGGCTAAAGACTCCTCTTGAGATTGAGAGTGAGGTTTACACGCACAGCTCTTACTGGCCTATGGCAGTTACACATGTTCAGCCACACTCATCTGGTTCTATTACTTTTTTGTCTGTGTTCACTTGCTTTATTCTTGGAATTTTGTATCTTTTAGTGTTGAACTTCCATTTGTCATTTTGTTAAATTTTGTTCAACTGTACTTTGTTTTTGTATAGCTTGTTTGCAATCACGTGGTTCAAAATTAAGATGGAGGGCAGGAAGTGAAAAACAGAATGGACGAGATGCGTAATGTGCTGGTATAGAAAGCTATTAACAGGTAATCACAACATATGTTGGACGTGATCCTTATGTTATGAAGATGAGCGATTTTTCCACTGAATTGGAAGACTTGCCTGCCATTAGACGGTTGATATAGAGAATGTGAAGCTCTCGTCACGCCGTGTCGAGTCCTGGTCTGTTTTGTTTATATCGCGCTGCCTTTCTGCTAGTGAGTTTAGAGATTTTCTGTCGACTCGTAATTGTGAAAAATACCATCATTGTAGGTCATTCATATTGCATCGAGCATTGCCATAGGAAATCACATCATCGTTCAGGTGGAAAACTGGACAATGAAATTCACTTTTCTAAGTGTAAAAACACAGGTTGAGGATGTGACAGTAATGGCGGATAGCAAATCTAGTAATGATGTCACTGATTAAACCCACTTACTATCACTCAAAATAATTACAGTGCTTTTGAAAGTTCTGTATTTAGTTTGGTTTAATAATTAACATTACATTTGCGATTATGATTCTCACTCGGCTTCTAAATTAGTAGAACTTGCCCACAGCCACTTCAAAACTATTCACAAGCTTCCATAGATGTGATTTTGATAGCAATTTGTTGAAATAAATATTTAAAAAGAATACAGTGTGTCGTGTCTGTCCGCTGAATGTGACCATCTCCGATTCTCCTGCGTGGCCATATGGGAAAGTGAATATTTACAATCACAACATTAAGCTTTAGTTACATTTACACCTTTCCAACAAAGAAATAGATCGACTTCTGTCAGCTTGTTGAACACATTATTATTTGGACACATTTCTACCGGCAAGTCCACAGGGTTTGTGTTACTAGTTTTACGGTAACCAGATCAACATTGTGAACCGAATCCTTCAAAACTTCAGTGGAAACATCAAATGAACATGCAATGAAATAAAATATATTTTCTTCACTGCAAACGATTCCAAGAAGAATGTGAATATTTAACCAAGTCAAAAACAAAGGAAAGCCGGTGTCTGTAATCAAAACACCATTAAAGGCGATAACTTTTAAAAAGTGATAAAACTTACGTAAACTCTTTGTGGTTTGATTGATTTGCACAACAAAAAAACGATGCAAAACAGAGGCATTTTGAGTTTGTGTTAGTGATTCCTACACTGATGATAACTATGTAGAAAATCGCTTCCTGGTCTTCATCTGCATTTCGCGCTAAAGCATTGACGTCACATGCAAACAACCTATAGACCCTTTTCATATTTCCGGGTTTCTCAGAGCGGAAGTCGTCATTGGGTTAACTTTTACAGCGGTGAATGAGAGAATACATAAAAAAAAATTTTTTCTGATGTCCCTATTTGCTCAAATTGCAAAAGAAAAACATAACTAAGTGATTTCACAACTTTCAAGAGGAAAAAATAGAGTGAGATTGATAACGGCCGTTTAAGAGAGAAATATGTTATTTTTACCATCACTCCTATAGACACTGTATTAGAAACACCCTCACAGAAGGCAAGTTGTTTTTTTTTTTTTATGCAAAACGGCTCGGGTTATGTATATAACCCTTGTTCCCTGAGAAAGGGAACGAGCACTGCGTCGGAACGACGAATTTGGGGACACTCCCTAAGCAACAACTCCCTAAGCTCCCTCTGCTCTCCCTAAGTGTCTGAAGTATGAATGGAACTATCCCAATCCTGATTGGTGTTGCGTCATGACGTAGCTGTGACGGCATACCCGGAAGATACATAAGGGAGCCGCGCATAAGTAACGGCAATTATCGCGATGAAGCATGCGCTCCAGGCGTGCCGAGGTGTGGCGACGCGACGCAGTGCTCGTTCCCTTTCTCAGGGAACAAGGGTTATATACATAACCCGAGCCGTTCCCTTCGAGGAACTCACACTGCGTCGAACGCAGCGAATTTGGGGAACGAGTACCCACTACTAGGCCACACCGAGGGTAACGCCTGCCCTAGTGTGAAGCCGGAGACCGGGCACAACTAGGACTGGAGCACACTAGCGCCAGGCGTCGCAAGGAGGTGCAAGCTATAGACAGCTGTACAGAACTCCTGTGCAGACTCCACTTCCCTTCTTCCGCCGTCATGTGAGGTGAAGGATGAAATGCCTGAAGAACCAAAGACCTGACCACACTAGATGGTACCTTGGGCACGTAGCCCACCCTAGGATGTAAGATGGCCTTTACACCGCCAGGGGCAAACTCCAGGCAAGTCGGCGTAAGCGCCAAGGCCTGAAGGTCCCCCACTCTCCTCAGAGAAGTGATAGCTAAGAGAAAGGCCAACTTAAGGGTCAGGTTCTCTGCCTCAGCTGACTCTAGTGGCTCGAAGGGGCCTCAGCCAAGCCTTCAAGTACCACTGCCAGATCCCTAGGTTGGAACTCTGGAACGAGCCGCAGGAGGAACCGTACAACCAGATGGTGCCTACCCAAAAAGGCCCATCACTCACAGGAGCGTGGAAAGCCCAAAGGCAGCCACGTACACCCTGAGTGTGGATGGGGTAAGACCTGCAGAGAAGCGATTTTGGAGGAACTCCAGCACTGAAGCCACTGGACAGTTAACTGGGTCCACCTCACGCTCTCTACACTAAGTGGAAACACGTTCCACTTCGGGCTGTACACCCTCCTGGTGGAAGGAGCCCTGGAGCTAAGCAAGGTCTCGATAACATCTGCTGACCATCCAGCCTCTAGGTACCAGGCCCCTGACCCAAAGATCCCAAAACTCTGGGCAGGGGTGACATATTGTGCCCCGTGCCTCAGACAGCAGATCCCTCCTCGGCGGGACCTGCCACGGGAGACCGTCTAGCAGTGCTATAATGTCCGAGAACCATACCCTGGTCGGCCTGCAGGGTGCTACTGAGAGTAGGCTGATCCCTTCTTGGCTGACCCGCTCCAAGACTCCCGGGAGCAGAGTGATCAGGGGATATGCATACAGACACAGCCTATGACTAGGGAACGAAGGCCACTGCGCGTTACACTGATAATACAGAATGGATTTCCCCTCAAGGAAAGTCACCTGGTTTACTTCCGTATCAGGACATGGTGGCCGCGGAGGTCCGGAAAAAGCCCCTCAGAGCTTTGTAGACCGCCAGCTTTTCCAGGCAGTAAATGTGCCAGGAGAAATGCCGGGTCTCCACAGACCTCAGCGGCCGCCATTACCACGTCCCAGCCAGTGAGGGAGGCTTCCGTTGAAACGGTCTTCCGGCAACGTGATGCTCCCAACACTGGGACAGAAACCAAGGTTTCTTCCATATGACTAGGGAACGAAGGCATCTGCGCATTACCCTGATCATACAGAACGGTTTTTCCTCGAGGAAAACCCCTGATTCCCAGCCACCACTGTAAGGGTCTCGTGCAGCAGGCCAAGAGATATTCTGTTGGAGCCGCAGCCCCAGCAGTCCTTAAAACTGCTTCACAGTGATGCTGTGGCCTAGCTTCACTTTAGAGACCACCGCCCGTATGGACTCGTCGTGCGGGAGACAATTGTGCCCACAACGTAGAGAATCCCATCGACTCCCAGGAACACTGTTCTCTGAGAAGGCATCAACACGCTACTGCGTGTAGAGTCTCAACCCCAAGCACTGAGAGCAGCCAAGGGCGACACCTCAATGCCGAACTGCTGCTACCACAGAGGAAGGGCTACGCCGTATGGAAGAACCCGATATTGGTAGTGCGCTTTGCCCCCAAAAGCGAACCTCAGGAACTTCCCGTGACACAGAAGGATAAATACAGGGAATCATGCGTCCTCTTTAGACCCGTCGTGACAGACCAGTCCTCAGACTGGATCTGAATCACAACGGAGGAACTGTAAGCATCTTGAATCTGAATCTCCTCAGAGAACGATTCAAGTACCTCAGATCTAAAGTTGGACGCAACTCGCCATCCTTCTTAGGAACTATGAAGTACCGGCTGTAGAACCCGAACTCCCTGTCTGGCGGAGGAGCACCTTCTGTGGCCCCCTTACCAACGGGGAGTGGACTTCCTGTTCCATTACCCGAACCTGCCCAGGGACCACTGCCGTCCAGACCACCCCACTGAACTTCGGGGGAAGGTAACTGAACTGCAGTCTGTATGCCCTTTTCTACAGTACGCAGGGCCCATGCAGATATATTCGGAGGCATAACCATGCGCCAAGATAATCTGCTAAGGGAACCAGCCTCTCGAGGCTGGCCACGGGTGTCAACCGAGCCTCCTCCCCGACCCCCTGAAGCGGCTAACCGGCAGGGCGAAATCGAGGAAGATTTTCGGTGTGCGTCTGCGTTTGCTGGACTGCCGCAAGTCTTGCTAGAGGCGGCTGGTGCAGCACGCGTGCGCGGGGAAACGATGTGGCCCGAAGCATACTTGATGGCGGGAGCACAGCATCGATTCCCGAAAACTCCACAGGGGAGGCGACCTTGATCGCTCCTACCCGGGAGAGGGGGCTGGCCAGCAGGGGCCTCATCTAAGGGAGCAGCTTTACAGGGCCGCAACATTAGGGCGGACACTGGGAATAGCAATTGCCTGAAACTGATGTGTCCCGCAGGCCACAAGGTGGCGAGAACGACATCAACTTCAGGAGGGCTCCACCTTAGATGAATATCCAGACAAGTCAAACACACTTAGGTGACATAATTAAAGTTTCCAACTTATTAAAGTCAGATAAAATGACAATCAATTCCTCGGAATTAAATGCCATCATAATCAGCCAACCCGTGAAACCTAGTCTGAATGATAGGCTGAATAAAAAATACATCTAACTCCTCAAAGTCGGATAATATTTTAATTTAATTCCTTGGAATTAAATACAGCCACAATAAGGTGAAACATGGTCTGAATGATAGGCTGAATATCTAACTCCTCAAAGTTGCTCAGAATTAAATGTAGCCATAATCATCAGACGACACTGTTTTATTGTATTTATACGGACTCATAAACCACGCGTTGCCTCAGCAACGTGGTTCAAACCGTCATAATACAATTGGCTTTCATCGCCGAAAAAGCCAAACAGTATCACGGTGAAACATGGTCTGAATGACAGGCTGAATATCTAACTCCTTAGAGTCAGATCATATTTCATTTAAATCTTCAGACTTAAATGCAGCCATAATCATCAGGCAATACTGTTTTATCGTTCTATACGGACTCGTAAACCACACGTTGCCTCAGCAACGTAGCTCAAGCCGTTAAGCCAACCAGTATCCCATGCACACCGATCGCAGACCCATAACCTGCGCGCTGCTTTGGCAATCGTGAGATTGAGTCTTGCATATAAGAAGTGGCAAGCTCTCGTTATAACTTCGACTGCTCCGATGCTGAGCACGTCTAATTCCCCAGAATCAGACCGTTCAAGCATCGGGTCCTCCGCCCCGGGGGAAGAGGCCGCAGCGCGGGCTTCCACGCGGGGAAGGAGAACATCTGAACTGACACAGACAAAGACTGGGAAGATGCCTCAGCAGTCCCAAGTCTCGCTGACATGTCCATCCGTGAGCCCCATGACCGGCCTCGCCGCACCGCCTCTGCGAATGCGGGACGGATCCACGGGGCTCACGAGGCTGGCCGGCCTCATTGAACACGGCCAGCCGCAAGCGAAGCACCCTGAGTGGCAGCTTATCACAATCGCCGCGGGCGGCTTCCTCGAAGGCCACCCTAGCGTGCTGCACGCCCAGGCACTGTACACCAAGCATATGTGTGTCCGTGCCCGACCTATAACTGGGACACTGGTGCACACAACGCTAGTATTGCCCGCCCGGAGTCGCCAACTTTATATATATATTCTTTTTTGTGACAAACAACACCAAATAGAGACAGTTTGAAACACAGAGAGCTATGCTGAAGAGCGATAACTGCCGTTACTATGCGCCGGCTCCCCTTATGTATCTTCCGGGTATGCCGTCACAGCTACATCATGACGCAACACATATCAGGATTGGGATAGTTCCATTCATACTTCAGACACGCCGTTGCTTAGGGAGTGTCCCCAAATTCGTCGTTCCGACGTAGTGTGAGTTCCCTCGAAAGGGAACTAATATTATACAAACTATTAGTGTTATAAATGTACGTACATTTAAAAAAAAAAAGAAGAAAATACAAAAAACGTTGCAGGATTTACGATATTGCTGACCGTTAAAACGCGTCAGTCTTTGAAAAGGGTCCATTGTCTGGAAACCTCACATGTGACTGCTGTCTTCTTTTATTCTTACAATGTTTGTTGCCTGTTCCCAAAGTAAAGGTTGGACAATTTTTGAATCTTTTAAGAAGTGTTGCAAAGGGTGAACAAAATGAAGTGACCAATGTGTAGGGCTACTTTCTTTTGTCAAGTTGTCATATTAGTATACTATACTCATACTACATTTATCATATCTTTATGGCAGAAATAGTAAGAGTAGTATGCCGACCCCACACCACACACAGCAATTAAGTATTATGTTTTTGAGTCCAGAATGTTTTGAAGCACAAGTAAAATTAAGATAAAACTACATCCAGTCTGTCTTCAGGGGCCAGTAGCATAAACATAACCATTTTTGTTAAGACTCTTATAGTAACCACTAGCAGTTAATCATGGGACAATCTTACTTTTTTGTGTGTCAAATTAGGCCAACATATGTTTTTATCCAACCGCCTTAAAGTTATGAACAGTCATAAAGAAAAAAACTTGACTTTTAAGACTCGTTTTGGTTGTTTATGTGATCAGCCCAGAAGCTCCAAATGATCACCAGAAACTCCACCCTCTTACAAAACCAGGAAGTGACTAGTCGTTATTTCTAAATCGAAAGCTAAATCGAGTCAGTGTTGTGAAGAACAGAGGACACGTTATATTAGCATTTTTGTGTATTTCTGAATGAACTCAGATTAGATTTTGATTGTAATGGTTATTTACTTTTCAAACCAAAGATCAGAAAGTGAAAGTAAACTGTAGATCATTGGATCTTTTATAAGACGAGAAAATGGATTCAAAATCTGTGGAAGAGCTGTCTTGTCCTGTTTGCTGTGAAATCTTCAAGGTTCCTGTTATTCTGTCCTGTAGTCACAGTTTTTGTAAAGAGTGTCTACAACAGTTCTGGAAAACTAAGGGAGCTCAGGAGTGTCCCATCTGCAGGAGAAGATCCTCAAAAGGTAATCCTCCAGTTATTCTAGCGTTAAAAAACTTGTGTGATTCATTGATAAAGGAGGGAAATGAGAGGCGTTCATCAGAGTCTGAGGAGATCTGCAGTTTACACAGTGAGAAACTCAAACTCTTCTGTCTGGAGGACAAACAGCCTGTGTGTTTAGTGTGCATCGTCTCAGAGAAACACACCAAACACACATTCAGACCCATCGGTGAAGTGATTTCATCTTACAAGGTAAGACAAATGTCTCATTTCATGAGATAAATACAGTCATAAACATAGAAACAGTAATAAATCAGTATTTATTTTTGCTCAGACTAAATCTTCATGACTTACTGATATTACATTCTGCACTGCTCCGACCGCTCTGATGTTCAAATCCTCTTGAATGTAACAGCATTGGCACAAAACATAGAAAAGTCTTGAGTTAATATGTAAATAATATAACAATAAAAAGACACACAATGTTTAAACCTCTTACAGCTTCATCAGTTTCACAGATTTTCATCTTAACCTGTAGGAGGAATTTAATACAGCGCTGACGTCCTTACAAAACAAGCTCATACATGGAGAAGAAATGAAAGGAGAGTGTGATAAAACAATCCAGCACATCGAGGTGAGGATGTGTAAAGAGTTAAACACTCAACATTCACACACACACAGTTTATTATGGACATTAGTGGAGTGTGTGTTCACACAGAGCTGACTGAAGTGAATGTGATGTGATTTCAGTCTCAAGCTGAGCACACAGAGCGTCAGATTAAAGAAGAGTTTGAGAAGCTTCATCAGTTTCTCAGAGACGAAGAAGAAGCTACAATCACTGCACTGAGGGAGGAAGAGGAGCAGAAGAAGCAGATGATGAAGGAGAAGCTGGAGGAGATGAACACACACATCTCAGCTCTTTCACACACAATCAGAGACATGGAGGAGATGATGAAAGCCAATGACGTCTCGTTTCTAAAGGTGACCAATCAATCTGGCTTCATTCTTTGAGCAGAAAAACAACTTGAGAGTGTTTGAGAAGATATTAACATGTTTTCAAACTCTATATTTTCCAGAACTTTACCGTCTCAATGGAAAGGTGAGTGAGCTGCTCGTATCTCTTCTCTCAGTGGATCTGAACTCAAATTCACTGCAGTTCTGACTCCTGAATGTTCCTCCAGAGTCCAGATCTCACAGCCGGATCCACGGATGAGTTCTGGAGCTTTGATTGATGTGTCCCGTTACCTGGGTAACCTGCCGTTCAGAGTCGGGAAGAAGATGCTGGAAACTGTCCAACACAGTGAGTCTCAGCAGATCTGACACCAGCGCAAAAGATCCTTCAGATATAAACACACACAACATTAACATCTGATAGAAATATATTTAATAATCACTTGAGTTTCTGAGTGAATCTGAACTGTGTTTCAGAAGATCATCAGATCATACAGTGAACTCATAATGACTACAGAAGTCTGTTCCTCATGGTCTCTGCTGATGTATTAGGACACAATAGTGTTTATTGAATACTGATATTAAACCTGAAGCCTCAATCCAGTCTGACAGAAACTGAGAGACCATTGTTATGATAGCAGGATTTATGATTCCTTTCAACAATCTCTATATTTAATTTTTCATGTTCTTCTCTTTGCAGCTCCGTTGACTCTAGATCCAAACACAGCAGCTCGTTGGCTCACACTCTCATCTGATCTGACCAGTGTGTCGGACAGTGATGTATATAAAACACTTCCTGATAATCCAGAGAGGTTTGACGAGTATCCATGTGTCCTGGGATCTGAGGGCTTTAACTCAGGAACACACTGCTGGGATGTGGAGGTTGGTGACAATACATTCTGGACTCTTGGAATAACCACAGGATCAAACCAAAGGAAGGGAAAGGATTTCTTCAAGTCTAATGTCTGGTGTGTGCGGTACAAGGACAGCAAATACAGCTCACAATCCCCAGATCAACCCCTCACTGTCTTTCCTGTTAAAGTGAAGCTCCAGCGTGTGAGAGTTCAGCTGGACTATGACAGAGGAACAGTGTCATTCTCTGATCCTGTAACTAACACACATTTACTCACATTCAGGACGTCCTTCACAGAGACTGTCTTTCCATTCTTATATAATCTCTCTGCACAACTTCTCCTCTGAGGATCTTACCAGTTAAACTGATCATTACAGCAGAAAATCTCAGTTAAATCTGATTCTGCTTCCAGATCAATTCAGTTAAGATACAAGAATATATTGTTATCATTGTTTTACAAATGTATACTTCACTAACAACACTGTAATCAAAGCGTCTTATTCATCAATCACACTTAAATTAAAATGTACTGCCAACTTAACCCTTGTGTGTCCTTAAGAACATTTTTGTCCTTTTCAGTTAAAAATAAATAAATAAATTTATATATATATAAAAACTGCAAGTTTGACATGTTTTATTATACATTTTATATAAAATAATGCTTATAAATAATTTCCATAGACAGTAACAATAACATCGACATTTATTTATTTATTTTTATTATTATTTTAAATAACGCATTTAGGCCTAAATAGAAATGATCAGAAACAAATCTACAGCTGAACCGCATTGTTTTTGATTGAGTGTATTTTAAGGAATCAAGTAACTCACTCATTAAGACAATGACATGCTGCCCCTGCTGTCTGTTTTAGTTTCATATTAAACGTATCACTTCATGCCATATATTTGGATTAACGTGACGTTCATACATTTAATAAAGTTGCCCCTGGACATGAGTTTATGGAAGTAGGCTAAAGACTACCAGCGCTTAAAAGAACAAATAGTTTCTGTTGCTGTCAGGATTGTTTTTGGAAGTTACATTAAAATGCAATGGTCTGGTATCAGCGTCAGTCGGCTGTACTTATTGTGTTTGGGCCACACCACAAGGTGTCACTGTGGCCTCAACGCTTCACCCTCGCCCACTCTGAGCTCGATTGCTATGTCTGAGGTAAACCCCGCCCTCCTCATTACCCTACGCACCAATTCACTAGTTCACACTTACATAGAATTTATAGAGAGTAATACTAATTGCGTGTTGGCGTGCTGTCCGGGGGTTCTGGGGCTTCGAACTTGGACTTTGGCCCGAACCCAGAGTACCCCCCAAAAGCTAGTAAGCATAGGACAAAGAGAGTAAGAGTGAAGGCTCTTGAGCGGCTTGTTTTGCCGATGGGCGGCCCTTGTTGGTTCGTGGATCGCTTGGTTCTTGGTGAGAGCAGGGTGTGGTCTTGTACGTGGGGGACTACCTGGAAAAAATTGAAAAACTTATGAGATCTTGATTTAGGTTTTTTTAAGACTTACCCTTTCCTTGCTGTATGGAAACTTTCCATTTTCTTGCTGCAATGAATCGGTCTACTTCCTTACTAAGTGGAAACTTTCCACTCGTGGCAACTATCAATCTAGAGGGTTTTATTTACTTTCTTGCTGTGTGGAAAACTGTCCACTTCTCACTGGGTGAAATGTATCCGCTTTCTTGTTGTGGAAAAACTATCCGTTTCCTTATTGTGTTTAAGAACTTTTATATCTCGCTGTGGAATCTTCTTTTCAGTGAGTTGGACTTTTCCCTTAGGGGAGACTGTTAATCCTCTTACTGCATGGACTACTGTCCAGTATCTTATGGCGTGGATAACTATCTGGTATCTTTCTGCGTGGATAACTCTCCACTATCTTACTGTGTGTACGACTGTCCAGTGTCTTAACGTTTTGGACAACGATCCCCTAATTTATTGCGTGGGCAACTATCTGCCTTCTTAGTACGTGAGCAACTATCTGCCATCTTACTGAGTGGGCCGGTATCTGCCCTCTGCTGCGTGGACGACTGTCCACCATCTTACTGCGTGGATGACTATCCCGTATCTTATTGCGTGGGCAGCTATCCTCCATCTTACTATGTGGACAACTCTCCACTATCTTACTGTATCTGCTTTCCTTGTTGCGTGGAACTTCCCACTAGCTCCTTATGAAAACTTCCGCTGACTCACTGCTCGGAAACTTTCAGCTATCCCCCTGCATTGAAACTTACTGCTGACTTGCTACGTGGAACTTTCTGATGGCTTGCTGTGTGGAAACTTTCCACTGACTCTCTGCGTGGAAACTTTCCATTGAATCACTGAGTGGAAACTTTCCATTTACTCACTGCGTGGAAACTTTCCGTTGAATTACTGAGTGGAAACTTTCCATTTACTCACTGCGTGGAAACTTTCCATTTACTCACTGTGTGGAAACTTTCCATTTACTCACTGTGTGGAAACTTTCCATTTACTCACTGTGTGGAAACTTTCCATTGAATCACTGAGTGGAAACTATCCATTTACTCACTGTGTGGAAACTTTCCGTTTGAATCGCTTAGTGGAAACTTTCCATTTACTCACTGTGTGGAAACTTTCCGTTTGAATCGCTTAGTGGAAACTTTCCATTTACTCACTTCGTGGAAACTTTCCGTTGAATCACTGAGTGGAAACTTTCCGTTGAATCACTGAGTGGAAACTTTCCGTTGATTCTCTGCGTGGAAACTTTCCGTTGACTCAATGCGTGGAACTTCCTGCGGAGTCGCTGTGTTGAAACTTTTAGTTTATCCTGGAATACTAAGAACAGAAAGGAGAGGCATGGATTCAATGTTTGCTGGATGGAAAGAAATCCTCCAATGGACCTTGGCCCAGGGGATTTTTAAGTAATGAGGGTTTGGTGGGCTTCTTTGATGTGGAAACGGTTGGTCCTGATATAGATTTGAAAAGCATCTGAGGACCATCTCCCGAGAGCTTGGATCTGCTGTTGTGAGAGACCTTTTTGAGCTGCTGATGTTGCTGCCCCAATGCGGAAGGAGTGGCTTGAGAAGTTCTTAGCTGGGATGCCTGTCTGTTGAAGAATGGTTTTGAGGTGTTTCTGAAACCAAAAGTGAGTCACGGGTTTGTTTGCTTCATCAGTGAACAGGGGTTCCAGGGGAGATTTGGCTTGAGAATTTTTCCAGTGGAGGTATGCCCGAACGGACTGGTTTGGTTGGATTGGTGATGCCAGGTTAAAAATGTAGATAAAATGACCTTTTTTGGTTTGGTCGGTCTTACTTTGTTTAATCAGATATGAGATTGTTTCCTCATCCATAACTGATAAGTCTGAGATGGTGGGGTGGATTTTTGGGTCTAATTTGGACGTAATAGCTAATTCCGAGCATCTAAGAAACCCGAAAAAAGCTAAGATGAACATGGTTTCGAGTGTTCGGGTGGTATTGCTGGGCTGGTAGTTTGTACGTAGGGTGTGAATGCATTTGGTGAGGATGTCTAGCGTTATTGGTTGTCTGGTGTCAGAGGCGGGTGGGTTGGGATCTTTGAATCCACTTTGATCAGTAGGGAGGTTTGTGAATTGTTTATTTCGGGGAGGGAGTGCGTGTAATAATTTGTGAAAGAACTGAATGCCACTCAAGTAACCTTTGATAGACCCGACTTGTAGGCCCTTAATGAAATTCAGGTAGGAAATTAATGAGGTGATTGAAAGGAGAGAAAAATCTGGAAACGTCATGTTGTAAGAGTTGTGGAAAGTTTTTCCAAGCGGTTATGTAGGATTGGAGGGTCCTGGGGGACACTGCTTGGAGGATGGTGTCGAGCGATGCATTGA
Source organism: Gobiocypris rarus (assembly GCA_023029165.1). Lineage (NCBI taxonomy): Eukaryota > Metazoa > Chordata > Actinopteri > Cypriniformes > Gobionidae > Gobiocypris > Gobiocypris rarus. The sequence goes on along the minus strand of CM040932.1, from coordinate 12,846,980 downwards.
GGAGTGGTTTCAATGGGTGGGTTACGGGAATATCAGTTCCGAATAATGAGGCACTGGAGTTGGGGACTGATCCGCCTCTGGAGACAGCGTCCTGAATTTCTGAAACATAAAACGAGATAGGGAGTCAGCGATTTGGTTTTCTGATCTGGGGATGTGTTTAGCCGTTATGATGAATTGGTCACATGCTGAAATCCACGTGAAACGCCTTAGAAGTGGCATCATGGCAGGTGCATGGGAACGGCCTTTATTTATGCAATGTAATGTTGCTTCGTTGTAGCAATGCACTACAATGCTTTTAGCGGCCCATTCTTTCCCCCACAAAAAGGCCGCTACTACTAGGGGGTAAAGCTCATATAGCGCTGAGGATTGTGTTGTGTCCTGGAGCTGCGGGGGCCATGGAGAAGCGAACCAACGACCTTGGTAAAACCCCCCGAAGCCAATTGAGGGGGCGGCATCTGTGAACAGTTGGATATCGATGGGTGACAAAATGAGATTGCTATAAAAAAAGGATAGGCCATTCCATTGATTCAAGAACATTACCCATAGCTTGAGTTCATTGCGACATGCTGGAGTTATTGAAATTTGGTCTTCTAGCGAGTGGGCAGAGGACGCGAGCGAGAGGAGATGTGATATGAAGGGGCGGCCTTGCAGAATGATGCGCATAGCGAAGTTTAAGTGTCCGAGCAACTATAGGAGTTCATTCGGTCGATCTTCTCTTTGGGCAGGGATGCCTGGAATTTGGCCGAATCTAATTTAATCCCGAGGAATTCTATGCATGTTGCGGGCCCCATAGATTTCTCTTGTGCGATGGGGATTCTGAGCTTAGCAAAAACTTTTTGCACTGTGAGTATATCTGCGGCTGGAATGGCATCAGGAGGTGAGATAATTAAAAAATAATCTAGAAGGTGGATGAGATGGGGAATGGCATAATTGTTTGACAAGATCCAGCAAACTGCTTCTGATAACATGTCGAATATTTTAGGGCTGCTTTTACATCCAAAGGTTAAGCGTACTGCGAAATAGTATTTCCCAAGCCAGCAAACTCCGAAAAGGTGCCATGAATCTGGATGGATGGGCATTACTTTGAAAGCAGATGTGATGTCGATTTTTGCCAGCCATGCGCCCCGACCTGCGATTTTAATCATATCGATTGCCTGGTCTATGTCATTGGTATTTAAGTGAAAATTAAATCGAGAGGATCAAGCTGTTTATGCTGGGGAATGGGGAATTGTGCGGGACTGACAGATCAATTATTAGCCGTTTTTTACCTGAAAATTTTCTTGTGGCCACTCCAATGGGGCTGATGCGAAACGCTTTGAATGGGAGATTGTCAAACGGCCCGATCATGAAGCCTGACTCAACTTCTTTTTTGATCAGGTTGTTTACGACTTCGGGTTCTAAGAGGGCGGACTGAAGATTGTTGCAAATTGTGTTTTGTGAGAGCGGGCATTCTACTCCAGGTTTAAAGCCATTTTTGAGACCCGACAGCAGATAATTGGTAAAGTTGGCGTCCGGGTGATTAGTTTGTTCGAAATCCAAGCGTGAAATATTAATAATTAAGTCGATAAGTCATTTTTTGATTTTTTATTTACAGATTTGTACACAGGACACACTACACGAGCGTGAGCGCCGCCACAAAAGGAACAAATATGCATAAACCTGCAATGCTGTCTGGTGCATTTCCCGGAATTAAAGTGTCTGCAAGGCTGCTTGCTATCTTCAAAAGAGGAGACTCTCCTTTCTACTTCCGGGTTTGCGCTGGTGGTTGCTGCCCGTGGCACGTAGCTGGTGGAACGTGTGGTGCTTGTTTCTGGGCAGAAAAAAGAGGAAGGATGAACCTGAGGGCATGTTGGAGTAGAGTGTGCCACTGACCTGCAGACCGCGCAAGAAATGTTTTTACATCCTAAAAACACCCTGCTGTGGAGATCCGTGTCGAGTGCACCCCAGTATGTGCACTGGTTCCATTGCGCTACTCGCACGGCACTTTTGGCTGAGAAGAGATTGTGGTATGTGTAGAAGTGCCCTCCTCCATAGGACAGCGCAAGCTCAGCTATGATAGCTAAGTAATCATTTAATTCACGGGCGCCTGTTGGGGTGCTGAACATCACCCAGGTCATCTGCCCAGCCTGCATCACCTTGGCCACCTGCTCTGCCTGCATCAGCCTGGTCATCAGCTGAGCCTGCTCCGGCCTGGCCACCTGCTCTGCCTCAGTCTCCAGGCCCACTTCACTCCACGGGCCTGGCCCTCCATCCCACCCCCAGGTCCGCCTCCGCTCCACCTCCCTCCTGGACAATTTAGGAGCGTCTGGAAGCCGCTCCTTTGAGGGGGGGCTATGTCACAATGGACCAGTGTGAGTGCCCGCGTTCACCAGAGGGCACTCCAACCCAGACTGTCATTCTACCATAGACTACATCTCCCATAATCCTTTGCCTGGACTCATCATCACTCATTGATTACATCCACCTGCACCCCATTACCTTGTTAGCTCACACTATAAAAACCAATGTTCACTCTGTCTGTCACTGCGAAGTCTTGTTTTGTGTTTCACTGCATTTCTGAGCGTTTACCCTGGTTTCATGTCTCTTGGTCTTGGATTTCTTGCCTTCTCCGTGGATTACCCTTTTGCCTGTCTCCTCTGTTTTGTTTGCTTGATTGGACTGATTGCTTGTGTATGACCTTCTGCCTGTTTTCTGACTACGATTGTGGATTACCCTCTAATAAAGCTGCATTTGGATCTTCAACCCTCTGTCTCAGAGCAGTCGTGACAGTGATATCTGTACTGTTGCAACAGCCATGCTTCGGTTTCTCTCCTGCACGCGGTTCTGTGTAACCTATTCTTAAGATTCACTTCTGACACCATATAATATATCCTATAATATCTTTCAGTAAAGCATGCAGTACACGGTCATGTCTCGCTCACATGTGGAACATCTTTTCTTTATTTACATCGCTCTTGTGCATCATGGGTGTGGCGCTCTATACGTCCCTGTATCTAGAGAGGGTTCATTAAGATTTACTGCTACTCTTTCACGAGATTGTGTGCCCATATAATCTTAGTAAAAGTGGTAAACTGATTTGGCTTGCTGTCTGCTATAGAGGGGCTCGGAGAGGATATTCTACCCGAGCTCCGATTGCCCCCCTATAACAGGCAAATTTCTTTTTTTTTTTTCAAAAAAGGGGAGGAGGAGGGATGCTGCAAGAACTAACAATGGGAAGAGGTGGGCTGCTGGTTTTATACCTTGGTATTAATTGGAAGATTAGATGGGCGTACTTCCTCCCGAAATTACGTTTATTAACTTCACTTCTCAAGGAAACTGAATAAAACAGCAAACTCACAAAATGTCAAATAAAACAGAAAAAAAGGAATAAAGACTCATGTTCAAAATACGTCTCCTTTTAGTTGAAATGCACTAAATATGTGCAAAATGAACCTTCAACCAGGGTTTAAATCACAGTGAATAACTTTACTCACTTTACTCAAACAATTGTATGTGTATATGCAACACTTTCACATGCTTTACATTTCTTCTCAGTCAGTTATCAAACTTCACTGGGCCCAGACTCTTGGAAATGTATCAAACTCAAAGATAGTCCCGCAAGAAATAAATGAATAAAATACGGTGCAGGCCTGAACGACACTTGTGTGCTCGGGCAGAAAAAATAATATTGCCGCTTCACTTTTACTAGAGCCAACAATAATGGAAACGATTACTCACGATTATCACACTCACATCACAGTCCAACCAACCCCGGATCCACGAGGAGAGTAAGACGAAGGAAAAAGATCGTCCTGCATCAGGTAAACATCAACCTCGCCATGCGGTCCCGATCGGGGAATCCAGCGATGCCAGGGGAACTTTCAGGAATTCCTGGATACCTGGAGCGCTACCTGGGCATCGAATCCACCGCAGCCGGAGGAGCTCAGTCTCCGGGTAATCACTCGTGAATATCAAGTGTGTCACAGACAGTCCCGAGTATGTACCACATAAAACATACATGATGAACTAATGGGGAGATTAATACACTTCGGTACGAAGTTACATAAACTCACTCTCTTAGTTTACGCAATATATCACTGCATTTGAACTGCGTCACAGTCTGTCGTCGTTTATTTCTCTCCGCGATTCACTCTTCTTCATCCCCTGTTCCCTTGCTCTCGCCTTCCGCCCACTCTGACCAATCACATCGCTCTCCAAACCAAACTGACATGTGCCATTCCCAATCAGGGCCTGGAGAAACTTTACACTTTAAACAATATAAAGAATGTTCTCAAAACACGTGAGGAGAACACATATACAATATATATATCATGGATACAAACACAAAAACAATAAAAAGGCAAATCTTAATGAAAAATAAAATAAATAATATATAGATATATATATTTTTCCAACAGGGCTACAATGGGTAATGAAGTCCCGATCATTACACAAACCACAAGACTTGAACGATGTGCTTTGGACAGACGAGACCAAAGTGGAGATGTTTGGCCATAATGCACAGCGCCACGTTTGAGGAAAACCAAACCCAGCATATCAGCACAAACACCTCATGCCAACTGTCCATCAGCTGATGGAGGGGGGGTGATTTGGGCTTGTTTTGCAGGCATCTTGCAGTCGTTGAGTCCACCATGAACTCCTCTGTATACCAAGGTATTCAGAGGCTTAGTAAGTAACTTAACCTGCAGGTAATCATCAAAGTGAAAACATTTGAACACACTCTCTATTTAATCATCAATACAAGGCCTATTACAACAGAACGGCACCAGAAACTCCTGCAGGACATTTCTGCTCGATTATCAGTCCAAGCTGAACTCAAAAGTTGGCAGCTCTGGTAGATGGTGATGTAAGTTTTTCTGCCAACAGAAAGTGCATACCAGTATACTATACTCACACTACATGTACTGAATCTTTCTATGGCAGAGATAGTAAGAGTAATAGAGTAGAATAGACATTCATTATATACTATACTCAAACTACATGTACGGTATCTTTCTATGGCAGAGATAGTAAGAGTAATAGAGTAGAGTAGACATACATTATATACTATACTCACACTACATGTACGGTATCTTTCTAAGGCAGAGATAGTAAGAGTAGTAGAGTAGAGTAGACATACATTATATACTATACTCACACTACATGTACTGAATCTTTCTAAGGCAGAGATAGTAAGAGTAATAGAGTAGAGTAGACATACATTATATACTATACTCACTCTACATGTACTGAATCTTTCTAAGGTAGAGATAGTAAGAGTAATAGAGTAGAGTAGACATACATTATATACTATACTCACACTACATGTACGGTATCTTTCTAAGGTAGAGATAGTAAGAGTAATAGAGTAGAGTAGACATACATTATATACTATACTCACACTACATGTACTGAATCTTTCTAAGGTAGAGATAGTAAGAGTAATAGAGTAGAGTAGACATACATTATATACTATACTCATACTACATGTACTGAATCTTTCTATGGCAGAGATAGTAAGAGTAGTAGAGTAGAGTAGACATACATTATATACTATACTCACACTACATGTACGGTATCTTTCTAAGGTAGAGATAGTAAGAGTAATAGAGTAGAGTAGACATACATTATATACTATACTCATACTACATGTACGGTATCTTTCTATGGCAGAGATAGTAAGAGTAGTAGAGTAGAGTAGACATACATTATATACTATACTCACACTACATGTACTTAATCTTTCTATGGCAGAGATAGTAAGAGTAATAGAGTAGAGTAGACATACATTATATACTATACTCACACTACATGTGAATCTTTCTATGGCAGAGATAGTAAGAGTAATAGAGTAGAGTAGACATACATTATATACTATACTCATACTACATGTACTGAATCTTTCTAAGGCAGAGATAGTAAGTAGTAGAGTAGAGTAGACATACATTATATATACTCATACTACATGTACTGAATCTTTCTATGGCAGAGATAGTAAGAGTAATAGAGTAGAGTAGACATACATTATATACTATACTCACACTACATGTACTGAATCTTTCTATGGCAGAGATAGTAAGAGTAGTAGAGTAGAGTAGACATACATTATATACTATACTCACACTACATGTACTGAATCTTTCTATGGCAGAGATAGTAAGAGTAGTAGAGTAGAGTAGACATACATTATATACTATACTCACACTACATGTACTGAATCTTTCTATGGCAGAGATAGTAAGAGTAATAGAGTAGAGTAGACATACATTATATACTATACTCACACTACATGTACGGTATCTTTCTATGGCAGAGATAGTAAGAGTAGAGTAGAGTAGACATACATTATATACTATACTCATACTACATGTACTGAATCTTTCTATGGCAGAGATAGTAAGAGTAATAGAGTAGAGTAGACATACATTATATACTATACTCACACTACATGTACTGAATCTTTCTATGGCAGAGATAGTAAGAGTAATATGCTAGTATGCGGTTCTGAACTCATCTGTGACCCCACTCCCTCCACACACTGACAGTCTCACTCTAAAAAAGGCCAGTATATATTTTATTCATCTTATTTTGTTTTATAGTATTAAATTATTATTTTTATTTTTTGCTACAGATTCTTTATTCAGTTAATTGAGTCCAGAATATGCTTGTGATGAATAAAATAAGGATAAAACTATACATCCAGTCTGTCCCCAGTTGCATAAACATAACCATTATGATGAGACTTATATGATATAGACTTATGTCTTATAATATCCACTAGCAGTTAATAAAGGGACAATCAATCTTACTTTTTTGTATCAAATGAGGCCAATGTATATTTTTATGTAACTGATTAAAAAAGTTATTAACATAACCATAAATATTGTTTATGCAACTGGAAGGTTTTCAGAAACTCCACCCTCTTACAAAACCAGGAAGTGACTAGTCATTGTTTCTAACTTTCATTTTTACTTAAAGCTTAACCGAGTCAGTGTTGTGAAGAACAGAGGACACGTTATATTAGCATTTTGGTGTGTTTCTGAATTAACCAGATTAGATTTTGATTGTAATGGTTATTTACTTTTCAAACCAAAGATCAGAAAGTGAAAGTAAACTGTAGATCATTGGATCTTTTATAAGACGAGGAAATGGATTCAAAATCTGTGGAAGAGCTGTCTTGTCCTGTTTGCTGTGAAATCTTCAAGGTTCCTGTTATTCTGTCCTGTAGTCACAGTTTTTGTAAAGAGTGTCTACAACAGTTCTGGAAAACTAAGGGAGCTCAGGAGTGTCCCGTCTGCAGGAGAAGATCCTCAAAAGATAATCCTCCAGTTATTCTAGCATTAAAAAACTTGTGTGATTCATTGATAAAGGAGGGAAATGAGAGGCGTTCATCAGAGTCTGAGGAGATCTGCAGTTTACACAGTGAGAAACTCAAACTCTTCTGTCTGGAGGACAAACAGCCTGTGTGTTTAGTGTGCATCGTCTCAGAGAAACACACCAAACACACATTCAGACCCATCGGTGAAGTGATTTCATCTTACAAGGTAAGACAAATGTCTCATTTCATGAGATAAATACAGTCATAAACATAGAAACAGTAATAAATCAGTATTTATTTTTGCTCAGACTAAATCTTCATGACTTACTGATATGTACTGTATTACGTCTGTACTATATGCCAGCACATAGTACAGACAGCAGAAGCAGGCGCTTCCTGCGTGATGAGGGTTAGGTGTCTCATTCCCTTCTTATAGTCATAACCTGAGACGATCTCTTTCGAGGGAACTCACACTGCGTCTATCGACACTTTGGGGAATGAATACCCACTAGGCCACCCTGATAATCACAACCCACCCTAGTGTGAAGCTGTAACCCAGACACACTTAGGACGCGAGCACCCTGGCGCCAGGCATCGCAGGGAGCTGCAGACTGTAGAATCTAATGACGGTGTGAGGGGTGGCCCTCCCGGCCGCCTTGCAGATCTCCTGAGGCGAGACTCCAGAAAGGAGGGCCACAGAGGAGGCCATGCCCCTGGTGGAATGAGCCCTCACGGCCATCGGTGAAGGCAAATTGTGCACATGATAAGCCGTGGCTATAGCCTGGACAATTCAGTTACTGATTGTCTGTTTTGATGCAGGCAGCCATTTTTTTGGGTGAACCAAATAACACCAACAACTGTTCTGACTGACATCTCTAAGTTGATACTTAGTGCTCTGACTGGGCAGAGCAGGTGAAGTCTCCCCTCTTCTGGCATCACGTGAGGTGGAGGATAGAAGGCCTGAAGAACCATTGACCATGCCATAATTAATGGCACCTAGCCTTGGATGTAAGATGGCCTTAACTCCGCCAGGTGCAAACTCCAGGAAAGTTGACGTAATCACCAAGGCCTGGAGGTCCCCCACTCTCCTCAGAGAAGTGATGGCAAGGAGAAAGGCCACCTTAAGGATCAAGGTTTTTGCCTTAGCTGACTCGAGTGGTTCAAAGGGGGCCTCAGCCAACCCTTCGAGCACCACCGCCAGATCCCAGATTAGGACACTGGAGCGAGCCACAGGCCTCATCCTCCGAGCCCCACGGAGGAAACATAAAACCAAATGGTGCCTACCCAGAGGTCCATCACCTACCGGTAAGGTCTCGACAACACCTGCTGACAGGTCAGCCTCTAGGTACCGGGTCCCCTCAGAGGAGAGACACAGAGATTCAACATTTCTGGCCGGGGGTGAAATATGGTGCCCCCTGCCTGAGATAACAGATTCTTCCTCAGAGGGACCTGCCACGGGAGACCGTCTAGCAGTGCTACAATGTCTGAGAACCATCCCGGGTCGGCCAGTAGGGTGCTACTAGAAGTAGGCTGATCCCTTAACCTGCCTCGACAGGACGTCTGCTCCCTGATTTTGGTCCCCGGGGACATACATCGCTCTGAGAGACGACAGTCGACAGACTGCAAATTTTTTTCCTGAGAATGACTCATTCAACATATAAATAATATAACAATAAAAACATCCAGACACACAATGTTTAAACCTCTTACAGCTTCATCAGTTTCACAGATTTTCATCTTAACCTGTAGGAGGAATTTAATACAGCGCTGACGTCCTTACAAAACAAGCTCAAACATGGAGAAGAAATGAAAGGAAAGTGTGATAAAACAATCCAACACATCGAGGTGAGGATGTGTAAAGAGTTAAACACTCAACATTCACACACACACAGTTTATTATGGACATTAGTGGAGTGTGTGTTCACACAGAGCTGACTGAAGTGAATGTGATGTGATTTCAGTCTCAAGCTGAGCACACAGAGCATCAGATTAAAGAAGAGTTTGAGAAGCTTCATCAGTTTCTCAGAGACGAAGAAGAAGCTACAATCACTGCACTGAGGGAGGAAGAGGAGCAGAAGAAGCAGATGATGAAGGAGAAGCTGGAGGAGATGAACACACACATCTCAGCTCTTTCACACACAATCAGAGACATGGAGGAGATGATGAAAGCCAATGAAGTCTTGTTTCTAAAGGTGACCAATCAATCTGGCTTCATTCTTTGAGCAGAAAACAACTTGAGACTCACTGACAATGAGAGTGTTTGAGAAGATATTAACATGTTTTCAAACTCTATATTTTCCAGAACTTTACCGTCTCAATGGAAAGGTGAGTGAGCTGCTCGTATCTCTTCTCTCAGTGGATCTGAACTCAAATTCACTGCAGTTCTGACTCCTGAATGTTCCTCCAGAGTCCAGATCTCACAGCCGGATCCACGGATGAGTTCTGGAGCTTTGATTGATGTGTCCCGTTACCTGGGTAACCTGCCGTTCAGAGTCGGGAAGAAGATGCTGGAAACTGTCCAACACAGTGAGTCTCAGCAGATCTGACACCAGCGCAAAAGATCCTTCAGATAGAAACACACACAACATTAACATCTGATAGAAATATATTTAATAATCACTTGAGTTTCTGAGTGAATCTGAACTGTGTTTCAGAAGATCATCAGATCATACAGTGAACTCATAATGACTACAGAAGTCTGTTCCTCATGGTCTCTGCTGATGTATTAGGACACAATAGTGTTTATTGAATACTGATATTAAACCTGAAGCCTCAATCCAGTCTGACAGAAACTGAGAGACCATTGTTATGATAGCAGGATTTATGATGTCTTTTGATAAAGTCTTTATATGTGTTTTATATTAACATTTCTGATCATATTTCATCCTGTAATCTGATGTTCTTCTCTTTGCAGCTCCGTTGACTCTAGATCCAAACACAGCACATCCTTATCTCACACTCTCGTCTGATCTGACCAGTGTGTCGTTCAGTGATGTAGATAAACACTTCCTGATAATCCAGAGAGGTTTGACTTTTATCCATGTGTCCTGGGATCTGAGGGCTTTAACTCAGGAACACACTGCTGGGATGTGGAGGTTGGTGACAATACATTCTGGACTCTTGGAATAACCACAGGATCAAACCAAAGGAAGGGAGAGGATTTCTTCAAGTCTAATGTCTGGCGTGTGCGGTACACAAACAGCAAATACAGCTCACAATCCCCAGATCAACCCCGCACTCTCTTTCCTGTTAAAGTGAAGCTCCAGCGTGTGAGAGTTCGGCTGGACTATGACAGAGGAACAGTGTCATTCTCTGATCCTGTAACTAACACACATTTACTCACATTCAGGACGTCCTTCACAGAGACTGTCTTTCCATTCTTATATAATCTCTGCACAACTTCTCCTCTGAGGATCTTACCAGTTAAACTGATCATTACAGCAGAAAATCACAGTTAAATCTGATTCTGCTTCCAGATCAATTCAGTTAAGATACAAGAATATATTGTTATCATTGTTTTACAATTTATGCAATTATATGAATCAATTAATTGATGTGCAATTATAAGTAAAACTGTAATCAAACTCATTCATCAATCACACATAGATTTAAAATTATGATCCAATAACTCGAGCTCTGGAAACATTACAGAATGAATAGTGAGGCTGTTTATATATTCTGACTGATAGAATAACAAGACAAACTAAATACTTTCAAACAGTTATTTAGATCATTTTTATGATGTTTGAAAATTATAATATGTTTCTGTTCTTTTTTTATGGTTTAATTTGGTAAAAGGTTTGGTTAAAGACAGATCATTCAAATAAACCGGATGCACAAAACCACCGTATGTAACAGGAGCTGGAAAAAGTAAAGCACCACACCAGATGAACAATGATGCACTTCAATGATTTTAAGTTGAACTGCAGTGACTAATATAAGTCATAATACCATGTGTAAGACAAAATGACCATTGATGATGTAACAGGACGTTCTCTGCACCAGGGACTGCAGTGCATGCTGGGATTTGGTGACAGTAACATTAACATTGACACATTTATTGAACTGAATGGAAACACAATGAACTCAAAGTGATTATACATTATTATCTTCTGCAGAGCTGCTTATAGATGAACTGAACTCATTTCACAGTTGATGATCTTTCCACAGTTATTGAACTGAACTGAATCAACACTGAACTGACTTCAGCTGAACAATGACACTTGTCTCTTTACAGCAGAATTGATTTCTGTTTGCATCATTGATCATTATTTTCCTGTTTATTACTGTAAAGCTGCTCTGAAACAATCTGTATATTATAAAGAGCTGTATTAATAAAGCTGACTTGACTTAAAGTCTCAATGAAAAGGAAACGGTGACAGATCTTTTCTGATGTATTGTGATGTACATCCAAGAGTAACAGATTATCAGAAAAGAAGAATTGTAGGGGGAAAAAACACGGATGAATCGTTCACAATAAGATCTACATTTATTTAAAAACATTTTTTTTTATATATATATATGTATTGGTCACAATAATCTCGTGTTTAATTTGACAGAAATAAAAGTTAATTTCAGTAGTTAATTAACTTGTGAGAAAATGTCAAACCCAGAAGAGAAACTGTGATCATGAAACCATTTGATATACCATCAGTAAAATAGTTGAAATAGTTTTGAGAAATCCCAGCAGTCACAGCACTGGACTCTGAAATCAGCAGATAAAGAGCCAATGGGAGCGTCCCGCACTGGTTAGTCAGCTATAAAACTAGTTATGACTTTTGCAGTCGCTCCCTGGTTATGATGATCGCTTCTCATATCAAGAGTCAGCTGTAGGATTTACTTTACAATATAGTCCAAAAGTCAAAAGAAAATTGATAATTGATAACTTGATATAAAGTCATTTATGTGTTATTCTGGTCTAAAAGATGAGACTTAAAGATTAAGGTTTTTAATTCACTCTGAGCTTGTGCTCAAACTTTAATGTCCGAACCAACAACCACACTAAAACCTCCTGCCTACGCTCTTCCTCGTCCCCTATCCCTGGTCCTATACCTAGATAGTTCCCTCTGCTGGTCACCTTAGGTATTACATTTAATCCACTGCATATCAACACATCCCCCTTTCTCTGAAGCTGTGAGAAAAAAAAAAATGCCTTAACATATTTAAATGACATTGTGATCATGAACATCCAGATTCACTTTTTTTAATTTTTTAAACAACAAATATTCAGTCCATTGATTCACAGATAAATTCTGACTGGTCTTTTGACTTGACACTCACATCTCCTCAAGACAGGTAACCCTGAGTGACCATTACTTGTGTCCACATGCACACATCCATCTGATTTCAGATCTGGCACTGTTTCTGCATGCGACAGAGACGCAATTTCATCTTCACATTCTGTTTCTCCGAAAGTCTCTTTGGTTCTAAGAAGGCTGCGCCGGTTCCTTCTGATCACATGACCCTCTTCAGTCCTTACTACATATGATCTTGGTCCGACCTCCTGGAGAACAGTAGCCTTTCGGTTCCATACTGCCTTGCAAACTGTTGCCATTGCTTGCTGTTGTAACAAGGACCATTGTCACTCACTACAGTCTTTGGTATCCCATGCCGGGCAAAAATGGACTTGACATGTGTAATAACACTGTTTGATGTTGCACTTGTGAGCAGGGCAATTTCAGGAAAGTTTGAATAGTAATCTATCACTAGAAGATAGTCTTTACCATTACAGTGAAACAAATCTGTTCCAACTTTCTCCCAAGGAGCAGTGGGAAGATCTTGGACCAGCATAGGCTCCCTTGCCTACTCTGGTACTTGTTACATGTTTCACATTTTCCTATCATGTTTTCAATTTCCTTGTTGATTCCGGGCCAATACACAGCGTTCCTGGCTCTCCTTTTACATTTTTCAATGCCAAGGTGTCCTTCGTGTAGCCTCCGAAGTATCTCTGGTCTCAGGCTGTGTGGAATGACAATTCTACTTTCTCTCAATAACAGTCCATTTGCCACACTTAGCTCTGATCTAATGTGATAATATTTCGGACATTACCCCTTGGGCCAGGCACTGTTAATGTTTTCCATCACTGTTTGTAGCTCCTTGTCTTTGACTGTTTCTTGACTAATCTCTTTTGCTTTAACGTGAGACACAGGCAGAGACTCAACGACCATGTTGACATGATTCTCAATCTCTTTTTCAGTGGAGCATGCAATACTCATCTCTGGCGCTCGTGATAGCGCATCTGCCATCACTAAGTGCTTACCTGGTGTGTATATAAGCTCAAAATCATACCTTTGCAGTTTCATGATGAGCCTCTGAATCCTCATGACATTTCATTGAGACTTTTCTTGATTTTTGAAACGAGAGGACGATGATCTGTCTCAACTGTGAATGTAGGAAGCCCATACACATAGCAATGAAAGATATGTAGTCCATAAGCTAATCCAAGACATTCCTTTTCAATTTGAGCGTATCTTGTTTCAGTCCTAGTCATGGACCTAGAAGCGTAAGCAACTGGCTTTCAGCTGTCTCCTTCAGCCTGTAACAAGACAGCTCCCAGTCCGTCCTTTGACGCATCTGTAGAAATCTTCAGTCTCTTGTTGGGATCATAATATGCAAGCACGGGTGCATCTGTCAGTGTCATCTTTAGAGCATTCCATTCTCGCTCATGTCTCGATGTCCACTTGAACTCATTGGAGTCATGGAGAAGTTCTCTCAATGCTGATGTTTTAACTGATAGGTTGGGTATGAACATTCCAATAAAATTGATCATTCCCATTATTCTGAGCACACCTTTCTTGTCTGTGGGGCGCGGCATGCCTAATATGGCTTTTATTTTATTTTCATCTGGCTCTATCCCCTGAGAAGAAAACTTGTCTCCAAGGAATGTTATTTCTTGCACACCGAATTGGCATTTGGCGCGGTTTAACTTTAGTCCATTCTCACGCACCCTTTGGAGCACTTTTGTCAATCTTTTATTGTGCTCAAGTAGAGTGGAGCCCCAGATTACCACATCATCTACATAGCAACGGATCCCTTCTAGGCCCTCTAGCATATTGTCCATTGCTCGATGATATATTTCAGATGCTGAGATTATGCCAAACGGCATTCTCAGGAATCTATACCAAAGGGCGTATTGAATGTGCAGTATCTTGTGCTCTCATCATCCAACTTGATTTGCCAGAATCCCTGTGCCGTATCTAGCTTTGAGCAGTACTTGGCTCCTGCCATCTCACTTGCTCTTTCCTCCCTTTTTGGTATCTGGTAATGCTCACGTTTTATGTTTTGATTCATATCTGCTGGATCCATGCATATTCTCAGTTCCCTTTCGTTCAGTCACTCGTAACGTCAGTGACTGACGAATGGGGGTTTTGCTTAGAAGCCAATCATCTTCGAGATCTTAGAAAACGCCCAATGGCAGTGCCAATGCCATGGGCATGCAGAATTTGTATGCGTAACTCCGCCCCACTATGTGGGTATAAAAGGCAGCACGCTGGCAACGTCACATTATGTTTCTGCTTCGGAGGCAAGAGCATCTCTTCACACCTGCAAGCCTGACTTCTGAAGTCCTCTCTTCAGTCTTCAATTCAATTCAATTCAATTCAAATATATTTGTATAGCGCTTTTCACAATACACATTGTTTCAAAGCAGCTTTACAGAAAGTGCATTTTATAAATGTACATTGAAAAATGTTAGAAAAAGTTAATCAATCATGTATTATTTTAGGCCATAACAGCGCTGGCGTCGAGTCGTCTCTTCACAGGCGTCGAGTCGTCTCATCACAGGTGTTGGGGCATCTGAAGTCTCTATGGATAGCTGGAGGCTGGATACAAACTGGAGCTGACCAACTATTTACCTCGGGACTAGTGTCCCGAGATAATAACAGAAAAGCAGATGGGAAATAATTAGCATAGCTGCTGTTCAGAATATTAATGCTTTTGATCCGATTTAACTGTAGTATAAAAAGGTAATTATAATGTGAATGCTCTTCGAGATGAGCGGTTCTCCAGGGTGTTGGTGTGACGGCGCGTTCCAGCGATCTCACGTTGCCTGCCTGCTGATCTGTGCAGTGATCTGCAACAGCTGTGTGTGTTTCCCTGGGCGCTTCGGCACTCTGCAGAGCTTTCCTCTCACAAAAAGAGCTTGTGCGTGGCATCGCTTCCCACGAGTGCTGGACTGAAACAGCGGCCCGTCTCTGACGCCTCATTCGTTCAGTTCACACTCCAGATAGCAGCGAGATTTAGATCGCCGCATCTCAAGGTGGGCTAGAGTCCTTTGAGGATGACGATTAGGCTGTGCGTCACCTTCGGGTGTGCCAGCGCTGCCTGATCCGAGCCAGAGTTGACAGCCATGTTATCTCGGGCAGCCGCGAGCCTCGGGCTGGTGTGGAACTCGCCCTGTCACGAGTGCTCGTGGTTGCATGATTAGTTTTGGGCGGCACCTGACAGCTGTTGGGCCGCCCCAATGCCTTTCGCCCCTGCATGAGGAGGTCACGCGGTCCTGGAAGTCCATGTGCTTCCTGTGACCGCTCGGCCTCCTCCACCTTCTCTGCCCTCGATGGGGCCGCGGCCTAGGGTACACTGGGGTCCCCCCTACTGTTGAGCACTCTGTTGCGCACTACGGTGTCCACGGAGTGCTTTAACGTGGCGTGGCTATCCTAAGCACCCTCCCGAAGCCTCAGGACCCGTCTACTTGTGGCGTGGACCTGCAGAGCTATGGGGCAGGCCGCCGCCCCTTTGCACATGCACGAGGGTGGAGCCGAATCAGGGCTCTTCAATGAGCTGTGTTCCGCCACTGATCCTGCCCTCTGGGCGGTTAAGGTGGCCACACGCTCCCTGGGTCGGGCGATGTCCACAGCTGTGGTCCGGGAGAAACACCTGGCCTTACCTGGTGATGTGGAGGAAGTTTCGTGAGCCCACCTCCTCAACTCGCCTATATCCCAGGCTGGCCTCTTGGCGCGCGGCTGAGAACTGCGCCCGACGGTTCTCGGCCGCCCGAGAGCAGACTGAGGCTGTAACACGTACTGTCCCGGCGGCCAGCTGCTGCACCAGCCGCCGGCTCAGTCGCCTCAGTCCGCTCGTCGCCGAGGGTGCACTCCCCCTCCCACCCGGCCCCAGCAGCAGCCTTCACCTGGGGATATAGGCGAGACAGCTGCCAGCAAATTCACCTAGCTGCTGTCTGCGGAAATTAATGGGCACTTCGGGGATGTGTGTGACCGACTGAAGGTATTAGATCAGAGAGTGATACTGATTGATGAACTGAACCGTAACATCTCAGTCCGGACTGCGGATGCGCAGGCAAGAGTGGGCTCCATCGGGGGTCAGGCTGGTGAACTTTTAAAGACTCTTGACCGGTCTGACTGCGAAGCTGGATGAAATGTCTAAGTCACTGCATGAACCGGTTCGAAGATCAGAAAAATGGATTAATACAAATTAAAAAGTAACTTCTCCCCTTCTCCTATCTCTCTCGGTTGGGAGGTCAGCCTGTCAGACGGTTTCTTGCTATCACTCCTGTGCACTGCCTTATCTCTCTTCAAGGACAAGCCATTGAACTGAACTTTGAAAACATCTGAAGTTGTGGCTGCCATTCTCACACAACACAACTCAGACTCTTACTCACACCACACATAACCCTCCCCATCCCAGCCCCCCTCCATCCGTCTGCCTCTCACAATCTCTCTCTCTCTCCCCTGCCTTCATATTCCCACACAAAAAATGCCAGCACGTGACCACGTGTACTGTGTCATGCTATGTTATGTTTTGTTGCATATGTTTGCTTGCGAATCTGCTTTCTATATTCTGGTTCAAAGTGGCGCCGCAAATGGCTGCCTTGGTGTGAACCCTCAGCTGATTATGTTGTCTTGGTCATCGATGTCCCATGTCTTGTCACTATGCTGTTGGAACGGAGTAAGAATACCTACTGTTGCACTTGTGTATAGAGTTGTGTTTTTGTTGTCATATGTCTCGTGTCATGTTACTATGTTGCTTGGAATAGCACCTAAGAAAGCATTGCACCTACTGTTGCACTTGTGTATATGGTTTGTGTGCCAAATAAAGTAAATCTGATCTGAATCTGAATCTGATCTGGGCCGTGTCGTGGAGGAGGTTGCAGGATGATGCCCAGTCCGCTCCACAGCCTGACTAAAAGCCAGGCTGGAGGTGGACAACTCAGAGATGGGTTCCAGTTCTTTCCAGGGGATGGTAGCAGGGCCTCTCCTTCCCGTGGGAAAATCCTTTCGCTGCTGGCCTCCGGGCTGGTGGCGCTTGGAAGGAACTGGTGTCCCCATCTCTGAGGACACAGAGACTGGTGGTGGCAGTGTGCACCGCCCCCCGGGCCGCGCCGCTCTCGTCAGCAGACCCCAGTGGAGCGCGTCCTTCCCTGGTCTCCTCTGTCAGGACGCAGCATCTGGCTGTGCCCCCACACCGGGACGCTACGCCTCCCACGTCTGGGCCAGTCACACTGCCTCGCTGGCCCACCCGGGGTACGTCTGTGGTTCGAGTGACCCCGCGGGTCAGTTCCTGGGAGTCTAGCTACAGCTTCCGGGACTGTCCACCGGGCCGCGAAAACCATCAGGCTCGGCTACGCGATTCAGTTCGCGCAGGCTCCTCTCCACTTCCGGGGAGTCCGCTCACCATGGTGGGGCCCAATGTCCCAGTCATGCGTGCGGAGGTTGCCACCCTACTGGCGAAGGGTGCGATCGAGCCTGTCCCTCCAGCCGAAATGAAGTCCGGCTTCCTCAGCCCTTACTTCATTGTACCCTGCCCGTCCTGAACCAATCCGTTCACAGGCTTCCGTTCAGGATGTTGGCAGCGAACGCCTTCTCGAATGCGTTCGTCCAGTAGATTGGTTGCAGCGATTGACCTGAAGGATGCCTACTTCCTTGTCTCCTACCTCGACACAGACCGTTCCTACAGGTCTGCTTCGAGGGGCGGACATTTCAGTATGCGTTCCTCCCATTCGGGCTAGCTCTGTCCCGTTGTGACTTCACGAAGTCTGTCGAGGCAGCCCTTGCGCCACTCAGGCAGCACGGGGTTCGCATCCTGAACTGCCTCGGCGACTGGCTCAGACTGAGTCACTCTCGAGAACAGGGTGCGAACACAGAGTTCTAGTGCTCTAGCACGTAGCCCGTCTGGGCGGTGACCCGCCAGAGCGAGTTTCCAGGTACGTTGTTGTATCAACAGATACCTCCACCACGGGCTGGGGCGCCATGTGCAATAGACGTGCAGTCGCGGGCTCCTGGACAGGACCCCTGTGCCTCCTGCATGTCAATTGCCTCGAGTGGCTGGCAGTGCGGTTCGCCCTGCACCGCTTCGGCGTTGCTGAAGGGTCAACAGGTACTAGTCCGGTCAGACTTCACGGTCAGTAGCATACATCAACCACCAGGCTGGTCTATGCTCCCACCATATGTCTCAACTCGCCCGCCATCTCGTTCTATGGAGTCAGAAGTATCTGAGGTCCTTTGTGCTGTCCATATCCCGGGAGAACTGGACCGTGCAGCCTACGAGCTCTCACGGTTCAGCCACTTCCTGGAGAATGGAGACTCCATCCCCAGTCGGTCCAGCTGATTTGGGAACAGTTCGGCGACGCGCAGGAGATCTGTTGCCTCCCATTACTCTTCTCACTGCAGCCTGTTTTTTTCCTGACCGACGGCACGGATGCACTGGCGCACAGCTGGCCGCGGGGCCGGCAGGTCCACGGCCGGACCTGGTTCCCAAACTCTTACTCCTTGCAACAGCCCCTCCTGACCTATTCCTCTGAGGACCTCCTCTCAGATGGGGCACCCTATGGCACCCGCATCCCGGTCTTGGAGCCGCCACGTGTGGCTTCTGGATGGGACACGGCAGGTTTGAGTACCCTACCACCTCTGGTGGTGGCTACCATCACTAGTCTACACGCCTATGCATTTAAGTGGAACCTCTTCGTCACCTGGTGTTCTTCTCGCCAAGAAGACCCTGGAAATGCCTGATCGGGTCCGTGCTCTCGTTAGCCTAGTAGGGTTGGAGCAGAAGGCTGTCTCCTTCAACCCTTAAAGTATATGTGGCGCAATATCCACCACGACCTCTTGGGAACAAAAGGTAAGTCAGCACGACCCGGTCATCAGGTTCCTGAGGAGCAAGGAGACTCTTCCTTGCGCTCCCCTCGTGCCCTCTTGGGACCTCTCAGTTGTGTTAGATGCTCTGCAGAGGCCTCCCTTCGAGCCATTGCGGTCAGTGGACCTTAAGTTCCTGTCTATGAAGACGGCGCTCCTGATCGCTTTGGCCTCCATCAAGAGGGTAGGGGACCTGCAGGCATTTTCGGTTGACGAAGCGTGCCTGAAATTCGGGCCGGCTTACTCTCACGTGATCCTGAGACCCCGGCCTGGTTATGTGCCCAAGGTTCCCACCACTCCATTCAGAGACCAGGTGGTGAACCTGCAAGCACTGCCCATGGAGGAGGCAGACCCAGCCTTGGCACTGCTCTTTCCAGTACGCTCCCTCCGTGCTTACGTAGGCAGAACGCAGTGTTCAGGACCTCAGACCAGCTCTTTGTCTGTTATGGTGGGAAGCTGAAGGGAAAGGCTCTCTCAAAACAAAGGCTGTCTCACTGGATAGTGGACACCATTGTTTTGGTGTACCAGCAGCAGGCGCCCATGCCCCCTTAGGGTCAGGGCACACTCCACCCGGAGTGTGGCCTCCTCTTGGGCTCTAGCGCATGGCGCTCCGCTAACAGACATCTGCAGAGCTGCAGGCTGGGCGACACCGAACACATTCACCAGATTCTACAATCTCCGAGTGGAGCCTGTGTCCGACTATGTACTCGCCTCTACAAGTGGCCGGTAATGGACTAGCCCAGGGGTAGGCAAGTTCGGTCCTAGAGAGCCACTGTCCTGCAACCCTGAGCTCCAACCCTGAAAACCCTCACCTGCCTGTAGCTTTAGTAATCCTGAAGACACTGATGAGCTTGTTCAGGTGTGTTTGATTAGGGTTGGATCTAAACTCTGCAGGACAGTGGCTCTCTAGGACCGAACTTGCCTACCCCTGGACTAGCCTCAGGTGTCTTCGCTTGCTCGCCATTCCACTCCACGGACTGGATACGTGCGATTTTATTCTCAGGTGAGCTTCCAGAAAGCCTTGAGCTCCTCCAGCACTGTCGCGCCGACACCAGTAGGTCTGCCCTTAAGCCCAGACCCTCGAGTCAGGCCAGGTGCCTCCGTGTGGAGGGTTCCCCTTCCGGGCGACCCCCACATGTGTATTTCCACCGTAAGCCTCCCTGAGCGGGTGTCTTTGCCTTGGCAGGCTTGGCAAGCCTGGCCACACCTGGGGTTAAAAGTCCACCTTCGGCTGGTACCCCAGAGTTCTTCCATATGTAGCCTTCCGGTCATATGTGTATTCTTAAGTCCTCCCTACGGGTAGGCAGCTTGGTGCATACTTCCACCTGAAATATGCTTCCCAGTGTACCTTGGTATTACTGTGTTAAATGGAGTCCTTCGTCCGTACTAGTCTTACGACAGGGAACTCGCACTTACGCAGGGCACTGGAAGACAGCCGAGTGGCGTGATTATATTGGGACCCCATTGGTCAGTCACTGGCGTTGCTGGAGTGACTGAGCGAAGGAACGTCTCGGTTACGTATGTAACCCTCGTTCCCTGAGGAGGAACGGAGGCGTAACGTCCTCTGCCACATCCGCTGTACCGCTGAAACAGCCGGGAGTTCAGTCTTGGCTCCTCAGCAGGTAAACATAATGCGGCGTTGCCAGCGTACTGCCTTTTATACCCACATTGTGGGGTGGAGTTACAAATTCAAATTCCGCATGCCCATGGCATTGGCACTGCCATTGGGTTTTCTAAGATCTCGAAGATGATTGGCTTCTGGCGAATCCCCATTCGTCAGTCACTGACGTTACGTCTCCGTTCCCTCCTCAGGGAACGAGGGTTACATATAGGGCTGAAACGATTCCTCGAGTAACTCGAGTTACTCGAATTGAAAAAATCCTTGAGGCAAAATCATCTGCCTCGACGCTTCGTTTAGTTCATTTAACTACACACGGATGTTGCAGAAATATTTTTTTGTGTATAAGGACTCGGAGTATGCGCAGATTGCGGTTAAATCCGCGTTTCAGGTGGGTAAACATCCCAAAAATTGCGGGTGGATGATGAGAGAAATCTTTAATGTGTTGATTTTAATTAATTAAGACGGAACTCCTTTCACGGTAAAACGCAATGAATGTGTCGCCCTTTAACTTTCGTTTTCTGCTCATGTCGAGATCAAAGACACAATGCGAGAGAGATTGGCATCAGCACTGCTAATATCATTTAGTCTCGCTATTTTTAAATGAAGACAACTGTGTGTTGAGCTTCAGGATACGACACTGAACATTTAGGTTTCATTTGCTGCAGTTCGTGCGGCAGCTGAGGAGATACAACCAATATTTATAGCTAACGTTACTAACTTAATAAAACAAGCTGTGTTACAATGATGAATATGATTAGCTCAAAATGTATGTGCGATGTAGGCTACTTTATCTGAATTAAATACAAAGCGCATTTTCGCGTGTGCTCATGTTCAGCAGTTACTCCTCCGTGTGATGTAGAGGTGTCAACCCGTTTAGGTTATTTAAAACGTGTAATTTGTTTTAAAGCAACCTACTTCAGTGTAGCTAATATGTGACGATAGCATCGCGCTTATACTGAGGATTTGAATTTATGACGATCGGGTGCGGATGGATGGTTTGTTTTAACAGTGGATTCGGTGAAGTTATCCGCATCTCTAGTATGACCATCTCTACTCTTGTTCTTATTTCAAGTTTCCTTCCTGTCCAATATTTTTGCTTCTTACAAAAGCCACACAGCCTTCAGAAGACAGTAAAGGCTTGTCATGCCTGAACTGAAGCTGAAACTTTAAAGTTAAGCTTTAAACGTACATGCAATGTTTAGGCATTATTGCTATTTATATTAATATTATCTTGGTTTATTGGTTTTAGGTTTAGTTTTAGACTGAACTATGTTTTCCTTTTGAAATATTTTTTTAAACTAATATGAAATTTTTATAATGTGGCAATTGAATGCATTAAAATGGGTTATTTTCACAGTTATTAATGTATGCAATTTCAGCAATAAAACTTTATTTTTCTAAAAAGAAAACAAATTAGATGTTAATTTTAAGATACCTGTCTTATTTTCTCTTATATATTTAGTATTGCTCTTTAATAAAGAAAAAAGTAATTATTATCCGATTACTCGATTAATCGATGGAATAAATGGTAGAATACTCGATTACTAAAAGAATCAATAGCTACAGCCCTAGTTACATACGTAACCGAGATGTTCTTTACTTGCATTCTTTTTGTCGACGCAGACCATTGAGTTTACCCACTCCGTCGGTTCTTCCACTTTCGTGATTAATTTTAACTGACTCATTCTTTCCAGTCCTCGAAGTGGAGCTGGAACTCTTCTTGATGCATAGATTACTGGAGTTGCATCCCCTTTGAGTTTGATTTTGTATGTGCATGGAAGGCATCCTAGCCCTTTAAAAACGTCATGGTAACGATGCACAATTGACTCGACTGTGCCTGTGTGTGCACTTACTGCTTCTGAGCAGTTGATGTTGTAGACTCTCCTCACCAAGTTCAATTTCTTTGCGGAGACGTCACCGAGCAGTGACTCCCGGCCCTCAGGTACAACAGAGAACAGTACATTGTGGCTTTTGCCCTTTATTGTCACTTGCAGTCTGCACTGACCTTTGCTTTCTATGTCTTTTCCGTTGTAGTCTTTCAGTTGCGCTGTTTTCTTGCTTATTTTAGGCTTTTCTTTCATGGCCTTAATTTCTGTCATGCTGATCAAGTTTGCTTGTGCGCCTGTGTCAATCCTTAGCGCTACTAAAGCTCCATTAATTGGCAATGACACAATCCATGTATCTTCATTTTCTAATTGCCTAGCTTTTTCCTCTATGGTGTCATTTTCTACATTGTTGCACGTTACCATGCAGACAAAGAAAGTCTCACTTAGGTCAGTATCTTCAACTAGCCTAACTGACTTGGGCTTGCCCTTTGATAAGCACTGTCTTGCAAAATGATTTTTTCCATTGCAATTCAGACATCTTTTGCCATAGGCAGGGCACTGGCGGGGCTCATGTTTGCTACCACAACGTTTGCCGGAGTATGCTGCTGCCTCTTCTCTGTTTTTCTTTTATGGAGTATACTTTTTCACCTTATTTTTTACTACAGCTACCTTGGCATTGTCATGTACTGCTGAGGCATTTATTTCATTAAACGTCTTTGCGTGCTGTTGGGCTAATTCACTTGCATGACACAGCCTCTCAGCTTCTTCCAAAGTCAGTTTAGCATCTCTTAAAAGCCTCTCTCTTATCCTCTTATCTTGGATTCCATAGACAATTTGACAGCGGATCATAGAATCTTTCAGATCTCCAAAATCACATGACTGCGCTTTAAGCTTCAAATTTGTCACAAAGCAATCAAAAGTTTTGTTGGGCGGTTGCATTCCTTGACCGGAAACACATACCTTTCGTACACAATGTTCTTCTGTGGAGAGCGGTATGCACTGAATTTTTCCAGTATGGTGTCGTTCTTTTCTTTTTGTCTTCATCTTCGCCGAATTCGAACGTGTTGAATACCTCAATGGCTTGGGGACCCGCTACCGTAAGTAGCAACGCAATCTTCCTGGCGTCAGGTTTATTGTTCAGGCCTATGGCAGCCATATACAACTCGAACTGTTGCTTAAAGACCGCCAATTGCTGTCCACATTACCCACCAGTTTCAGTCCCTCCGGTGGCTTCAATACATGCATTTTACGATTTAAACTGATGCTTGATAAAACGGTTTACTCCTGGTACCATGTGTTATTCTGGTCTAAAAGATGAAACTTAAAGATTAAGGTTTTAATTCACTCTGACCTTGTGCTCAAACTTTAATGTCCGAACCAACAACCACACTAAAACCTCCTGCCTACGCTCTTCCTCGTCCCCTATCCCTGGTCCTATATATCAAGATAGTTCCCTCTGCTGGTCACCTTAGGTATTACATTTAATCCACTGCATATCAACACATCCCCCTTTCTCTGAAGCTGTGAGAAAAAAACAAAAAAAAGATGCCTTAACATATTTAAATGACATTGTGATCATGAACATCCAGATTCACTTTTTTTTTTTTTTTTAACAACAAATATTCAGTCCATTGATTCACAGATCAAGTCTGACTGGTCTTTTGACTTGACGGTCACATCTCCTCAAGACAGGTAACCCTGAGTGACCATCACTTGTGTCCACATGCACACATCCATCTGATTTCAGATCTGGCACTGTTTCTGCATGCGACAAATCGAATTTCATCTTCACATTCTGTTTCTCCGAAAGTCTCTGGTTCTAAGAAGGCTGCGCCGTTTCCTTCTGATCACATGACCCTCTTCAGTCCTTACTACATATGATCTTGGTCCGACCTCCTGGAGAACAGTAGCCTTTCGGTTCCATACTGCCTTGCAAACTGTTGCCATTGCTTGATGTTGTAACAAGGACCATTGTCACTCACTACAGTCTTTGGTATCCCATGCCGGGCAAAAATGGACTTGACATGTGTAATAACACTGTTTGATGTTGCACTTGTGAGCAGGGCAATTTCAGGAAAGTTTGAATAGTAATCTATCACTAGAAGATAGTCTTTACCATTACAGTGAAACAAATTTGTTCCAACTTTCTCCCAAGGAGCAGTGGGAAAATCTTGGACCAGCATAGGCTCCCTTGCCTACTCTGGTACTTGTTACATGTTTCACATTTTCCTATCATGTTTTAAATTTCCTTGTTGATTCCGGGCCAATACACAGCGTTTCTGGCTCTCCTTTTACATTTTTCAATGCCAAGGTGTCCTTCGTGTAGCCTCCAGTATCTCTGGTCTCAGGCTGTGTGGAATGACAATTCTACTGTCTCTCAATAACAGTCCATTTGCCACACTTAGCTCTGATCTAATGTGATAATATTTCGTACATGACCCCTTGGGCCTGCCACTGTGAATGTTTTCCATCACTGTTTGTAGCTCCTTGTCTTTGACTGTTTCTTGACTAATCTCTTTTGCTTTAACGTGAGACACAGGCAGAGACTCAACGACCATGTTGACATGATTCTCAATCTCTTTTTCAGTGGAGCATGCAATACTCATCTCTGGCGCTCGTGATAGCGCATCTGCCATCACTAAGTGCTTACCTGGTGTGTATATAAGCTCAAAATCATACCTTTGCAGTTTCATGATGAGCCTCTGAATCCTCATGACATTTCATTGAGACTTTTCTTGATTTTTGAAACGAGAGGACGATGATCTGTCTCAACTGTGAATGTAGGAAGCCCATACACATAGCAATGAAAGATATGTAGTCCATAAGCTAATCCAAGACATTCCTTTTCAATTTGAGCGTATCTTGTTTCAGTCCTAGTCATGGACCTAGAAGCGTAAGCAACTGGCTTTCAGCTGTCTCCTTCAGCCTGTAACAAGACAGCTCCCAGTCCGTCCTTTGACGCATCTGTAGAAATCTTCAGTCTCTTGTTGGGATCATAATATGCAAGCACGGGTGCATCTGTCAGTGTGATCTTTAGAGCATTCCATTCTCGCTCATGTCTCGATGTCCACTTGAACTCATTGGAGTCATGGAGAAGTTCTCTCAATGCTGATGTTTTCACTGATAGGTTGGGTATGAACCTTCCAATAAAATTGATCATTCCCATTATTCTGAGCACACTTTTCTTGTCTTTGGGGCGCGGCATGCCTAATATGGCTTTTATTTTATTTTCATCTGGCTCTATCCCCTGAGAAGACAACTTGTCTCCAAGGAATGTTATTTCTTGCACACCGAATTGGCATTTGGCGGTTTAACTTTAGTCCATTCTCACGCACCCTTTGGAGCACTTTTGTCAATCTTTTATTGTGCTCAAGTAGAGTGGAGCCCCAGATTACCACATCATCTACATAGCAACGGATCCCTTCTAGGCCCTCTAGCATATTGTCCATTGCTCGATTATATATTTCAGATGCTGAGATTATGCCAAACGGCATTCTCAGGAATCTATACCAAAGGGCGTATTGAATGTGCAGTATCTTGAGCTCTCATCATCCAACTTGATTTGCCAGAATCCCTGTGCCGCATCTAGCTTTGAGCAGTACTTGGCTCCTGCCATCTCACTTGCTCTTTCCTCCCTTTTTGGTATCTGGTAATGCTCACGTTTTATGTTTTGATTCATATCTGCTGGATCCATGCATATTCTCAGTTCCCTTTCGTTCAGTCACTCGTAACGTCAGTGACTGACGAATGGGGTTTTGCTTAGAAGCCAATCATCTTGAGATCTTAAGCGCCCAATGGCAGTGCCAATGCCATGGGCATGCAGAATTTGTATCGTAACTCCGCCCCACTATGTGGGTATAAAAGGCAGCACGCTGGCAACGTCACATTATGTTTCTGCTTCGGAGGCAAGAGCATCTCTTCACACCTGCAAGCCTGACTTCTGAAGTCCTCTCTTCAGTCTTCAATTCAATTCAATTCAATTCAAATATATTTGTATAGCGCTTTTCACAATACACATTGTTTCAAAGCAGCTTTACAGAAAGTGCATTTTATAAATGTACATTGAAAAATGTTAGAAAAAGTTAATCAATCATGTATTATTTTAGGCCATAACAGCGCTGGCGTCGAGTCGTCTCTTCACAGGCGTCGAGTCGTCTCATCACAGGTGTTGGGGCATCTGAAGTCTCTATGGATAGCTGGAGGCTGGATACAAACTGGAGCTGACCAACTATTTACCTCGGGACTAGTGTCCCGAGATAATAGAAAAGCAGATGGGAAATAATTAGCATAGCTGCTGTTCAGAATATTAATGCTTTTGATCCGATTTAACTGTAGTATAAAAAGGTAATTATAATGTGAATGCTCTTCGAGATGAGCGGTTCTCCAGGGTGTTGGTGTGACGGCGCGTTCCAGCGATCTCACGTTGCCTGCCTGCTGATCTGTGCAGTGATCTGCAACAGCTGTGTGTGTTTCCCTGGGCGCTTCGGCACTCTGCAGAGCTTTCCTCTCACAAAAAGAGCTTGTGCGTGGCATCGCTTCCCACGAGTGCTGGACTGAAACAGCGGCCCGTCTCTGACGCCTCATTCGTTCAGTTCACACTCCAGATAGCAGCGAGATTTAGATCGCCGCATCTCAAGGTGGGCTAGAGTCCTTTGAGGATGACGATTAGGCTGTGCTCCACCTTCGGGTGTGCCAGCGCTGCCTGATCCGAGCCAGAGTTGACAGCCATGTTATCTCGGGCAGCCGCGAGCCTCGGGCTGGTGTGGAACTCCGCCCTGGCACGAGTGCTCGTGGTTGCATGATTGGTTTTTAGGGACGGCACCTGACAGCTGTTGGGCCCCGCCCCCAATGCCTTTCGCCCCTGAGGTGCATGAGGAGGTCACGCGGTCCTGGAAGTCCATGTGCTTCCTGTGACCGCTCGGCCTCCTCCACCTTCTCTGCCCTCGATGGGGCCGCGGCCTAGGGTACACTGGGGTCCCCCCTACTGTTGAGCACTCTGTTGCGCACTACGGTGTCCACGGAGTGCTTCAACGTGGCGTGGCTATCCTAAGCACCCTCCCGAAGCCTCAGGACCCGTCTACTTCGGTGGCGTGGACCTGCAGAGCTATGGGGCAGGCCGCCGCCCCTTTGCACATGCACGAGGGTGGAGCTGAATCAGGGCTCTTCAATGAGCTGTGTTCCGCCACTGATCCTGCCCTCTGGGCGGTTAAGGTGGCCACACGCTCCCTGGGTCGGGCGATGTCCACAGCTGTGGTCCGGGAGAAACACCTGGCCTTACCTGGTGATGTGGAGGAAGTTTCGTGAGCCCACCTCCTCAACTCGCCTATATCCTAGGCTGGAATCTTCGGCGGCGCGGCTGAGAACTGCGCCCGACGGTTCTCGGCCGCCGAGCAGACTGAGGCTGTAACACGTACTGTCCCGGCGGCCAGCTGCTGCACCAGCCGCGGCTCAGTCGCCTCAGTCCGCTCGTCGCCGGTGCACTCCCCTCCCACCCGGCCCCAGCAGCAGCCTTCACCTGGGGATATAGGCGAGACAGCTGCCAGCAAATTCACCTAGCCGCTGTCTGCGGAAATTAATGGGCACTTCGGGGATGTGTGTGACCGACTGAAGGTATTAGATCAGAGAGTGATACTGATTGATGAACTGAACCGTAACATCTCAGTCCGGACTGCGGATGCGCAGGCAAGAGTGGGCTCCATCGGGGGTCAGGCTGGTGAACTTTTAAAGACTCTTGACCGGTCTGACTGCGAAGCTGGATGAAATGTCTAAGTCACTGCATGAACCGGTTCGAAGATCAGAAAAAATGGATTAATACAAATTAAAAAAGTAACTTCTCCCCTTCTCCTATCTCTCTCGGTTGGGAGGTCAGCCTGTCAGACGGTTTCTTGCTATCACTCCCTGTGCACTGCCTTATCTCTCTTCAAGGACAAGCCATTGAACTGAACTTTGAAAACATTTGAAGTTGTGGCTGCCATTCTCACACAACACAACTCAGACTCTTACTCACACCACATAACCCTCCCCATCCCAGCCCCCCTCCATCCGTCTGCCTCTCACAATCTCTCTCTCTTCTCTCCCCTGCCTTCATATTCCCACACAAAAATGCCAGCACGTGACCACGTGTACTGTGTCATGCTATGTTATGTTTTGTTGCATATGTTTGCTTGAATCTGCTTTCTATATTCTGGTTCAAAGTGGCGCCGCAAATGGCTGCCTTGGTGTGAACCCCTCAGCTGATTATGTTGTCTTGGTCATCGTATGTCCCATGTCTTGTCACTATGCTGTTGGAACGGAGTAAGAATACCTACTGTTGCACTTGTGTATAGAGTTGTGTTTTTGTTGTCATATGTCTCGTGTCATGTTACTATGTTGCTTGGAATAGCACCTAAGAAAGCATTGCACCTACTGTTGCACTTGTGTATATGGTTTGTGTGCCAAATAAAGTAAATCTGATCTGAATCTGAATCTGATCTGGGCCGTGTCGTGGAGGAGGTTGCAGGATGATGCCCAGTCCGCTCCACAGCCTGACTAAAAGCCAGGCTGGAGGTGGACAACTCAGAGATGGGTTCCAGTTCTTTCCAGGGGATGGTAGCAGGGCCTCTCCTTCCCGTGGGAAAATCCTTTCGCTGCTGGCCTCCGGGCTGGTGGCGCTTGGAAGGAACTGGTGTCCCCATCTCTGAGGACACAGAGACTGGTGGTGGCAGTGTGCACCGCCCGGGCGCGCCGCTCGTCAGCAGACCCCAGTGGGCGCGTCCTTCCCTGGTCTCCTCTGTCAGGGCGCAGCATCTGGCTGTGCCCCCACACCGGGGCCTTCGCCTCCCGTCTTGGCCAGTCACACTGCCTCGCTGGCCCACCGGGTCGTCTGTGGTTGAGTGACCCGTGGGTCAGTTCCTGGGAGTCTAGCTACAGCTTCCGGGACTGTCCACCGGGCCGCGAAAACCATCAGGCTCGGCTACGCGATTCAGTTCGCGCAGGCTCCTCTCCACTTCCGGGGAGTCCGCTCACCATGGTGGGGCCCAATGTCCCAGTCATGCGTGCGGAGGTTGCCACCCTACTGGCGAAGGGTGCGTCGAGCCTGTCCTCCAGCGAAATGAAGTCCGGCTTCCTCAGCCCTTACTTCATTGTACCCTGCCCGTCCTGAACCAATCCGTTCACAGGCTTCCGTTCAGGATGTTGGCAGCGAACGCCTTCTCGAATGCGTTCGTCCAGTAGATTGGTTGCAGCGATTGACCTGAAGGATGCCTACTTCCTTGTCTCCTACCTCGACACAGACCGTTCCTACAGGTCTGCTTCGAAGGGGGCGTTCCTCCCATTCGGGCTAGCTCTGTCCCGTTGTGACTTCACGAAGTCTGTCGAGGCAGCCCTTGCGCCACTCAGGCAGCACGGGGTTCGCATCCTGAACTGCCTCGGCGACTGGCTCAGACTGAGTCACTCTCGAGAACAGGGTGCGAACACAGAGTTCTAGTGCTCTAGCACGTAGCCCGTCTGGGCCGGTGGCCCTTAGAACGAGTTTCCAGGTACGTTGTTGTATCAACAGATACCTCCACCACGGGCTGGGGCGCCATGTGCAATAAACGTGCAGTCGCGGGCTCCTGGACAGGACCCCTGTGCCTCCTGCATGTCAATTGCCTCGAGTGGCTGGCAGTACGGTTCGCCCTGCACCGCTTCCGAGCGTTGCTGAAGGGTCAACAGGTACTAGTCCGGTCAGACTTCACGGTCAGTAGCATACATCAACCACCAGGCTGGTCTATGCTCCCACCATATGTCTCAACTCGCCCGCCATCTCGTTCTATGGAGTCAGAAGTATCTGAGGTCCTTTGTGCTGTCCATATCGCGGGAGAACTGGACCGTGCAGCCTACGAGCTCTCACGGTTCAGCCACTTCCTGGAGAATGGAGACTCCATCCCCAGTCGGTCCAGCTGATTTGGGAACAGTTCGGCGACGCGCAGGAGATCTGTTGCCTCCCATTACTCTTCTCACTGCAGCCTGTTTTTTTCCTGACCGACGGCACGGATGCACTGGCGCACAGCTGGCAGGCCGGCAGGTCCACGGCGGACCTGGTTCCCCAAACTCTTACTCCTTGCAACAGCCCCTCCCTGACCTATTCCTCTGAGGGACCTCCTCTGAGATGGGGCACCCTATGGCACCCGCATCCCGGTCTTGGAGCCGCCACGTGTGGCTTCTGGATGGGACACGGCAGGTTTGAGTACCCTACCACCTCTGGTGGTGGCTACCATCACTAGTCTACACGACACGCCTATGCATTTAAGTGGAACCTCTTCGTCACCTGGTGTTCTTCTCGCCAAGAAGACCCCTGGAAATGCCTGATCGGGTCCGTGCTCTCGTTCGCCTAGTAGGGTTGGAACGAAGGCTGTCTCCTTCAACCCTTAAAGTATATGTGGCCGCAATATCTGGCCACCACGACCTCTTGGGGAACAAAAAGGTAAGTCAGCACGACCCGGTCATCAGGTTCCTGAGGGGAGCAAGGAGACTAAATCTTCCTTGCGCTCCCCTCGTGCCCTCTTGGGACCTCTCAGTTGTGTTAGATGCTCTGCAGAGGCCTCCCTTCGAGCCATTGCGGTCAGTGGACCTTAAGTTCCTGTCTATGAAGACGGCGCTCCTGATCGCTTTGGCCTCCATCAAGAGGGTAGGGGACCTGCAGGCATTTTCGGTTGACGAAGCGTGCCTGAAATTCGGGCCGGCTTACTCTCACGTGATCCTGAGACCCCGGCCTGGTTATGTGCCCAAGGTTCCCACCACTCCATTCAGAGACCAGGTGGTGAACCTGCAAGCACTGCCCATGGAGGAGGCAGACCCAGCCTTGGCACTGCTCTTTCCAGTACGCTCCCTCCGTGCTTACGTAGGCAGAACGCAGTGTTCAGGACCTCAGACCAGCTCTTTGTCTGTTATGGTGGGAAGCTGAAGGAAAGGCTCTCTCAAAACAAAGGCTGTCTCACTGGATAGTGGACACCATTGTTTTGGTGTACCAGCAGCAGGGGCGCCCATGCCCCCTTAGGGTCAGGGCACACTCCACCCGGAGTGTGGCCTCCTCTTGGGCTCTAGCGCATGGCGCTCCGCTAACAGACATCTGCAGAGCTGCAGGCTGGGCGACACCGAACACATTCACCAGATTCTACAATCTCCGAGTGGAGCCTGTGTCCGACTATGTACTCGCCTCTACAAGTGGCCGGTAATGGACTAGCCCAGGGGTAGGCAAGTTCGGTCCTAGAGAGCCACTGTCCTGCAACCCTGAGCTCCAACCCTGAAAAACCCTCACCTGCCTGTAGCTTTAGTAATCCTGAAGACACTGATGAGCTTGTTCAGGTGTGTTTGATTAGGGTTGGATCTAAACTCTGCAGGACAGTGGCTCTCTAGGACCGAACTTGCCTACCCCTGGACTAGCCTCAGGTGTCTTCGCTTGCTCGCCATTCCACTCCACGGACTGGATACGTGCGATTTTATTCTCAGGTGAGCTTCCAGAAAGCCTTGAGCTCCTCCAGCACTGTCGACGCCGACACCAGTAGGTCTGCCCTTAAGCCCAGACCCTCGAGTCAGGCCAGGTGCCTCCGTGTGGAGGGTTCCCCTTCCGGGCGACCCCCACATGTGTATTTCCACCGTAAGCCTCCCTGAGCGGGTGTCTTTGCCTTGGCAGGCTTGGCAAGCCTGGCCACACCTGGGGTTAAAAGTCCACCTTCGGCTGGTACCCCAGAGTTCTTCCATATGTAGCCCCTTCGGTCATATGTGTATTCTTAAGTCCTCCCTACGGGTAGGCAGCTTGGTGCATACTTCCACCTGAAATATGCTTCCCAGTGTACCTTGGTATTACTGTGTTAAATGGAGTCCTTCGTCCGTACTAGTCTTACGACAGGGAACTCGCACTTACGCAGGGCACTGGAAGACAGCCGAGTGGCGTGATTATATTGGGACCCCCATTCGTCAGTCACTGACGTTACTCGGAGTGACTGAACGAAAGGGAACGTCTCGGTTGCGTATGTAACCCTGGTTCCCTGAGGAGAGCGGAGGCGTAACGTCCTCTGCCACATCCGCTGTACCGCTGAAACGGCCGGGAGTTCAGTCTTGGCTCCTCAGCAGGTAAACATAATGCGACGTTGCCAGCGTACTGCCTTTTATACCCACATTGTGGGGTGGAGTTACAAATTCAAATTCCGCATGCCCATGGCATTGGCACTGCCATTGGGCGTTTTCTAAGATCTCGAAGATGATTGGCTTCTAAGCGAATCCCCCATTCGTCAGTCACTGACGTTACGTCTCCGTTCCCTCCTCAGGGAACGAGGGTTACATATAGGGCTGAAACGATTCCTCGAGTAACTCGAGTTACTCGAATTGAAAAAATCCTTGAGGCAAAATCATCTGCCTCGACGTTTCGTTTAGTTCATTTAACTACACACGGATGTTGCAGAAATATTTTTTTGTGTATAAGGACTCGGAGTATGCGCAGATTGCGGTTAAATCCGCGTTTCAGGTGGGTAAACATCCCAAAAATTGCGGGTGGATGATGAGAGAAATCTTTAATGTGTTGATTTTAATTAAGACGCGGAACTCCTTTCACGGTAAAACGCAATGAATGTGTCGCCCTTTAACTTTCGTTTTCTGCTCATGTCGAGATCAAAGACCGCAATGCGAGGGAGATTGGCATCAGCACTGCTAATATCATTTAGTCTCGCTATTTTTAAATGAAGACAACTGTGTGTTGAGCTTCAGGATACGACACTGAACATTTAGGTTTCATTTGCTGCAGTTCGTGCGGCAGCTGAGGAGATACAACCAATATTTATAGCTAACGTTACTAACTTAATAAAACAAGCTGTGTTACAATGATGAATATGATTAGCTCAAAATGTATGTGCGATGTAGGCTACTTTATCTGAATTAAATACAAACACATCTCTCGCGTGTGCTCATGTTCCAGCAGTTACTCCTCCGTGTGATGTAGAGGTGTCAACCCGTTTAGGTTATTTAAAACGTGTAATTTGTTTTAAAGCAACCTACTTCAGTGTAGCTAATATGTGACGATAGCATCGCGCTTATACTGAGGATTTGAATTTATGACGATCGGGTGCGGATGGATGGTTTGTTTTTAACAGTGGATTCGGTGAAGTTATCCGCGCATCTCTAGTATGACCATCTCTACTCTTGTTCTTATTTCAAGTTTCCTTCCTGTCCAATATTTTTTGCTTCTTACAAAAGCCACACAGCCTTCAGAAGACAGTAAAGGCTTGTCATGCCTGAACTGAAGCTGAAACTTTAAAGTTAAGGTTTAAACGTACATGCAATGTTTAGGCATTATTGCTATTTATATTAATATTATCTTGGTTTATTGGTTTTAGGTTTAGTTTTAGACTGAACTATGTTTTCCTTTTGAAATATTTTTTTAAACTAATATGAAATTTTTATAATGTGGCAATTGAATGCATTAAAATGGGTTATTTTCACAGTTATTAATGTATGCAATTTCAGCAATAAAACTTTATTTTTCTAAAAGAAAACAAATTAGATGTTAATTTTAAGATACCTGTCTTATTTTCTCTTATATATTTAGTATTGCTCTTTAATAAAGAAAAAAGTAATTATTATCCGATTACTCGATTAATCGATGGAATAAATGGTAGAATACTCGATTACTAAAAGAATCAATAGCTACAGCCCTAGTTACATACGTAACCGAGATGTTCTTTACTTGCATTCTTTTTGTCGACGCAGGCCATTGAGTTTACCCACTCCGTCGGTTCTTCCACTTTCGTGATTAATTTTAACTGACTCATTCTTTCCAGTCCTCGAAGTGGAGCTGGAACTCTTCTTGATGCATGGATTACTGGAGTTGCATCCTCTTTGAGTTTGATTTTGTATGTGCATGGAAGGCATCCTAGCCCTTTAAAAACGTCATGGTAACGATGCACAATTGACTCAACTGTGCCTGTGTGTGCACTTACTGCTTCTGAGCAGTTGATGTTAGACTCTCCTCACCAAGTTCAATTTCTTTGCGGAGCGTCACCGAGCAGTGACTCCCGGCCCTCAGGTACAACAGAGAACAGTACATTGTGGCTTTTGCCCTTTATTGTCACTTGCAGTCTGCACTGACCTTTGCTTTCTATGTCTTTTCCGTTGTAGTCTTTCAGTTGCGCTGTTTTCTTGCTTATTTTAGGCTTTTCTTTCATGGCCTTCATTTCTGTCATGCTGATCAAGTTTGCTTGTGCGCCTGTCTCAATCCTTAGCGATACTAAAGCTCCATTAATTGGCAATGACACAATCCATATATCTTCATTTTCTAATTGCCTAGCTTTTTCCTCTATGGTGTCATTTTCTACATTGTTGCACGTTACCATGCAGACAAAGAAAGTCTCACTTAGGTCAGTATCTTCAACTAGCCTTACTGACTTGGGCTTGCCCTTTGATAAGCACTGTCTTGCAAAATGATTTTTTCCATTGCAATTCGAACATCTTTTGCCATAGGCAGGGCACTGCCGGGGCTCATGTTTGCTACCACAACGTTTGCCGGAGTATGCTGCTGCCTCTTCTCTGTTTTTCTTTTATGGAGTATACTTTTTCACCTTATTTTTTACTACAGCTACCTTGGCATTGTCATGTACTGCTGAGGCATTTATTTCATTATACGTCTTTGCGTGCTGTTGGGCTAATTCACTTGCATGACACAGCCTCTCAGCTTCTTCCAAAGTCAGTTTAGCATCTCTTAAAAGCCTCTCTCTTATCCTCTTATCTTGGATTCCATAGACAATTTGACAGCGGATCATAGAATCTTTCAGATCTCCAAAATCACATGACTGCGCTTTAAGCTTCAAATCTGTCACAAAGCAATCACAAGTTTTGTTGGGCGGTTGCATTCCTTGACCGGAAACACATACCTTTCGTACACAATGCTCTTCTGTGGAGAGCGGTATGCACTGAATTTTTCCAGTATGGTGTCGTTCTTTTCTTTTTGTCTTCATCTTCGCCGAATTCGAACGTGTTGAATACCTCAATGGCTTGGGGACCCGCTACCGTAAGTAGCAACGCAATCTTTCTGGCGTCAGGTTTATTGTTCAGGCCTATGGCAGCCATATACAACTCGAACTGTTGCTTAAAAGACCGCCAATTGCTGTCCACATTACCCACCAGTTTCAGTCCCTCCGGTGGCTTCAATACATGCATTTTACGATTTAAACTGATGCTTGATAAAACGGTTTACTCCTGGTACCATGTGTTATTCTGGTCTAAAAGATGAAACTTAAAGATTAAGGTTTTTAATTCACTCTGACCTTGTGCTCAAACTTTAATGTCCGAACCAACAACCACACTAAAACCTCCTGCCTACGCTCTTCCTCTCCCTATCCCTGGTCCTATACCTAGATAGTTCCCTCTGCTGGTCACCTTAGGTATTACATTTAATCCACTGAATATCAACACAATTTATTAACAGTGTTGTTGTCAAACCCAGGATGCAACAAAAGCCTAAATTATTGGTCAGGGTTGTTCGGCGCTGCTCTTGAAGAACGCTTCAAAGCTGTGTTCAAAATCATGAACTGCCAGATTTAGGAACTTCATGTAACTAGTGTTTTAGGAGTACCAGGAACAGTTCTGGCTCTTCTTTTGCTGTGAATCATGATACTCAATGTAATGTTAGAATGGCTCATAAAGATGAAGCGGCTGTGAACTGATTCGTTTCTGCCCTTTCAACTCTTGAACAGCAAAACCACATGGACATCTGTGACGGAGCTCGATCTGCAGTATTCCCTGTATTTCATGTCACGTACAGACACACGTCACTCTCTATTACTAATAGAACATAAACAGATTCTTACATCACCATTACAGTCTAGTGTGTTATTATAATGCCTGCATGGAATCCGGGTTAAAATCCTAATATAATACACATTTTTATAATGAACCAAGCTAAATTGCAAGTGAACTCGACTACTGGTGATCATACTTCGCCCTGCTACAGCAAACACTGACCATGTATTTGAATGTTGAACAGCGAGCTCATTGGCTGCTGATGCAACAGGAAGTAATCAGCTCCAACAATGAGATTACAAGCAGACTAAGGGTGCTATCGCACTGTAAAAAAAAAAAAAATGTTAAAGGGCAGCTATTATGCAAAATTCGTCACACTGCAGAGGCCCCGGCCACACATGTAAATGGACACTGACATACTAGCACAGACCCCGCCCTCAGAGAGCTGAGCTGTTCACAGTCCGCCATGTTTATCTTCTCCAGAGCATTAACAGCAGCATTCAAGTAAGAGATGTGTTCTTATTAAAGCTACTAAAGTTCAGTCAGTCAAGAGCAGTGAGTGAATTTCTGTTTATCATCTGAGTTTGATAGAGAACTAGTCTAGTTTAATAGACTACTCACGGATGTGCTGACATTCATCCAGCTCTGTGAGCATGTGTGTGTGTTTAAGTTGAGAGCGATAAGACTTTAAAACGCATGCAGATGATAATATTTCATGATGATGAAGAACTGCAATGTCACATGAACGTGTCTGCAATAGAGATGATCATTAAAACAAACAGATATCATGTTTCAGGTTTCATTGGCGTGTTCACTGCAGTGAATGAGATTTGTAGGCTCCGCCCTCTCGGGTGGGGAGCAGCAGCTCATTTGCATTAAAGGAGCCACGCACAGAACAGCATTTCTTCATCCCCAAAATTGCCATTTTCAAAATGGTATATTAAATGATCTGTTTAGAATTTTGATCTGAAACTTCACAGGCACACTATGGGGACACCTGAGACTTTTACATCTTGTAAAAAGGGGCATAATAGGTGCCCTTTAATGTCAAAGCTGTCATGCAGACTCATTTGCACACCGGACAACTGAACCCGAGGTGTAAGTTTGGTAGCACTTCAACTGTGCCGCGATTTGCGTAAGCGTGAAAGCAACACAGATTTGGGCTCGCACTTGTTCAGGAAGAAAAGTAATTTGGGCATGCATTTTAGCCAATGATGATGTGTTTATTTCAGAATTTATTTCAATGATAGTGTTGATGATATTAGAGTGAGCCTGCAGTGTATTCTAGCATAGCGAGTGCAATCAGGGCGGCAAATGAATGACAATCCACTAAAGATGTCTCCTCTGTCTCCTCTAAAGACTCCATTTGCAAGCAGCAGAAAACGCCATCGTGCAACACACGTGCAGTGAACTCAAGTCTTGTTTTCTCAGCTGCGCATAATGGCCCTCATTTATCAATCTTTCGTAGAAACGGGCGTATATGTTGGCGTAAGATTATGCTTACACTCCTCTCACCGCCTAATTTATGAAGCTGTGGGCACCTCCGAAATCCAGGTGTACGCAATACCTGCCCTTGATAAATGCCGCGGCTGAAAACAATCATCATTAGAATAACACACCCCTAAATATTCAAGTCTTTGCCTCCCCCACGCCCTCATTTTACACCATGGACACACGGAAGACGGCAAAGAAGCGAAACTTCTGTGACGTGGAGATCAAGACCATCACCAGGGAAGTGAAAAAAAACTAAATTGTTTTATTTGGGAGTTTAAAGAGTTGGATTTAAGGTGCCAGTTTAATGGAAATCCAGTTAAAATAGCTGTTTGGATGAGAAATTACATATATCACAATGCATTATTTTACAGCACGTGTTTTGAAACAATTAGGTGTACAAACTTTTGATAAATGAGGGCCAATAGCACCAAATTAATAAAAAGCACAATATATTGACCCACGTTCTGCTTTCTATCATGCCTGTGCACATTTGTGATGACGTAAGATGCATGCAGATTCACTAGGGTTCGAAAGAATTGAGTTGAGTGTGAAACCAGACCAAAGCTGCGCTGTGCGCGGGAACAGTCACGTTCAAACTCAGACCGCAGCAAACGTGCCCAGTGTGAAAAGGACCTGGGTTGAGGACTCATTTGTGAATCAGAGGTTGTTCTCTTTAGTTCTTTGAAGAAGGGGAATTGAAGGTTGAGTGACAGTATTTATTTTTTTATTAAAATGAGAAATATATTGCTGGACTCACCTATTTGCCAGTCTTTGAGTCGGTTCACAGAGGCTTAGTAACAGCAGGAGTCATTGAAGTGAAAACATTTGAACACACTTTCTATTTAATCATCAATACAAGGCCTATTACAACTGAACGGCACCAACAGAAACTCCTGTAGGACATTTTTTGCCCAAAAACACAATAATTAATTATTTTATTCAAACGGATTAAAACAGGTAACATGTGTGAAAATGAAACATTAAAAGAAGCTGATTAAATTATTCATTTGCGAATGTTTTTTCATGCCCCTGATTATTAGGGGACGTGCATGCCACTGTTTTTAACTCGGTAATGGCAATGGCCATATACATTAAACCATTAATTTCATAGTTTTTCTTGAAGACTACTATATCTGAAGTCCTCATCTTATTTGGGTATTCACAAGTTCAATAGTATTTGTACAAAGTGCTGTTCAGTTTTTATATCAGAAACATATTTTAAATAGCAAAACATCACAAAAAAGCAAACAAAGTTCACCTTTAAGCAGGATGGCCAACAACGTATGTTATTTAATGTTTAACTGAGGTTTGTTCCATGACATTTATAAATATACTGTAAATGAGACGCTTCCATATGTATACTAACTGTTTTGACTGCTATAATTGTTGTAAAGTGTTCATATATTATTGCTATTGAGTGCTCATCAAGACTAGTGTACAGGGTTCTCTCTTAAAAGCAACTGCTCAGAGCTGGATGTTGACCTCACTGTGTGTACCATCACCATCAATGGTGCTTTCATTGCCATCCGAGAGGAATCCGCTGCCAGAGTGATGTGTCCTACACTCCAGTGCTGTAAGTCTCTGCTTCAGACGCTGTTGAGTAGCTGTGTACTCAGCCAGTAACCGAGCAAACCGAGTGTGTAGTACTTCAAGAGAAGCTTCCAACTTCTCCACTTTCTCCTCAACCCGTTCTTCTCCCATTCCACCGGCATCCAACTCCTCCAGCAGACCCTCTTTCCGAAGAATCTGTCTTCCCCTCTCTTCCAGAACTTTCTTAGCATCTGGATACTCCATTACAGCCTCCATCAGGTCATCCTTTGACAAACAAAAGAGGTCAGAGTAGCCAATGCTACGGATGTTAGCTGTGCGACGGTTGCCCATTTTGCTCCCTTTGATGTTGAGGATGCTAATCTCGCCAAAGCAGCTGCCGCCCGTCAAGTGTGCGTACTGGGTCAACCCATCATCAGCCACAACAGCAAGGCGACCCTCTTTTATGATGTACATCTCTTTTCCTATGTCTCCCTTTCGGCAGATGTAGTCTCCGGGGCTGAAGACCTGTGGCCGCAGCTTGAGCACCAGTTCCACCAAAAGCCCTGCCTCACAGTCCTGGAAGATACGGACCTTCTTCAACGTTTCTAAGTGCACATTGATAGCAATCTCAGCCCGCAGTTTGTTGGGTAGATTCTTTAGGACATCCTGCTCATCAATTGCTTTCTTGTTGGTCCACAAGTAGTCAAACCATTTGATGACTCTAGCTTCTAGCTCTTTGCTGACCTTTCTGAACTGCATGTAGTGTTTGATGGCATCAATGTGAGCTTGAAACTCGGTCCGTGTGGCATTCATGTTCGATATCATGGCTCCAACGTTACCAACAATAGTGGCGAAAATGAGAACGCCAACAAGGAAATCAAAAACAACAAAAAGATACTCCTCATCCCGCACTGGAGCTGGCATTTCTCCAATGGTTGTCAACGTGAGGGTTGACCAGTAGAGGCAGTAGACATATCCTCGTGTTAGTGTCCCAAACTCAGGGTCAGAAATGTTTGGGTAGACCCACTGGTCAGATCCAAAGCCCAGAGACTTGGAGATTGCAAAGTAGATGCAGGCGTTCCAGTGAATGATGACTAGGATATAGAGCACCAAGATGCAAATGCGGAAAATGTTGGGGTAATTTGTGCGGGTCTCGGTGCGGTCAAAGAACTCGAACAGGCGTGAGAACCGCATCAGTCGATTGAAACGCAGCTCTGGTACGTGAATGCCAATGACGATGTAGGCTAGATCCGTGGGTAGTATGGATAGCAGGTCTAGCTTGAACTGCAAAGTATGAAAGTAGCTTTCTCTTAACTTGGTAAGGTCCTTCACCAGAAGACCCTGCTCAAGGAAACCTATAGTGAAGATATACATTGTCAATTCTTAATGATTACTCATATACACTTCATTTTTGCACCAAAGCATCACAACAACTCTTTCAAAAACATGATAGACTCTAACAGATTCTGACCTGTTCTCAGTCTCGCACAGGTGTCCAGTATGTATATAACATCAGAGAGATAATCCAAAACCAGCCACAGAATGAAGTTCCTGGTTTGAAGCTCATCAAAGCAGGCCCTGTGTTTGGGATATGAATAATGAAACACCATTAGCTTGGGTCAGGACTAACCCTTTCACATATGGCACAATAACACTTATTTACATGAATCATCATCAAAATGAGAGCCTAGATCACACACTCTTGCTCATGAGGTCTAATTAAATCGCTTGGATTTAATGGAAGAACAGCTGTGACAAATACCGTCCTCATAGGCCGTACTTGCAGTGCTCAGCATGCACAATTATTAGGTTTATTAGCATTAGCATTCAGATTAATTTACTGTATAATTTGTCGACAAGTTCATCATTAGAATCAATGGATTTATTTCAGGATCTTAGCTCAGAAATGCTTTTGATGTTCAGTATATCAGCTTCAAACTCCAAAAAACAAAACAAAAAAAAGGTTAGTAGATAAATGGACATTTATTTTGTCTTACCTAGCCACAACAAAGCACCAGTTGTACAATACAGCTGTGGCAATAACAAACAGCCAGCGGTAGTACAGGTCATCAGCGGGCGCCAGTATGAAAACATCAGACTTTTTCCTGATAACCAAATGCATTTCATAATTTTATGTGGATGCTTTTGTAAAAAAAATAAAAAATAAAGGCATTGGAGATTTCACACAGATGTAAGATAATGGGGTGAGAGGACAAACTCACTTGCTTTTGGCGCTGTTGTTC
Source organism: Gobiocypris rarus (assembly GCA_023029165.1). NCBI lineage: Eukaryota > Metazoa > Chordata > Actinopteri > Cypriniformes > Gobionidae > Gobiocypris > Gobiocypris rarus. The sequence continues at coordinate 12,805,134 of CM040932.1, read as the reverse complement.
CCATCGTGGGCATCAGATCTACTGATGCTTATCCGACTGGCAGCAACTTGAAGTTCAGGTCCTCTAAAGCGCTCTAAGAAAGAATCTGGCCTTTCCTCCTCTTCCTGAAGGCTCTTATGGGCCCAGTCTCTAAGAGTGACCACCATACTCACCAACCTTAGAAGCAAAGGGAACTTATGAATCAATGTGGAAATATCCATTGTGAGAAATTCACCAGAATTTAATTTCAGGAGTTCACCTTCCATCCATGTCTCTCTGATGTTGTGTCGAGACTAACACTAGTGGCCACACTTGAGATCCCTAAACACCTCTGACATTTCAGAAAAGGCCAGTGAGAATTGCCGTGAAGAAGAAATCAGGGGGCTATCACCAGCTGTGATAGATACAATCAGTATCTACTAGGTGGCTATATTCCTTGAAGTGGCACCTTTTTCTACCTTCATGAGGGCCTAGAGAAGTGGTTATGTGCTTCCACCCATAAAGTGTACATGGCTGCGATAGCAGCAATTCATGACACTGTGGGGGCGGTAGGTCTTTGGGAAAGCACAATCTGATTGTTAAGTTCCTGAGAGAGGTTCAATCTTCCAAGACCGCTTCTCATCCCCTCTTGGGACCTCGCTCTAGTCTTACAGGCCTTTCAGACAGATCCGTCTGAGCCCTTGGAGTCAGTTGAGCCCAGTGCTCTCTCCATGAAGACAACCCTTAAGAGACGGCTGGGGAACCTACAAGCCCTCTTTGTTAGCAAAAATGTGCCTAGAATTCGCCCCGGCCGAGCTATATGCCCAAAGTTCCTACTACCCCCTTTAGGGATCAAGTGGTGAACTTGCAAGCGATCCCTCGCCCTGTCCCCGTTGTGTCCAGTATGCGTACACACCTTGCGTATATTCCTGGGGCGTTTAGGGGATCTGAACCAGAGGGCTGCATTGGGATTGAGTCCCGCCGGGTCCCGCAGGACCCAACGCAAATCAAGCGGGAGTGGCGGTTTGAATTTTGCTGCGGGCGGGAATGGGCGGCTAAAAAAAACACAGCGGGATAGGGAGGTTGCCTAGCGTCATGATGGAGAAGATGTCAATAGATGATGTAGAAAAGAACCTCAAACGAGGTATTTATAGCACAAAAGCTAAGCAAGGAAAGTCTGACATTTGGAGAAGTTTCTCAATTGTTTGTGATAAAGATGGAAAGGAGCTAGACTTCGTTCATTGTGACAAATGTGCAAAAATACAATGGGCACAAATCCGGCACGTCTGGGTTGAGGCGACACACCTGCTCTAACCCTATTTTTCAAACAGAATACCTGCGACATTTGGCTAATAATTGTAAAACTGCTGTTTTTCATGTTGCCTAGTTTATCATATTATGTGTATTTTTTTTGCAAAGCAGTCTATTTTTATGTGCAAAGTTTTTGATAAAAACGAAATTATATTTGAATGTATTGTGTGCTTTGTCTTTTTTTTTTTTTTTTTTACATGCAGGCCAGGGAAACGAAACAAACAACCCCATGAATCTCTTTAATAATATCAATACAAATACGTGTTTTTTTTTTTCCTGTGGGACGGGAGAAGACACTAAATCAAATAAAATCTCTATTATTGTGCGGGAATAAATTCTCAGAGTTTTGCGGGTGCGGGCGGGAGTGGACATACATATTGCGGGAGCGGGCGGGAGTGTAACACATACGTTGCGGGAGCGGGCGGTAATGGTCAGAAATTCAGTGGGCGCGGGCGGGATGAAGAAAACAGTCCTGCGCAGGGCTCTAATCTGAACAGCTCTTTGTCTGCATTGGGGGACATTTGAAGGGGAAGACAGAAAGTGACCCACTGGATTGTGGATGCCATTTTGTTCATTTACCAAAAACAAAGCATACCATGCCCTTGGGAGGGAAAGCTCACTTCACCAGGGGCATCGCAGCCTCCTCTGTTACACCTAACACCTTCGCAAGATTCTATAAACTCCGGGTACTCCTCGGTAGCTGAATTCGGAGGAATCGCTACCAGACCCATTACTTGTGGTATGCTCCTTTTCAGGTGAGCCCTAGTACCCTAGTACTTGAGTCCTAGTGCTCCATAAATGCTGATTCCCTAATGGTAATGTTTAATGTTAATGTAATGTTAATGGCTGTGTCTTCCCCTGGATGGAGTCTCACTCCGTCATTAGTCACTGTGGCCGATAGTCTCTCCTTCATCAGGTAGAGCCCAGCACAAGGGATTTTCCTCTATATGTAGCACTTCCCAGCAGTTAAGTCTATAGGATGTCTCTCCACATGTTAACCTCCCCTTTGGGCAGGATGTGGTATCCGTAGAGAAGGAGAACATTCCCCCAACTTCCCCAACAATCAGGTGTGGTCAGCTGTAAAACAAAGTTCAAGGATATGGCTTAAGCGACCTATTCCCATGGTGAGGACCTTGAATAGGGAGGCTTATGATACTTACTCAGGGCATTAGGAGGGTTATGACGAGGTTGGTGTGTACTTGCTACAATCAAAACTTGTAACAGTTGTAGTTGTGGCATTTAGTATAGGGAACCCCAGTGTCAGTCTCGAATCAATGTTGAAGCGAATGATAGGAAATGTCTTGGTTATTATTGTAACTTCCATTCCGTGATGGAGGGAACAAGGCTTTGTGTCCCTCCTGCCACAACTCGAAACTGCCTGCTAAAATTGCTGGGACACTTTCTCAACTCCTCAGCTCAAACCTGAATGAGTGGAGCCTCCTTTTATACCCATAGGTTCGGGGGAGTGACTGACATGCAAATTCTACTTGCCAATGAAAAAAAAATCTGAAACGTCAAAGGTGTTCGGACCTCCCAAGTGTGAAAATGAGACAATGTTCTTTCCATAATAACCGAGACGTTTTAAACTAACAGTGAACAGAGGAGAGTCTGCTGGCAAAAAAGAGAACGTGACAGACCTCGGAATAAAAAATCTAAATTGGCTTAGCTTTTCGGAGATGGTGAGAACTGAGGGAATGTTGTAAAAGTGACATGGAGATAGCGTTTTATTACTGGTGAGTAAGGTATTATAACAGGTGAGTAAGGTATTTTATTGAACAAAAAAATTGCCATGTGTAGCACGCTAACAGAGTTCACTGTAAATATTATCTATGGTGAAGGCTCATTTCATTATGGTTATCTCGGTTAACTATAGACCCAATATAGTCCGGCTATGAGTAACCCAGTTCTAGCCAAAATAACATTGAATTTGGTTACATGTAATTTTTGCCAAAATAACTTGTGAGATGTGTGATATTCCATCATGTTAGCAAAGTCAGCAGTGATTACAAGGTGTTTGGTCTTTGACATCTTCTTGTTCTAGATGACTAGTCGATTCTTGGGCTATAGTTAGACGTCTATTACATTTTCACTGACAGAACAAATTTTGCCTTGTTTTAGCCTAGAAGTCAGGGCTGTGTTTGGATGGCTATTAGACATATTTTAAATGCAAAATTGCCTGCTAGGGTTTTTGTAGCACTGTGCTGCAATGGGTTATTAATGGATAAAGCTACAACTAGTCAGCTTGAGATCCTTTTCATCTAAACTGGTTATAACGCTCAAGCCTAGTATTGAATGTTTTATGAGCAGGTGGATAATCTCTCTCTCTCTGTTTAGTTATGAGAAAGAACCATATTTATCCATACGGTCACACAGAGCCGAAGCACAACCAAAACAATGTTCTTCTGCAAAATGCATGAAGTTTTATTTTTTTAAACCGCTAGAGGGCCATAGTGTACCTTTAACCAATTTCAGCTTGCAAAGCAGTCCATACTTAAAGGGTTACTTCAGCGATTAGCATTAAGCTTTGTATCAGTAGAAACCCAGGAGTATATTCAAATTATCATACTTTCCCCCCTCATATGACCCTGAGACAAGAGAATTATGTATTTTATTTCTCGAAAAATTCCTCCGATGACGCAAATATCGTCATTTTGCATCATCTGAGGAGTTTTTGTCCAGAGGCTGAAGACTACAGCCAGCAGGAGGCGCTATTCCCACATGTTTTCAACATCACACTCACAGCACTCGGCTCGGGAGCTGCGGAGATTCATGTAAACGGAGCGGTGGAGAGCAAAGTGAGTGTTTTAACTTTTAAAATGAACTTCCTATGAAAGTTAAGCTTCCAAAGACATGAACTGAACACGCGCCAGACTGATCACGCGCTGTGAATGCAGCCGCAGCCGTGAATCCCGCGATTACCTCAGCTCATGTGATGAATGTAATCCGATTCTGCTGCGTTTGTGCCGTGACGCTCAATCGGCTCCCTCACATTATATCGAACAGACACGTTCAGTTTTTAATTGTAGTGTCTCTAACTGAACTGATTTTCTGAAAATGAACGCGGTGGGCAAGTGATCCAGTAATCCAGAAGCCGACTAGCCGTGCCTAGAGTAGGGCAGTGAAGCAGTGCATTCTGGGAATTGTTGTCTTTCATCCCCATGAGACAAAAATACAGTTTCTGTGTTTTCTCAGTCTAGAAGGCACCAAATTCAAAAATAATTTCACATTTCTACTATTAATGACCCAGTTTAAATACAGATTCATCTTCCCAGCGCTGAAGTACCCCTTTAAATAAACCCAAATAAACAGAAGAAACTGTCCGTGATACTCACCTCGACAGCGCCCCTCTTCCCCGGAAGGAGTTCTGTGAGTTGAGTCCACGTGGTTCTAGGGTGGCCACTCGCTGTAATTCAGATGAAGTGTCATCACATATGGACTGACCACTGCGTTGGCAAAAGAGTCAAACAGGGATTTATACAGACTGACAGACCTTATATGACTATTAGACTACTGATGATGAGTTTAAAGATATCTCACCGGCTGAGAGTGCTATCGGCACGCTCTGACTCATCTTCAACAGAAGTCTTCACAGACAGTCTGTGGGCTGATAAATCCATGCTCTCCACCAACACTTGTCCGGTCATGCTGTAAAAGAGTTATGTACAACTGATTCTTTACCTAATTAAACACTTTAATAGATATATTTCAGCTCAAAATCATACACAGCCTCTGTATATGCACATTGATAACACAAAATATAATTTGTACAATGCAATGCATAAATACTAAAAAGAAGAAATTGCCATATTACTGAAGTCAACAAGTTAGAAATATCTCAAATAATTGTGTGGGGTGCAGGTGCTTTTCAGCAGGTGTCAGGTTATATGAGTTTATGATCACTTATGCTTGCAGTTAAACACATTATTCATACCATAACACTAAATAAGTGTGTCTTTATAGAAAGGTTATACTACTAAATGATCTTAAACATATACATAAAATTGCATGTTTTATTTGTTAATTTACTTTTAAAATGGACAGCAATATATGTAATAATATCTGGAAACTTGGCAAATAGTTAATATTATTGGGATATATGAAAGTTAAATTAATATTTAATGATCTATAAAGCATTTCAAGGTTGTTCTTGTTTTTGACAGGACATGATTGTGTAAATTGTATATTTTTACTTACAAAATTAAGACATTAAAGTGGCCTTATTTTTGTAACACAAGATCGGCACATGGCCGACTCTGTTTAATGCTATTGGTGTAAATGATGCATATGATGTTCAAAGGTCAAGAAGGACAACTATGCAGGACTTTCTGTGAAAATCCAATGCAATCATGAGGAGACTCTTTTGGAACTGAATTCGGTTCATCCACATCAGTTACTGATTTATTGAAATAAATGACTTTTGCTAGATTTTGGTCTGTATGTGTAATACATCAGTACTGAGAATTATGCTCAGCCGTCTTATGCTTTGCCCTTAAAAAAAACAAGCTCACTATTATTGTTACAAACAGAGGTGACACGGATAACAGAGGCAGGTGAAAGCAGAGTTTATTTGCAGAACCAGGATGTGAGCAGGTGCGGTGAGAGTCAGAGAGAGTGTTTCAGGTGAATGCTGGATATGCTGGTGATACAATACGTTTCTGGATGTAGAACAACGGGACAATGGATCGAAGGAGACGAGGACCAGGAGACAGGACGAGACAAGGAGACACTCAGGATACGTTGGAGATCAGGTAGGTATCATGTTAGCCAGGGGAAGCAAGCATGAGTAGTAGCATGTGCAAACGATACCGGACAGTGACTGAGTGTGAGCGTGGGGCTTAAGTGCAGGTGGTGATTGCTGTGATGATGACGTGCAGGTGTGTGTGCTCAGTACTCAGGTGATTGGGATCGTTGTGGCTGTGAGAGGGTGGAGCCTGGCGTGCTTGTAACAATTATAATCTAATCAGCTGTTGTTGTTTTTGTTTTTTTGACAGATTTTTGTCTGTAATGTTGTGTATGTATGACGTTTTTACAATGAGCATCATCCACCCTATTGTTAACGACCCCGAACACACCATTCATTTTTAACAGGGTTGAAATGCTGTTGCACATAACATGCTGTAAAAGGGGTATGTCTTAATAATATACAGGCATCTATGGCTCAGTGAAGAACCTTTAACATCCATGAAAGGTGTTAGTGAGGCCAGCAGGGGGCGCTCACCCTGTGGTCTGTGTGGGTCCTAACGCCCCAGTATAGTGATGGGGACACTATACTCTCAGAGAGCACTGTCCTGATGAGACGTTAAACCGAGGTCCTGACTCTCTGTGGTCATTAAAAATCCCAGGATGTCCTTCGGAAAAAGACTAGGGGTGTAACCCCGGCATCCTGGCCAAATTTGCTCATTGGCCCCTGTCCATCATGGCCTCCTAATCATCCCCATACACTGATTAGCTCTGATTAGTCTCCTCTCCACCAATCAGCTGCTGTGTGGTGGGCGTTCTGGCTCAATATGGCTGCCGTCGCATCATCAGGTGGTGCTGCTCATTGGTGGTTGAGGAGATTCCCCCCCTTCTATATGTAAAGCGCTTTGAGTGTCTAGAAAAGCGCTATATAAATGTAACTATTATTATTATAATTATTATTATTATGAAAGGTTCTTTATAGTGGACAAATAGTACTGTATAGTGTCCTGAATAATAGTTTACATATAAGATATTAGAAACACTTTTTAGGCATTTAGGGTTCAATTCTCACTATTAACTAGTTGTTTATTATGTATTATTGCTTTATACATAATCTTCCTCATCAGTTCCATCTCCTCAGAATTACAGATAGCCAAGAGGAACTTGATGTTGCAACAGAAACTACTGACTCTCTCTTTACTAGCACTTTAGACATAGTTGCTCCTCGCTTAAAGAAGATTAAAGCAAATAATCCAACGCCGTGGTACAACGAGCACACTCGGGCCCTTAAAACAGCAGCCAGAAAAATGGGCGCAGCTGGAAGAAAACAAAACTGGAGGTTTTTCGCAATTTGTGGAAAGAGAGCATGATTGCATACAGAAAGGCCATAAAAACTGCTAGATCTGCTTATTTCTCAACTCTTTTAGAAGAAAACAAACACAACCCTAGGTATTTATTCGATACAGTGGCTAAATTAACAAAGGATAAAGCTTCAACTTCTGACGTTTGTAAACAACACAGCAGTAATGACTTTATGAACTTCTTTACTAGTAAGATTGATAACATTAGGAATAAAATTATAACCATGCAGCCGCCTACTACAGTATCACTTCAGACAGAACATTGTAGTCTCACTGAGGAAAAATTACACTCATTCACTGCTATAGGAGGAGAAGAATTGGCTAAACTTGTCAAATCATCAAAATCAACAACATGTATGCTTGACCCTATACCGACTAGGCTATTAAAGAGATGCTTCCAGAGGTCATAGATCCTCTGCTTAATATTATTAATTCATCCTTGACATTAGGATATGTTCCAAAAACTTTTAAGTTGGCTGTAATTAAACCACTTATTAAAAAAACCGCAACTTGATCCTAAAGAATTAGTCAATTACAGACCAATCTCGAATCTACCGTTTCTATCAAAAATATTAGAAAAGGCAGTGTCTTCACAATTATGTTCCTTTTTAGAAAGAAATTGTATATGTGAGGATTTCCAGTCAGGATTTAGACCGTATCATAGTACTGAGACTGCTCTAATTAGAGTTACAAATGATTTACTCTTATCATCTGATCGTGGTTGTATCTCTCTATTAGTGTTACTCGATCTTAGCGCTGCATTCGATACTATCGATCACAATATTCTTTTGAATAGACTCGAAAATTATGTTGGCATTAGTGGAACTGCATTGGCATGGTTTAAATCTTACTTATCTGACCGTTATCAGTTTGTAGCAGTAAATGAAGAGATGTCACACCGATCACAAGTTCAGTATGGAGTACCGCAAGGCTCAGTGTTAGGACCGTTGCTTTTCACCCTGTATATGCTACCACTGGGAGATATCATTAGGAAGCATGGCGTTAGTTTTCATTGTTATGCTGATGATACTCAGCTCTATATTTCTTCACACCCTGACGAAACTTACCAATTCACAAGATTAACGGAATGCATAGCTGATATTAAAAATTGGATGAATAGTAATTTCCTGCAACTTAATTCAGATAAAACTGAATTTTTAATTATTGGACAGAAAAGCTCCACAAAGAGTGCCCTAGAATACTGTCTAACCCTCGATGGCTGCTCTGTCAAGTCCTCGTCGTCAGTGAGGAACCTGGGTGTGCTCTTTGATACCAATCTTTCATTTGAAAGCCACGTTTCTAGCATCTGTAAAACTGCATTCTACCATCTTAAAAATATATCTAAATTACGTCACATGCTTTCAATGCAAAATGCTGAACAACTAGTACATGCGTTCATGAGCTCAAGGCTAGATTATTGTAATGCTCTACTGGGTGGTTGCCCTGCTGCTAATAAATAAACTCCAGCTTGTCCAAAGCGCAGCAGCTCGAGTTCTTACTAGAACCAGGAAGTACGATCATATTAGTCCAGTTCTGTCAACACTGCACTGGCTCCTATTAAACATCGCATAAATTTTAAAATCTTGCTTATTACTTATAAAGCAATAAATGGTTTAGCTCCCCAGTACTTAAGCGAGCTCTTAACGCAATATACTCCATCACGTCAATTGCGGTCTCTAAACTCTGGCCAGTTGAAAATACCTAGAATATCTAAATCAACTGCAGGTGTCGATCCTTTTCCTATTTAGCACCTAAACTCTGGAACAGTCTTCCTAGCATTGTTGAAGCAGACACACTCTGTCAGTTTAAATCTAGACTAAAAACACATCTCTTTACTATGGCATACACATAGAACATTTTTAACTTTCTTTATTCAAATCAAATGACTGATTGTTAGGCTGCATTAACTAGGTCAGCGGAACGGGAACACTTCCCGCAACACCTGATGTACTCGTTACATCATAAAAAGTGGCATCCACACTAATGTTAGTCTCTCTGTTTATCCGAGGTTTACTGCAGTCGGCGGATCCAGGCGTGTCGGATCGGATGGTGGACCTGCATCTGGACATGACCAGCTCATCCTGGAGTGTCTGCTGAGACCGTGTCCATTAGTGTCTCCTCTGAATTCGCCTCACGGGCGTGATCCTCAATTAACCCGTCTCGGCGCAATAACTCCGATCTTTCAAGTATTCATATTCTTGTGTAATCGGCGCGCCATCCTAAATGAGCCCGTCTCGTCGTCATACCCAAAATTTCAGAATATTCCTATCTAATATGATTTAAGACCTGCAAGGTTGCCAGAGTAATAATTATACACTGTTAATAATAGGCCAGAGGAGAACTGGCATCCCGACTGAGTCTGGTTTCTCCCAAGGTTTATTTTTCTCCATCATGCCCTGATGGAGTTTTGGTTCCTTGCCACTGTCGCCTTTGGCTTGGCTTGCTCAGTTGGGGACACTCAAATTATGATCCAAGTTACTCAACTAAATATACAAATAGAATTTATTAATTTGGTCATATATAATTCTATAAACTATCCAAATTAAACTAGCCAAATCAAATTTTGTTGCAATGTTGTCCTGTTTAACACTGTGAAGCTGCTTTGAAACAATCGTCATTGTAAAAGCGCTATATAAATAAAGTTGATTGATTGATTGATTGATATTAGCATGCATATTACTAGGATATTGGCTGTTTTTTAGTAGGGTGAATTCAGGGTGATTGGGACACTTTTTTGCCTTTGAGATGACTTGGAAAAAGTGTCCCAATCACCCTGAATTCATTCTATATAAAGCACATATCATTATTCTCCATGACCTTATTCTACATCCCTTAATCCTACACAAAACCTAAACTTAAACACTACAAAAACTGCATTACTAACTATTATTAAGCAGTAAATTAGGAGTTTATGGAGGCAAAAGTCATAGTTAATAGTGAATGTGTTCCCCATACTAAAGTGTTACCAAAATATTTACATATAATCCACAAGACAAAATAATAGCTGAATTTATTAAAATGGCCATTATAAAAATGACCCTTTAAATATATATGCGCCATCACCTAGATAATCCATGTTTTGTGAGTTGTTCTGTGCTTGAGGAGTTAAACTGAGCACTGTTCTTCAGAAAAATCCTCCATTTCACGCATATTATTTGGTTTACCAGCATCTTTTGCATTTTTGAACCCTTTCCAGCATTGACTGTGTTTTTAAGATTAATCTTTTTATGATTTTATGATCCCTCTTATTTTTGCAGATTCTTCTCCAAAATTTAGAAACTGAATCAAAAATGGTTTAAACTGTTACTATTGTAGCTTTGTGATCATGAGATGACTAGAATTGACCTTAAAATAGAGATCATTGTAACTGCATTTGAAGCCTTTGCACTGAACGCTATTTCAGGAACTCATCAAGATCTGACAAGGTAATATTTCCACATATTATTTAAATGATTAATTAATACTATTACTTAGAATATGACCATGTAATAGCATATAACAGTACATTGATGATTACGGAACAGAAGTGTTTATTCACTCACCTGCTTGTATTTTGAGCTCTTTCAGGTTTCTGAAGTGATGCCGTGTGTTAATTCTCCATAACTTTGAGGAACTCGCTTCTGAACATCCTTCCTCTCCTGAGCTCTGAAGAGTTTCCCTCTGACTTCAGGGCAGTGATGTTTTATCTGTCTGGTTCATGGATTTGCTGCGTTTGTTCCAGAGAAATCTGAAGTGAAGGGCTGTGTTGTGATTGAAATGAGGCTGAGAGGGCAGATGAGTGTCTGGAGGCAGGGAGGGGGACGTGAGGCACATTACCATACGGCTCTCCAGACATCACACACCTCTCCACCGCCTCCTCACATCTCACGCCATCCCTCCCAGCGGATCAACATCAATCTCAATGTCTTTTTCTCCGTCCTCTGTATCTCTAAACTCTGATCCGTGTGTGTGTCCAGCGCAGTTGTGAGATTCAAAGGTGCTCCTGTGGTTTTGTGAGAGTAGAGAGGCTTATTGTTATTCCAGCAGATGCTTGTGCGTTTGAAGTGCACTGATTGCAGCGTTGTGTTTTTGATGCTCAGCCTTTGCTCTGCCGAGCACTTGATCACACACACAATCACTGTTTGCTGCTGTATTTCTTAACCATGTCATCAGTAGTTTTACTGCTTCTGTCTGATTGATTCCCTCAAGAGAAATGATGACAGAAATATATAGACTCAAAGACTGTATTTAATGGTAGGTCTAAAGGCTCATTTAAGGAAATGAGCCAAAAGGCACCAGGGCATGATATAGTCAAAGAGGAGGATGTGCACTACCAGTCAAAAGCTTGGAATATTTTTTTTTTTTTTTGGGGGGGGTTGAAAGAAGTTTCTTATGCTCACCATGACTGTGTTTTTACAGTAAAAACTGTAATATTGTGAAATATAATTGCAAATTAAAATAAGTGTTTTCTATTTAAATATACACCGATTAGGCATAACATTATGACAGGTGAAGTGAATAACACTGATTATCTCTTCATCATGGCACCTGTTAGTGAGTGGGATATATTAGGCAGCAAGTGAACATTTTGTCCTTAAAGTTGATGCGTGCTCCAAGGAAGGAACAGTGGTGAACCGGCGACAGGTTCATGGGTGGCCAAGGCTCATTGATGCACGTGGGGAGCGAAGGCTGGCCTGTGTGGTCCCGATCAAACAGACGAGCTACTGGAGCTCAAACTGCTCGAGAAGTTAATGTTGGTTCTGATAGAAAGGTGTCAGAATACATAGGGCATCGCAGTTTGTTGTGTATGGGGCGGCACAGCCGCAGACCAGTCAGGGTGACCATGCTGACCTCTGACCCCACCGAAAGCACCAGCAGTGGCACGTGAGCATCAGAACTGGACCACGGAGCAATGGCAGAAGGTGGCCTGGTCTGAGGAATCACATGTTCTTTTACATCATGTGGAAGACCGGGTGGGGGTGTGTCACTTACCAGGGGAACACATGGCCCCAGGATGCACTATGGGTAGAAGGCGAGCTGGCGGAGTGTGATGTGCGTTGGGCAATGTTCTGCTGGGAAACCTTGGGTCCTGCCATCCATGTGGATGTTACTTGGACACGTACCACCTACCTAAGCATTGTTGCAGACCATGTACACCCTTTCGTGGAAATGGTGTTTCCTGATGGCTGTGGCTCTTCCAGCAGGATAATGCTCCTGCCACAAAGCACAAATGGTTCAGGAATGGTTTGAGGAGCACAACAACGAGTATGAGGTTATGACTTAACCTCCAAATTCCCCAGATCTCAATCCAATCGAGCATCTGTGGGATGTGCTGAACAAACAAGTCCGATCCATGGAGGCCCCACCTCGCAACTTACAGGTCATAATGCTATGCCTGATCGGAGTGTTTTATTCATGTGATGCAAAGCTACATTTTCAGCATCATTACTTCAGTTCTCTGTGTCACATGATCTTTCAGAAATAATTTTATATGCTGATTTGCAATGGATCAAAGCATGGCCCTAACTCTGACGGCCGAGGATCTTGGTCCACCATGAACTTCACTGGCTAGCAAAATCCTGGACACTGGATCAGTCTCATGGCAAACAAGGTTGGCATTCGGAGTGGTGGATCCACCACTGATGTTGGTGCATGCGGCCTGCATCCAAAGTCCCTGTTGTCTCGGCGCTAGGAGGTCTTTCCTTTGTCCTCTGTGCTCCCAGTAATGCCAGCCACTATTTGGTGTGTCTGGGCTGCTCACACTTCCCCCAAGGCGGCGGTATCCACCACGGCTCTGTTACGGTCACGGATGCCAACCCTTAACTCTGTGTGCTCCTTATCAAGGCCATGGAGGCCGTCTCTGAACCCTTTGTGCCCCCTATCGTCTATGTTATGGCCATGGAGACCGTACATGAACTCTCTGAGGGCAACACAAATGGGGGCCATTTGAGTTTAATAGGTTGGACATGGGCAAACACAATTAATCTCAGATACCTACATGGGTCCTAGGTAGTGCACAAGTAGGTATTGTACATGGTTTCAGAATGGATAAATACATGTGGGGCCTACTTTGTTCAGTGGTATGTCTTTGTTTCCATATGGTTAAACCCAGATGGGCTCTCTTTACGGGTACAGATTAGATCACTAATGGGAAATGAGTGGCTCAAAATTGGCAAAACAAATGCTCCACCATGGTGGTCTCCAGCTCTGCCCTGTCCTCCTGCTCCACCTTGGTTTCTCCACCTTCTGTGTTTATCACTGGGACTTACGCTATGCCTACGTCCTATGTCTTAAGAATGCAAGAACAAAGGAACAAATTTTCATGTGCATCTTGAAAAGCGGATGTTTTGGAAACTGCTGAGGCATGTTTTTGTGCCATCTAGTGGTTTAGAGGAAAATCAAATCAAAGGCATCTTTTATCCCGGTGCACCTTTAACCCTGTTCTACCCTACTCGGGACCAAAACGTTATGCTGTTCGCCAAAGAGTATAGAAGCCCAAGAGGCGAAACTCTGTTGTGTTAAGGGTAACAGTCTGTAGATGGCGCTGCGGAGGCGCGGCCGCCATTATGGACTGAAAGCTGCTGAAATCGTTAGCGCGCCTCTCACACCTGCGAAGATGAGCAAGTGGTCAAAACGCAAGCAGTGTTCTGCAATAGTGTTCACTAATTTCAAAATCAACATTTGAATAAATATCTTATTACTGTTTGTCTGCCTATATATTATTTCATGAAGTTCTGTTATTCATATAACAAGGAAAATGCATAATATAACAAATATTGATAGATTAAAGGTTTGCAGTAATTTTAAAATTGTATCTTTGCAAACCGTAAGTGGTAGGCTAATGAAGCCGATTCGGTGGGGGGCAGACCCTTACAAAAAAGTACAATAGGAATCTTATAATATTTTGGGACAAAATATTATAGTAATCTTACAGGAATACTATAGTAATTTGAGACATACTATAGAAGTACGATAAGACTACTATAGCAGCTTTAAAATATTATAGAGGTATTACAGAACATCAGAGAAGTATGTTATGTTCTGTAATGCCTCTAATATCCTAGAGCCGCTATAGTATTTCTATAGTACTTTAATAATATTTTGTCCCAAAATACTATTTTCCTAAGGGTAATTAGGCCTTGCATAACCGACACATAAACGTAACATTTTCTGTCATTTAACGTCGGTCATCCTCATTAATGTATTTTAAATTTGTTTCATATTTAGATATGATGGCCAGAAAAAAATTACGTTTTTGTTATGTTAAGTTGATTCAGTGCCATTGACTTCCATTATTTTTCGGCGTTTTCCTTCAGTTTTCCTGCAGTCACGTCACGTAACTGTTGCTATGGAGCGTTCTATTGAGTTTCGCCTCTTGGGCTTCTATACTCTCTGTGTTCGCAATGCTTCATGGGCTTGTAGTTCTCTCCCTTTCTTGTACCTTTGTCCAATTCTGTTTTAATGTTATGCTTTTCCCCACAGCTGATTGGTTTGGGTCATGTCTTATAACACTTATAACACCTATAATCCCTATGGAAGAAATTAATGGAAAAATATACTTCTGGAACCAATGCTGCTGAAAAATTGGGCGTGCACTTTTGCGCTGTATCACGAAGAATTGCAAAATGTTTCATTTTACATCATAACGTTACCGTTTTTTTTTTTATGACAAAAAAGCCCATTTTTAATGTGACATGTCACTGTTTGACCCCTCTGTGTTCATAGGCTTCACATGAGACTTATCAATATAGAGATGATGATCCAGTTTTCCTGAGCAACACTACTTCATCTACAACACAAAACACTGCTTATGGAAAAAAGAAAAGGAAAGAATACAGAAGAGTAATGCTACGCACAGTTGCATTTTCTGCTTTATTTGAATGATGTTTTTCTAGTTACAGACATTTGGTTTCAGCTGCTGCGGTCCACAGAAAACATGCTGCCGTATAACCAGACACTTCCAGTTTCATTCCCGGCAACCCAGTCACTCACCAGCAACCGACGCTAACAGGTTTGACACCGACCGCATGAGATCGTCAGTTCCTCTGCGTCAGCGTTTATTTGTCATCTTCATATTGAACGTACAGCTGGTTAATGCTTAAAGCCTTTAAAGACATTTTCTGAGGAGTGTATTGTTTTAAATAAAAAATATAAAGTCATGCATAGTTCATTGTTTGGATGTCTCTCGAACGTAGAAAGCTGTTTTGAGTATACATAAACGTAAGACAAATAGTACACAACTATGGAATGTGTTAAAGTGTCTGGCATATTCCGTAACATGTATAAAACATAAGGAAAATAAGCGGCCCGATTCAATGATTCGAACACAATCATGTTCTGCATAGAGGCAATACTGCGTCTAGTAAGGCCAGTCGTGACTCTAACCGTCCAAAGCTGTCAAATCAAGACCTACAGCTATCACTCGTACATTCCTCCTTTATCGATTATGTAAGTAGAGTATTGCAAAGCAGAGTCCGACACGGTTAAGATCCAACGCAGATATGCTTTAGTCATCTTGCATTTCATTGCCAGTAAAATTTGGTATTAATTTGTCCCTTTCGCAGACGGAATCGTAATTGTTTTGGTCTAAAAGACCCGACCCTCCCTTTCCATAAACTTCAAGCCCATTTCAACTTTTGTAGTCCTGCCAAACGTAAGCATGATTCTTTAACATCTGTTGCCATTTTTATTGTGGTTGTAATAAATTTACTGAACCAGAAGCCTTTCAACCAGCAAAATGGCTTTTGGGTAGGACATCAGCGCTTGATTGTCCGCAGCGTCCTGTTTTACGCCCTCTTCATCCCTCGGCCCATTAGACATGCGAACACGGTCATGACCATCTTGGGTTTGACCTCCACTAGATCATCAGGCAGGGCGTAGACACGAGCGCCAATCTTCCTGGCCATGGACACAGCAAACCTGCAAGAGACGCACAAAACATAACCTTACTATATACATTTACACCCAGATTTAAGGATTTTCATATATGAATCGCTTTTTTATTGCCAATGTGTGAACACCTTGTTACTAAACTTACAAAACAAGACCTTCCCTGACTTCCTAGGGTGTCTATTAAAGCCTGTGGACTGATTGTTATGTGAAGGACTCTCAAATCAGAAGGAAAATCAGAAGGATGTCAGGATATGTGCGCTCCTGAGAGCCTCTCTTCCATTCAATTACACATGAAACGAATGCTAATACAACGTTCAGGATAAAAACAAAAGAGCCATTCTGTACTGCAATGCCAAAGAAAAGGGATTAAATCAAACTGTAGTCTCACATTGTCAGATCTATATAGTCTCAAATATACTTTATAATCAAACTATCATAACTGTAATTTTAATGAGCTCATCTGTTGACAATGGCAGTGAATCTGGTGCAAACACATCCACATCGCTACGATCAGATGCTTTCTGAACTGCTGTTTTCTCACCGCTGGCATTATTGTTGTGTGTTTATGTTGTTATTGAGAGGAAAGCGTGCAGCATATATTTACATATTCATCTAAACGTAGCTCTCAGCAGCGTGGACGGCGTCTGGATGTTCGATAACAGTTAATTGCTGCAAAGGTATTTCACACTTATTTTTATGTGTACGCAAAGAATGAAAAAGAGCTTTTCCGCGAGTATATCAGGGCTTTGAATCGCATTCAGTCTGTTTGTTATTTGTGCGAGCATAAGCAATAAGCTGCGGGCTGCAGTTCACTTAAAGGGTTACTTCAGTGATTAGCATTAAGCTTTGTATCAGTAGAAACCCAGGAGTATATTCAAATTATCGTACTTTCCCCCCTCATATGACCCTGAAACGAGAGAAGTATGTATTTTATTTCTGGAAAAATTCCTCCGATGACGCAAATATCGTCATTTTGCGTCATCGGAGGAGTTTTTGTCCAGAGGCTGAAGACTACAGCCAGCAGGAGGCGCTATTCCCACATGTTTTCAACATCACACTCACAGCACTCAGCTGCGGAGATTCATGTGAACGGAGCGGTGGAGAGCAAAGTGAGTGTTTCAACTGTTCAAATGAATTCCTATGAAAGTTAAGCTTCCAAAGACATGAACTGAACACGCGTCAGACTGATCACGTGCTGTGAATGCGGCCGCAGCCGTGAATCCCGCGATTACCTCCGCTCATGTGATGAATGTAATCCGATCCTGCTGCGTTTGTGCCGTGACACTCAATCGGCTCACTCACATTATATCAAACAGACACGTTCAGTTTTTAATTGTAGTGTCTCTAACTGAACTGATTTTCTGAAAATGAACGCGGTGGGCAAGTGATCCAGTAATCCAGTAGCCGACTAGCCGTGCCTAGAGTAGGGCAGTGAAGCAGTGCATTCTGGGAATTGTTGTCTTTAATCCCCATGAGACAAAAATACAGTTTCTGTGTTTTCTCAGACTAGAAGGCACCAAATTCAAAAATAATTTCACATTTCTACTACATTAATGACCCAGTTTAAATACAGATTCATCTTCCCAGCGCTGAAGTACCCCTTTAACAGCCACCGGTGTTGCTAATAACAAGGGTTTCTGAATTCTACATGTAGCCGCTTTAAAGTTAGAGTCAGCAATGTTTTTTATAAGCACGTTTTGTTATTCTGGTTGGGACTCTCTTCACATCCTGATAGCAATCAATAATAGAAGTGGTCTAAATATTCAAACATATAGGGAACAACAGGGCTAAAGGCACACCTTAAGAAAAATGTGCTTTTCACTATGCCCATATAATGTATTATTGCAGAAACAACCATGCATGTTTTTATTGGACACTGATGCAGCAACAGATCTTACTTTGCATTGTCCAGTTTGTCTTCTTCGCTAAGACTTCCTCTCTTCACGAGGTCGTAGTTGACGCAGCCGGGCTGGATGGCATCAATCAGGTCCAGTACCGCCAGACTGGAGCTGATCTCTTTGTCCTGTGGTTCAGAACACGCAATTACTTCTGATGTTCAACCAACACGTGTAGGCACATGAACACTGGCTGCTATATATATTTGTTAGTTGGATAAAAGAAGGGTTGTGCACCTTGAAACTCGATATTTTGGTTGATTTTCCTGCCTGCGACAAAGTCTTGTTAACCCAGTTGACGATGATCTCATCATTGACCTTCTGCCCGTCGCCCAGGTTCTCTAGTACATTCAGAGTGTATCTGGAAGAGAACACAGCAAACACTCAACATGACCTTTCCACCAATACTCAAGCTTTATATACATACATGCTAAAAAAATAAAATAAAAAAATACAATTTTTTTATAATAATAATAATAATAATAATAATAATAATAATAATAATAAAAAAGTAATACAATAAAAAAAAAAAAATAATTTAAATAAAAAAAATAAAAATTAAATAATAAATAAAATTAAATAATAATAACCTTTGTTGATAGACTTTGAGATGTTTATGATCAAATACATTTTTAAATATTAACGCTGGTATGTTTGTTTTTAAATAAAATATGAACTTAACAGTATTTGCATAACAGTTTTATAAAAAAGTTAAATTCGTTAACATTCAAGACCTTATAATGAAAAAAATAGCATTTATTGATCGAGGTTATTGTCCATTTAATAATATGCTATTGTTCATTCTCATGTAAACTACTGTTCAGATGTTCGGGGATCTCAAGGATACATTTATTTGATGACAAATACAGTAAAAACTGTAATATTGTGAAATATTATTTCCATTTACAATAACTGTTGGCTATGTGAATATATGTTGAAATGTAATTGATTTCTGTGAGTTTTCAGCATCATTACTCCAGTCTTCAGTGTCACATGATCCTTCAGAAATCATTCTAATAAGATGATTTGCTGCTTAAGAAATATTTATGATTATTATCAATGTTGTTTTTGCTGCTGCTTGATATATTTGTGTGGAAACTGTGATATATTTTATTTTTCAGGATTCAATTGTATTTGATTTGATGAATAGAAAGTTCAAAAGAAAGTTCAAAAGAATCTTTTGTAACATTATTTTCTCTTTACTGTCACTTTTGATCAATTTAATACTTCCTTTCTGATGTTTACGACATGTATTATTCATTACAGATATGGATATTCACTATGCAGGATTTATGCTTTACTACAGTGGACTTTCTATTTGTTTAGGAATAACTTTGTGACGGTTTAATTTGATATTTTTTAGCTCATAGGATACAACTGACAGGTTTCGTCTTACCTCCTCATGAGCTGCCAGACCAGGGCGAGAGTGAGAGTCGGGTTCCCATCATTCAAGTCTTGCCCTCCGATGCCCACCAGTGAGAAATTGGCTTTGGTTTTCCCCAGTTCCACAGCGTAGTTACAGTTCTCCAGCTGAACACACACACACACACACACACACGTAAAAACTAAGGATAGAACGGCACTTTATCCAGAAAACGGTCACTCATGCTGCAGGTTTGGATTGGCTGGCATGCCCTCAGAGGGCGGGGTTTTGGAGAAAATGTAATGAGTGTAGAGATGAATACCTTTTTCATGTTGGCTCCTAGTTTGGGATATGGAGGCTTGTTGACTTTGTTGTTCCAGTCGACAGGAACCTTGATCTTCTCATAGAGTTGCAGGATGACCAGAGCATCCTGGAGGTCACTGAGACGGTAGGAAAAGATCAATGTAACACTCAAGTGTACGAATATAAATGAGATGCCATTCATATGACTGATCCCATAAAGTCTTGGGAATTAAGTGAAATACACATCAAATACATGAGAACTTCACTATCAACTTGATTTCATGAAACCGATTCAGGTCGCATTTACACTGCATGCTTCAAGAGACCTCCCATGTGGCACAGATCGGATATGACCCATGAATATGTAAGCAGGAAAAAAGCACATGAATTCAGGTATCCTCAGTTTGGTTTCAGGCCTCATTTATATGTGGAAATAAATCTGATATGAATCGGATATGTGTGTTTGCGCCAAACGGCAACCTCCGGCAGAAATGTGTTGCTTTTGAGTGTTTGTCGAGCTTTTATCAGTGACAGCGGCTGTGGAGACTCTCTATTCAATCCGGTGAAATCACAAAATAAAACGTCCCCGCTCTTGATATACATTCACTGAAGAACACATCTGGTTTTAATGAGGAAAAAGCCTATACGATGGCCGATTTGAACCCAGAACCTCTGACATGCTTAACAAAAGTTCTACCACCAGACCATTAGTGCACATGATCTGTGTACATAATCACTGTCTTGAAGAATTTGTACTACATAATGATTTTAATATAAACAGGGCCGTTTCTAGCCGTGCTGACAACCTAGGGTGAAATCCTTATTTGTATCCCCCGGTCAAAGTTTAAAAAGCAACATTGGTATTACTGGTATCAATTAACAAATACATACATGCATTCAAAATGATATTGGTATTAAAATGAATACCAGTAACACCATTGTGTAGCCAGATGCCTGTATAGCCCTAGGCTTATATAATATGTGTGCAATCCCTAAGAAATTGTTCTCAGACATAACTACATAATTATTAAGTGTTATTACATTTCACATGAAAGTAATACGAATAAATACTGATTCAGTGTGGTTTTTGTTACTCACTGATGAACTTCCCCTTTAAATAACGCGCCGCTAGGCCCTAGAACTGAATGAATCGATTCAGCATTCAACACCATCCGTAAAGATGCGTTAAATTCGACAAAGTGATTTAATAACGGATGTATTGATGTTACATATTTTATAATACCATTTTTAAATTGGCCGTTATAGTTTTATGTGGGACAATTACAAAACACACTGATCCTTTAGCAATGCATTGGCGCAAAAACCTTTTTGAGGAGCATGAGAAGAACGCTTTATAGAGTCAAAATATAGTGAGTGTGCAGTTATATTTAGCCTGTATCATACACACCTGCCACACATCACAGAGTGATTTCACGACTGCCTCAAATACTGCCCTAACAATATAAGGATGTCCACTTTTTACTGTACCATTTTTTTTTTTTTAATTGGTCTTTAGTTTGAAATTAGCTTTAGTGTATGGTTAAAAAAAAGCGTTACCTTGCCAAAGCATTGACCGAGCTCTTTGATCTAATGGTGTTGAGCGCTCTTAACGCAAACCAATAGTGTGGGAGAACTAGTGGGGGCGGCAATAACATTTTAGGGTGGCCGTGACGCCCTTTACACGCAAAAATCTAGTGGCAGATATGCACTTATTAGCACCCCTCCACTGATTATGCCTTAGGCGACCGCCTAGTTTGCCCGTGCCTAAAAACGGCCCTGAATATACAGATTCAACTATTGCATTAAAAATGTTTCTATGATTTCCATGTCAATAAAGTAAACTCAGATACTATTGAAATTGATTGATGTTATTTTCTGTTCGTTTCACCAAGTCTAGTGTAAATTCAAATATCAGATATAGGTCACTTTTAAAAGACGATGTAAGCTGGTCGTCAAAAAAAATCAGATATAGACCAAAAATCAGAATGGGGCATCAAGACCTGCAGTGTAAATGCGTCTTAAGAGAGCGTGTGATTTACCCGTATAAGTGATTGACATGAGGGTTGACGCCCAGAGAATTCATCCAGTTTCTGAAAGTCCTCTCCTCTCTGGTCTCTCCTACAGAAATCAAGCAAAAGCAGGAGTCAATCACGGTTCCCTAACACAAGAATTACATTTCGGCAACACTTTATAATAAGGTTATTCAACCATAATCCATTATTTAACATTAGTTAACGAAAAACATTAGTTAAAAATACAACTGATTATTGTTCATTCATGTCAACTCAGGTCTATTAAAATATATGAACAGATAACTAAAAAAAATTATGTTAGTAAGTGTTGAAATTAACTTTAACAGAGATTATAAATGTTTTAGAAGTGTTTTTCATTGTTAGCTCTAATTTTAACAAATGTAATCTTGCTGTAAAAAGTTACTAATATATCTGATGACCTTATTAATAATAAGAAGAAAATACCACTAATAATATGTATATAAATACCATACATTCAAACGATATGGACCACATTAGTTACTCATGAGGATTTTTGTAACCCCTTAGGCCTGGTTTGATAGACAGGGTTTAAATTAAACCAGGAATAGGCCATTTAAGTAGCTTTCAGGGAAACAAATCATCCCTGGTTTGCATTTTGAGACAAAACAATGGCATTGATACATGCCAGTGCAAGTCGCTTTCAGATAAAACATCTCAAACATGCATTTTATGGGATTGGCTTAAGCCTTGTCTGTGAAACTAGGGAGTGAATCTATAAACTGAGGATTAGGTCTGACTGCAGGTGTTGTTTTCTACCACAAGAGGGCGCAAGCTTCACCAAAAGGGCGTAAACTGCTCGTGCCTCAGGAAATGAGCCAAACAGTCCCTCCCTTTGAATCTCTGGCTGACGCACTTCACCAGTTTCCACAAAAAAAAAATCATGAATGTCCCATTTGTGATGCCATCATCATGTGTATTTTTAGAAGCAAGTGTTTGGAGGCAGTGTCAGCCATTTTCATGAGTCATTACGTGGCGTGTGTATTTAGCAAATGCAAACGTGGTGAAAGGAGACAGGAAAGAGCGACAATTAAGAGCAAAATACCCACCCTCCAGAAGGCCCCAGTTGATGTCTTGATTCTCGGGTTTGGTCAGCGCTGGGTACTTGTTGAAGAGATTGGCTACAAAGGCCAAGTTGAGTTTAGGGTTGCCAGACACGACGTCAGTAGATGTGACGAACTGTCTGCAGCCCAGCCTGTCTGCCTGCTGCAGCATACACTCGGCTCTCTTCAGGTCATCTTTCTCCTGCAGGACACACACCAGTTAAAACAGGACTCGCTGCCAGACAGAATTCAGTGCATTCAGCTGCTGACAAATTAACTAAAGCTTCCCTCTCTGCTTCGGTGGGCCGAATTTGCTTAAGCCACGGATGCAAAACATTCTCCTCTTCTGTCCCATGGGTCATTGAGAAAATAAGACAAATCAAATCATATCGAATGTAAACAAAAGAGTTAGTTCTCTTCCACGGGAACTAGACTCACTTACAGCCGTTACCAGACGCTACTGACTACAGATTATAAAGTTATAAACATGGATATTTTTCTTACACAAACGCATGGCTTCACTTCAGAGGGCCTTTATTAACCCCTGGAGCCATATGGATTTCTTGATGGATGCACTTTTTCAAGCTTCAAAAACTCTCTATTTACTCACATTATAAAGCATGGAAGAGCTAGGATATTTTCCTTTATACAGCTCCGATTATGTTTGGCTGAAAGTGTAAAGTCATAAGCTTGAGGGTGAGTAAATAATGGGATCATTTTCATATTTTTAGGTGAGCCTGTTAAGAACAACTGCACAGGTGAAGTGCTTGCACTTGGGCCGGATTCATTTCGTGGTTCCTTCACCTCCTACAAATTGTTGAATGTGTAAAAGTGCAGAAATCTGATCAAAGCAATGTACATTAAGGCTTTGTCCCAAACCAGTCAATTGCCTACCTAGGGAGCAAATGTAGGACTCCCAACTGAATGAATAGAAAATAAACTAGCAATGAGCAGCTATGATGCCTTTTATAACTCGAAAATGTGTGTGTGTGTGTGTGTGTGTGTGTGTGTGTGTGTGTGTGTGTGTGTGTGTGTGTGTGTGTGTGTGTGTGTGTGTGTATTTGCATCTTTATTCTTGCTTTAAAAATTTTGAATCATTTTTAGTGTAGGACCTTTTTTGCATTTTAGAGCAAATACACTAGCATTCAAAAGTTTGGGATCAGAATGTATGTATGTACACCATTCAGGCATAACATTATGACCACCTTCCTAATATTTTTTTGGTCCCCCTTTTGTTGCCAAAACAGCCCTGACCCGTCGAGGCATGGACTCCACTAGACCCCTGCAGGTGTGCTGTGGTATCTGGCACCAAGATGTTAGCAGCAGATCCTTTAAGTCCTGTGAGTTGCGAGGTGGGGCCTCCATGGATCGGACTTGTTTGTTCAGCACATCCCACAGATGCTCGATTGGATTGAGATCTGGGGAATTTGGAGGCCAAGTCAACAACTCAAAATTGTTGTCGTGCTCCTCGAACAATTCCTGAAGCATTTGTGCTTTGTGGCAGGACCATTATCCTGCTGGAAGAGCCACAGCCACCAGGGAATACCGTTTCCATGAAAGGGTGTACATGGTCTGCAACAATGCTTAGGTAGGTGGTACGTGTCAAAGTAACATCCACATGGATGGCAGGACCCAAGGTTTCCCAGCAGAACATTGCCCAAAGCACCACACTGCCTCCGCCAGCTACTTCTACCCATAGTGCATCCTGGGGCCATGTGTTCACCATGTAAGCCACGCACACACACCCGCCATCCACATGATGTAAAGAACACGTGATTCCTCAGACCAGGCCACCTTCTGCCATTGCTCCGTGGTCCAGTTCTGATGCTCACGTGCCACTGCTGGTGCTTTCGGTGGGGTCAGAGGTCAGCATGGGCACCCTAACTGGTCTGCGGCTATGCCACCCCATACACAACAAACTGCGATGCTCTGTGTATTCTGACACCTTTCTATCAGAACCAGCATTAACTTCTTGAGCAGTTTGAGCTCCAGTAGCTCGTCTGTTTGATCGGACCACACGGGCCAGCCTTCGCTCCCCACGTGCATCAATGAGCCTTGAGCCACCCATGACCCTGTGACAACTCTGAGGAAAAATGTTTCACTTACTGCCTAATATATCCCACCCACTAATAGGTGCCGTGATGAAGAGATAATCAGTGTTATTCATATCATAATGTTTTGTCTGATTGGTGCATATAGTATATATACAAATATATTATTTAAACACAAACTTTTTTTTGGAAGCGATTAATCATCGATTTGACAGCACTAGTATACATTTCAACACATATACTGAATATTGTCAAAAGCATTAAAAATATGACTTTTTTTAGCTATCTTGCCCAGTCTTTCTTAGAAAGAAACTGCATTAGTCAACAGAACAGACCTTAATGCAGTTCAGTAGGGCTTGGAAAAGTGTGTCAGACACTGAAAAGGAAACAGTCTGTATTATCTGGGACTCGAAGGCAGCAGAAAGCTGAAACACTGGCTGATATTGATGTTGAAACGACCCTGAGCGTGTCGGCTGTCCCGTCTCATTCAGCACACTGTCAATAACAGTGTGTGGGGTTAAACACACTCAAAGGAGTCACAGCTCTGCCTGTTTAGACGCAACATTGTTACTGTCCTAAACCAAAGCAATGAATGGCTTGAATTATGGCACATTGTGGGTGGAATCTGGCATCCACGGTGGCTGCTCGTGTTGTGACTGCCGTGACAGACTGGAACACAATGTGCAATAAACACTGGCTTTTTGCTGATTTTCCTACTGGAAGTTACTTCTGTTTAAAAACACATCCTGCTTAGAATTTGCAGTTGTTAATTTTGGCAATGATTCTAAGAATCAATCCCAGGTTTGGATAAACTTTCACCCTCCTGTGCCAAGTTTAGACCCTGAGAGAAACGCTCGTGTTTGAACTGCTTGATAACCGCTCTCCATTAAGCAGGAAGCTACCGGTCAAATCCGAGATGAGCTGACCTCCTGCTGCTCCTGTGAATGAAGCTTTGATGTTTTTACACCAGACACCCTCCTCTACTGAGAGCAGCACACTACCGGATGCATCATAAGAGCGATTCAATAACAACTTATGGAGTCCCGCTTGTGTACTGGTTTATGATACAGAAATGCATAATATGTGCACTCACGCTGAAGCCTGACATGTCAATGTCGATGCGACTTTCGCCCTCCTTCTGACCTTTAGGTGAGATCTGGTTGAGCAGGTGGAAATAAGCCCTCGAGTCCTGCATATTCAAGACAGAGAACAGACAGAATAAATATTTCAGTGAAGTCACATCAGCAAGATTGTATTTATGAGCTGAGAGCATATGAACGTCATAATGGTGTCATTACCAGAGAGTCTCAGACAAACACCATTATGACAGAAAACACTTAACATAATCAGTATCAGTCATACACATCAATCTCTACAGAATACTGGTGTTTTTGACATGGAACAATTTATATAAATAAAAAAAAGTGCATACGTGCATTTTGAGTTGAGTATCATGTTTGATTCATCAGGGTTTTATGGCTCTGATATATTGAGAATATGAAGCTCACACTCAAGGAGAGAACATACCTCAGTTTTATTTGCACAAACTGAGCACAATATGCAATTTGGTGCAGGTGCTGATATTTATACAGACCAAAAAGTAATAAGATGAAGTTCTAATTGTAATGTAAATCAATGAGATCTTCATAACAGTATTGCAGATACTTACATAAAATGCATAAAAATATCAGTCGTCACTATATCTGCAAATAACGTCTTAGTAAGATGACATTTAAATGCTTAGTTTTATGATCGACGCTCTGTAGTTTTAAAACATATAATGCAATACAATACGATGACGATTGAGAAATGAGCTAATTAACCTTCCTCAAAAGCCTGATGATCATATTTGATGCTCTTGATGTTTAAAAAAAAGTATGTGTAAGAAAAAGTTCTTACATTTACTTTATAAAACTCAGCACAGATTTCACCACAAACAGACACGTGAACCATGAGCTGATGGTGGACGTTTGTGCAATTATACAAAAAAGCCTTTTACATGCAAAAAAAAAAGTATAAACTATTGATATGAAGACGGAATGGAGTACACCTTGTGAATTGGGGTTTGACACAACATTTTGACCATTTAGAGGATGTATGAAATATCACACAGTAAGCTTTATAGAGTCAAAGAATCATGGCAGACGCTGGTATAAATCATATTGAGAATATTGATGGTACAACTTAGATTCAATACATTTTTGGGTACAGTTGTTGAAGAATAACAATAAAGCCTGATAAAAATACCATAAGGCAACAGACTTGTGCAACTACAATACTATAAAGGTCCAACGTATCCATTTTATTCTGTCCAAAATAGGGTTGCAAAACTTTTCTAGAATATTTGGAAACTTTTGAAACATTTTGGACATTTTTGGAAATTTACCAAAAATGTTCAGCGCCTTTGCAACTCTAGTCCAGTGGTTCTCAAACCTGTCATGAGGATCCCCCACCAGTGCACATTATGCATGCCTCCCTCATCTAACACACCTGAATCTACTCATCAGCTCATTAGTAGAGCCTGCAAGACTTGAATTGGGTGTGTCTGATGAGGGAGACATACAAAATGTGCACTGGTGGGGGGGTCACAAGACAGGTTTGAGAACACAATCCAGAGACATTTGTGAAAATATGACAATCATGCATGAATTCCTGAGAACATGACTGTGGTAGATGTAAATTAATGAACAAACAAAACCATAAAAAAGGCATAACCGATCTCACAATTCATTCGGAAGAGTACCTTTACACACTTTGAAAAATCTGTTAACTGCAGCACAGAGGGAGATAGAGAGAGAGATATGAGTTTAATCATTCACCGAGTCACTGTTTTTCATCTTTACCTTCAACACCAATACTTTTCCATGAAAATGAATGACATGCCATGAGTCAAGAGGGCAATCCCCTAACCGCTTGGGTCACACATCTTTCATTAGACACTAAATGATCCCTCACATGTTTTACACATGTTTTTCGTTCCAGAGCATTTGACAGTCAAAGTAAGTGCACTTTTGCTCTGGCAAACTGCCTTTATGAAACAGAAAAAGGAGCTAGCTGTTATGTAAATTCTAATTTGGATAAATTTGGCAACATCATTTTTTTATTTTACCTTTAAAATAAAGCTGAAGTAAAGCTATCGATTGGACATCTATCCATAAGTTTCTTCAAGAGATTTCAAATATGCAAACCATCTAAGCAAAACTTTCCATTTCACACACGCTCACATTTCATGCCATTCAAATCATTCTTGCAGGTACATGAAATTTAATGTTAGTATATAGTACAATATGTGACCCTTGAGCACAAAACCAGTCCTGCGTCTCACGGGTATATTTGTGTACACATTGTATGGGTCAAGATTATCCATTTTTCTTTTGTGACAAAAATCATTAGGATATTAAGATCATGTTCCATTGAGATATTTTGTAAATTTCCTCCCGTAAATATATCAAAAATGTATTATTAGTAGTAATATGCATTGCTAAGGACTTCATTTGGACAACTTTAAAGAAGATTTTCTCAATATTTTGATTTTTTTGCACCCTCAGATTCCAGATTTTGAAATAGCTGTATCTCGGCCAAATAATGTCCTATCCTTAACAAACCATACATCAATGGAAGGCATATTTATTTTTATTCAGCTTTCAAATCATCAATCTGATCAAAATTGCCCCTTATGACTGGTTTTGTGGTCCAGGGTCACATATTTATCATTTAAAGTCATGCATATAATAAAAAGAGCTACATGTTCACATTTTCTGCGTGGTTCTTTCTAGTGGAAAAACTCCCAAGCCATAATGCAAGAGTGATAATATACAGATGTTATGAAGTTAAAAGAGCCCATTGCCAAGTCCCTTTAATATCTATGTATGTCTCAGAATTTGCATGGAAAAGTAAAGACACACCTCTTCTATATAAGCTGAAATTCAGGCATTATTCATACTGGTACTAGCTAAATAAACTCCACCAATGACAACAACTTTATCTCTGACTGTTTATCCTGACTACATCAATAAGGAGGACATTTTATATCAGTTATCTTAATATAAGCCCTGATATTAGAGTGGTTATGCTTTAAAAATGTACAATATAAGATCTCAGAGCAGCTTTCATGTTTTGCAACTAAGTTAATATAAAAGATAGAACCACAATTCTCACGCTCAATATCCTCATGAAAACTGCATGGGCAGAGATGTGATGCTTCATCAGCACACAGACACACATGCAGAGTATAGTAATGGACACATTAAGGCTGACCTTTATGTCATGGCTGAAGTTGTTGATCTTGCTCCAGCCAGCATTCTCCAGGTGGAAGTTGGCCCAGCGGAGCAACAGCTCCTCCGGGGATAGTTTCATCAGATCCTCAAGTGTCTCTCCATCCCTCAACAGCGCTGCAAGAGCTGAAGAAAGAACACAGTGACATTAAATCACACTAGGTTTTGCATCAGCGAATTATGAATAATGGCTATTACCTTTGCCGCACCAAGACTTAAGCATAATCTGACCACTGATAATTTAATTCAGACAACTCTATTTGTGCTTTCAGAAAGCCATTTCGATTCATTTCAAACTGACCATGTCCTTTCCATGACCTCATAGTCCACCACAACTTATTTTCTGTGTGAAATACTCTGAGGTCTCTCTAGTGCAGGGATGGGCAACTCATGTCCTGGAGCGTTTAATTCCATCCCTAATTAACACACCTGCCTGTAGTTTTTCAAGCAATCTAGCCAGGCTCCAGATCACGTGTCCTCGTCCTGCTGGACTTGACTACACATTAAATGACCAAATCCTTTTATCTACCTTCTTCTCACTGTGCATTACAGGAACTACACTCCACTGGTTGTAACAGGTAGATCCTTCAGGGCATCTCAGAGGAGAGAGATGTCTAAGTCCTATTAACTAACCACCGGAGTACCTCAGGGTTCGGTGCTGGGTCTGTTTACTTTCTTGTTTTAAACAATGTTCCTTATACCTACCATACATTCACATGGATTTTCCTGATACTGCTACCCTAATGACACACAGCTCTAGTAAGTACTTGCACAGATCTGAGCCTACCTGGCAAACTTTGGTGTGAATGAAGGAACTCCTCCTACAATTCACCACAAAATCACTGTTTAGCATGGTCGTCAACGATAACACCATCTTTAGACTGGATTACTGCTGTGCTCTTCTAGCTGGCCTTCCTGTTTACACACACAAACCTCTGGACACAATCCAGTAGGTCTGTTGGTCTGTAACCCAATGAGAACCCAAAAGAAAGTGCATGTTGCACTTTTCTCTCTCACTTTTACTGGATGCCAGTTGTTGCCCGCAACTCAAGCAATTGAGGCTTCCATACAGAATCTCAGTCCTGCTTTGTGACTAATCATTCCTGGCAGTGTGTCGGATAAAAAAGGAATTTTATGTAATAAAATAACTTGTTTATGGATCCTTTCTGCATGATTCTCATTCATTATGAAGAAGGTTCATCTGAGGCTAGACAACTCTCTCTATAGATCTGTTAAGGAACAGAGATTTTGGGAAAGACATGAACTCCCTTAAGTTCAATTTGGGAGAAAACAAACGGTCCAGTCTAGTAATGAGGTCAAATCTAAGAGCTCAAGTCCACCACAACAGCCAAATCAGTCAGTCGGGTTAACATTTAACTATAGAAGAGACGCTATATCTGTTTGTTAGGATTCCTGGATGTTGTCATCAGCTGTGGCAATGCCAGCTCTGTTTGGACTAGATTTGTGATCGTATTTGTGCTAGACACACGTACCCTCGTTTCTGCTCAGCTCAATGTCAGCAAACAGGCCGATCTTAATGATCTGCCACAAAAGGCCCAAAACCAGATGAGGTTTGCCTTCCCGAAGGTCCAGAGCTCCGATGTTGACCACGTGACAGCCAATGGCAGAGGCGGAGTTAAGAGCCAGGTTAAGATTCTCCTGCGATACAGAAGACCTCTGTTAGACCCAAATCTCTCACATACACTTCAATACATTCGAAAAACAGGGTTAATGATTCAGAGTCATATTTTAAAGAATACTCTTGAAGTGGAGAAAAACAAACCTGTATTGTGAATGGTGTTAGTTTCTTCTTGTTAATGGTCCTCTCATCAATAGTATCAGGTACTGACAGATTGATCATTTTACTAAAAGGAAACAATGACATATGCAATAAGGAGGTTTCCTAAATTATATAGAATAATTAAACCACAGGCAAGACGTTGAGGAGTGTGTCCGACTTACCACAGCACAATACCATCACCCACAGCCTTGAAGAGAGAATCTGTATTGGGGTTCATGGGCAGCACATGTTTACAGTCAGGGTCCTTTTCCAGCGCTGTGTTAATCCAGTTCACAAAAGCAAACCTCTCCTCCTCTGGACAAAGACACAGAAAACAACATCCATACCGTTAACCACTGAAAACATAAAGGTTGCACTTTGTTTTACAGTACGTGTACTTACCTAAGAAATTACTGGGTAATATAAGGTAACTACATGGGTTAAGGTTAGGTTTAGGGCTAACCAGTTATTGCAATTACTAGTGCATAGTATGTATGTACATGGTGACTCTAAAGCAAAGTGCTACCAACATAAAAACACCAAAAAGTACATGGTACCATTATAATGTTATTGGGATTTAGGACCTTATACTAGCATGACATTGTTTTAAGTACCTTAGAGTAGCATGTAGATCTTAAAATACATACAAATATAATCTGATGCCATTACGTTACCTTGGTTCTGCTGCAGTACTACATTACAAGCCAGTGGGAAGTGGTAAAAAATGTAATTATAGCTAAAGAAAACAGTGGTTTGTCTGGCAAAATCAGAGATGTTTTTACCTGAGAAGGAGTGCTGTGTGCCTGCACTGGACAGCTCAGACGTGCCACCAATAGCCAAGATCCCCTCTTTCCTGTTGATGGCCTTCCGGAAGCTCTTTGCAATGTCACTGCTCTTTAGCTCCTGAAAGATCTGTGCAGACACACGGGACCACAGAATTAATTTGATTGTTTCTAGATGCAAATTGAATGAGTTTCAGTTATGTTCAAATACATGGTACAGAAAATGCTACAACAACTATAGCACCTTTTATCCTAAATCCTATAGTACGTGTTAAACCCGCCAATAGCTCACCAGGTGGATAAGCCAGTCTGTGATTGGTTCCCACAAAAGTGTGACAGAAGCAGGAGAAATAAATGTACAGGTTTCCAGACTGAGCGGCAGGGCGAAATCAAATCACTGGTTTACCCAGTCTAGATAATGTCTACATGTGTATCTGAATGCATGCTGAAGAGAAACTGACTTAAGGACCCAAGTGGAACAGCTCATTTGCTCTATATAGATCTTTAAGGCCAATATCATCATATTATTATTTTTCCACAAGAGATCGGCAAAGACAACCAATGTAAGATATTTTGAGCTGAGTTAAAAGGGTTATGCATGAAATTGTGTTTATTTTTAGGAAATTGTGTAACTTATTCTGGACAAAAAAAGTATAATTTTAGGTCTTCAGGTCATTTTGACCCGTGAGGGAAGGATTTGTTAAACACACCCCAACCATCATCCACAAATAAAAAATATTATATGTATTACTAATTTAAAAATACACTAACTCTCAAGAGGTCCTTGAAACTAAACAGATGCACATATTTTATGACGAGTGGCATGTGCGGGTGATTAAACCATGATTGTGAGTGCCAGGGCTGCCAGCAGCTGCTCATAACCTCCTCACAGCAGAGCAAACAAACACAGGGCCATTCAATGGGATGACGCCCCATTTACAGGAAGCTTCAACTGTCTTAATGAAACCATTTTAGTTTAATACAGCAACATTTACTGACTGCAACAGAGTCTGGACTGCAGAATTATTCAGGGACTATTACATTGTTACATAAAAATTTGACATATATAGAATTTTGCTATTTCAAATAAATGCTGTTCTTATGAACGTTCTATTAATCAAAGAATCCTGAAAAAAAAATATCACAACTATTTATTATAATAAGACCCATTATTAACAAATGAGCATCAATTATAATTGAGCATCAAATCAGCATATTAGAATGATTTCTGAAGGATCATGTGACACCGAAGAGTAATGATGCTGAATATTCAGCTTTGCACCACAGGAATAAATTACATTTTAAAATATATTCAAATAGAAAACAGTTATTTTAAATTCTAATAATTTTTCACAATATTACTGTTTTTACTCTATTGATCAAGCCTGGGTGAGTATAAATAACTGAGGATGCTCTGATATGAAAATTCTGGCCGATACCGATAACCGATAATTGAAAGCCAATAACCGATATATTGGCCGATAAATCTAAAATCCAAATTTGTATATCATTTTTGAGAGCCTGATTACAAAAACAAGTCTCACCATTAAAAGCCAAGTACGCAATTATGTTCTCACTATAATTGTGTGTATCCTATATGACAGACTGGCACGGCACATGTTGCTGTATTTTCCGTTTTTAAATGATTCCAATCATATTTCAAGCAATTCATATCCATTATGGTGAACAGTGCGCATCTGAAGTGTCTCAGCTGAAGGAAATAATACATTATTTATCAGCTTTAATATATCATACAAATTTTCTTATTGGGCCGATACCGATATACCGTGCATCCCTGTAAGAAACATTAAAAATCTTAATTATTCCAAACTTTTCACCAATAGCCTATTTAACAACTCTTCCCAACCAGCATGCACAGTTTAAGGTATCATGTCTGCAACACATGGGATGAGATCCACAAACAGTGTTTAATACTAATTATTTCACCATTCGTTTAGTACCACTAATTACTAAAAATGATGAAATGGTGAACGGGCCATCTGCATTCAGCACTGAAACTCTAATCTCAAAAGTACAATGTATTGTCTGTCCATATATGCCCAAAGCTACTGCTGAATATGCAAATCAGGGATTTAAAGCTGTAAATAGCATGTCTTTTGGGTTTCAATTTATATTCCTAACTAAACAACATCGCATAGCGCTCTTAAACCATCTAATTTATTCAATCACGCAGAAACCGTTTCACTGTAATCATTTAACTTCACTCTAAAAGATGCACCTTGCGTTCATCAATTAAAATCTCATGCTTGCATAGTACACTATCACAACAGCATATGTGATCACGTAAATGTTTTTCTCACGACAATATCATTTGATTTGCAAATGAAGCTCGAACAAAGCATTGATTCACTGGATTACATATTTTCCAAAGAACTACAATGAAAAGTGATATTTATGCGTGTTTATGCGTAGTTATGATGTGTATGTAGAATTATTTTGGGATATTAAGGAATGAGAGCAGACACTTACAACGACAAACTCTTCAAAGCTGATCTTGTTGTCCTTGTCTTTGTCCCCGTCTTCCATCAGTTTTTGGATGATCTCTCGGACTTTGTACCCTGGCAGGGGCAGATTGGCCTCTTTGAACAGTTCATGGAGCTCATGGTCACAGACAAAGCCATTGCCGTTCAAATCTATGGAGAGAAATTAAAAGAGATTGGTTTGGCGTCCACATCTTGCCTCTACACAACAAGCACAAAACAGCTTAAAAATATTAAGAAACCACCACAACATTTAAAAACATTTGTGAGGACATGCAGTTGAAATTAGCATCAGCAAAATGCAACAAGAAGCTGTATTTTACTGCATATGCATGCAAAATAACATGTTTTGGAAATGTGAAAACATCTCTCAGGTCGGTTTAATACAAAAACAGATACATCTGTACCAATTTGCTGCCCTAGGCAAGATTTTACTTGGTGCCCCTTGTATCAAGGTTTAGCACTACATGTTATCAGTCTAAATTGTGGAAACACTGGTGCTGTTGTATTTTTGTACTACATTGTTTTTTTTTACTATTATTTTATTGTTTTATATGTTGGTTGTGTTTTAAAAAAATGACCCTGAGTCCAGTCCATTCTCCCCCGTCATTGTGTTCATGATATTATTATTATTTTTTTAAAGGCTGATGATAGTTAAAATATACAAAAACAGCCTACACCACATTACAACCTAAACACACATAGCAAGAGTAATTGCATTTAACATTCATGCACAAACTATACATTGAGAACTAGCAAAAGTGTTTGTTTTCCAGTAGATGGCAGCAATCTTCCACTAAACTATGCACATTCATGTTTTCAACATGAATTAAACAGAGAAATGTGGATATTTAAATAGAATTTTACATAAATATTGCTATTTTAAATAAACCTGTATATAAATATCATTACTAATTTAGGCAAATACATTTTTAAAAATATATCCCCATAAAACCGCACAACTGTAGAGTAAAAACATTAGGCTATTAAACTGATCTATTTCTGACGCACTTCAAGCACTCGCTGGGTCGCACTTTTGCTTTATTCTGTAATATTTCGAATTAATCTGAATAAAATACACTAATTTTGGCACCCCTAGCATTTGCCTATTCTGCGGGCCGGCTCTGTTTGTACAATTAAATTAGACTACTAAAATGCAATTTATAGTCATAAAATGTATGCTTACAACTAACATAGACACTAAACATTTTTACTGATCTTTAAGCAAAGCATTTTGGTATTTTCTTATCCACAAAAGAGACACGCAACATGACCTTAGATGCTGGCCAGAATGAGGTATATTGCTATTTGCCAACTATGTGGAAATGGAGCCTGCCTGTTTAGCCAAAAGCTGGCTCACTGGGTTTGAAACAGAGCTGTTGTGTTATGGGATCATTCTAACAACTGCTATCTGTCTAAATACTAAAACAGAATAAACAACATTAGAATAACCATCAAGAACTGTCAGCCGCTGGGGTTTTCTGTGCATTACAATAGCAGGACATGGGCAGCAATTTATGCTCTAAGGTTCTGCCCAGTCTGGTGGAGAAATCAGATAAACGGGAAATGCAGTCTGAAGCACATTCTTATCAAGGACCATTAAAAAAATCTAAATTCCTCAAACTTCATAACCCAGACCTACATGTCGAAGTCTAAGATTACAAATAACAGCATACTTTTTAAAAGGATCATGAGAAACCAAATGTCCCTTGATCTTTCGACATATTATACTATTGCACTATAAAAACAAAACTTCCTTATTAGTCCAAAAACAGTATTTATTGAATTCAAGCTCCGAAAACAACATCATTGTGTCACAATATGACATAACGACCACCTCAGCATAATCAGATCAATGCATACTTCTACATCATTACACATTTAGCTCCGCCCACTGGCGTGTTAGTGAGATGACGAGGAGAATAGAGCGATACAGGATCACTGAACTAAAAATAACATTACCTTCCAAAGGATCCTAATGCTAGAAAAGTGGATATTTATTTACAACAATGTGAATGTCATTGTGAATGTACATTTCACTGTGGATTCTTTGGTATATCAGTCGCAATTTCAGTGCAGGCTTTGCGAAAAGACTTTTACGATATGGACTCGACAGTAATGCACTGTTAGTTATGATTACAGTATTCGTTAGTGTGCAGATCACACTCAACAGGCTCAACATGTCTGTGATTGGCTACAAGGATCATCACTGCAACCTTTCACGCGATGTTGATCTAAATATAATGGTAATTTCACAATTAGCTAATCTCAACAGCTGTAGCCTAATAGTAAACATGTAGAAAAAGCTTTTGAGAGAGTTCCACATGAAATACTTAGTTATTTCATATGCAAAGATGTCAGCCAATCACAGCAGTGGGCGTTTACACTTAAGTCTCAAAGCAGCCAATCAGAGCAGGGGGGCCTTTACAGTGAAGTCTCACAGCGGCCAATCACAGCAGTGGGCGTTTCCCAGTTAATGACCAGTTAAAAAAAACAGTTAATGACATTTCATATATTAATACTGTACTCTATGCAATACTCAAAATGTGATGATACACGGGACAACAAAATTTTGAGCAATGTTGCTGGTCAATGTTGCCGTCAGCGGTCAACCAAGTGAGACACAGGGCGCACGGCCGATCTAAAGTATCTAGA
Organism: Gobiocypris rarus; assembly: GCA_023029165.1. Lineage (NCBI taxonomy): Eukaryota > Metazoa > Chordata > Actinopteri > Cypriniformes > Gobionidae > Gobiocypris > Gobiocypris rarus. Next base: position 12,768,255 of record CM040932.1, on the reverse strand, counting down.
TAGAAATTTGTTGCCCATTCCCAATGGGAAAGTGCCCAGCAACATTGCTTAAAAAGTTGCCCAGTGTACCATCACTTAAACTCAGGTAATGGCTGACAGACTTCTTTTTAAAAGCTCATATGGAAATTCATCCTTCATTCCAGCATAAGCCAAAAGGGATGGACACTCCCCTTTGATTTGTCATTTCTGGGTGAAATAACCCTTTAAAAGAGACTTATTTTGCAGCTTTCAGTGTGTAAAATATGGCAAATATTCAGTGCACAGTTAATGCTAGCGAATAAATTACATTAATTACTTGTTAATAGCTCCAACTAAATGCTATTCAAACTGAATCTTTTGGAGAAACTAGGAGAGTACACACACACACACAAACACACAAACACACAAACACACACCACACACACACACACACACACACACACACACACACACACACACACCACAGTAAACCATTGCTGGTTTGGAGACAAATGCCCATGAGGACAGTTTAAAAGCCAGGCAACAGGTTATGCCAAAAACTTTATGAAATCAAATGAAAAACACAGATGTTTTTCTGAGCAATAACAATCCAGACTGTCAGGAATAACGCAGGAGGACAGATAACAACATTACAAAACAATTACATCAAACAAAAAAAATACAAATCTAGAGTAATCAATGGCATTTAAAACTAGAAGCCAAATGAGATGTTTGAAAATAGATCCTAATTTTTTTCTTCACACAGTGATGTAGCCATTTTCATCTTTGCAATGAAAACAAAGACAAATCAGTAGAAATCACACGATACATAAAGGAAAAAGGAGACCTTTACGGGCGGTATGCCAAGTTGTGATTAGAGTAGACAAAACTGGTTGGACAGGAAGAACACTCACCGACTTTCCCGAAGGCCTCCCGCAACTCCTCTAGCTCGTCTTTGGATATCTTTCCTGCCATCTCCCCGAAGAACAACCTGAAGCTCTCTCAGTCGAATAAAGTGTGTCCTTCTGTGGAGTGAAGACAAAAACGTTATTGTGTGGACTGTGGTAAATGCACACTGGCGCCTGTCTTCTGAAAGAGAAACCTGGAAGTGGGATAGTACTGTATGATGATAAGACATGTAAATTATATGCAAACGTCTATCAAGCATGCAACACAGTAGACTATATTTGGGCAAAATGTATGTTCGAGAGGGCGTGTCAAGACTGGTCCTTTTGAATGCAGCCTCACATGATTCACTGCCATGACAATGATTGAAACACTGCTATTTAAAGGACTAGTTATTGTGTTTAGTTAACTGCAAAAAAGCAAGAGTCGCATATCCAACAGAAAAAAGGCAGCCTAAAAGAAAGAGTCCAATACACAGCCAAAAGTGTTTCTTTGGAAGATCAATGTGTTATTTTATGTTAAGTTATGATAGACGCGTACAAATCTGAACACCAGATGCGGTCTACACTGAACTGTCCTACAGTCGGTCTGTTTTTGTTTAATTGTGAAAGTCGACCTAACAAATACCCTCTTAAAAATAAAGATTCCAAAGCCATGCCATAGAAAAATCTCCCCAAAGAACATTTCAGTGAACAGTTCTCAAAAGAACCAATTTTCTTAGTGTGAAGATCATTTTATTATTCTAAAGAACCCTTTTCTTTTATAAAGAATGATAGAATGGAATTTAAAGGTTCTTAAATGGAACCATCAATGCCAGTAAAGAACCGTTTACACAATGCAAAGTTTCTAAGGAATTCAAAGGTTCTTAATGGAACTATCAATGCCGTAAAAGAACCTTTTACCCAATACACAGTTTCTATGGAATTTAAAAGGTTCTTCATAGAGTGTAGCACAAATCTTATCCAAACACACACTAAGCAGTAATACAATAAACACAATACACTAAAACCAAGGTAAATATTTATCCAGGATAAATCACAATAATTAATATAATCCATTTAATTGCAGGCATTGGCCCAGTGTGAACACACTATGTTGACGTACCGTTTGAATCAAGGTCACAAGTCCACCCACAGCAGCTGACCCGAGAGCAGATACAGCGCTCCAGCCTCTGCAGAAAAAACTGACCTGAGATCTGCTCTTATAGGCACTGCGGCACTACAAGCAGCCACTAACCTTGCAAGAACTCATGATGATTCAGGACACACCCACAGCACATGTCAACATCTCCATTCCCATAGTCGTCAATCAAGCTTTTTTTCAGCAGTTAGTTATGTCATTAGCGGTGCCAGCTGTCCAACCACACCCCGGTGGGACGGCGTAAAGTTAGAGACTTCTAAAAATGCGACAATGTCCTGCCAATGTTACATAATGGTTAAATTGTGTGAATAACTCTTAAAGGCTATTTTGTCTCAAGCTCTACATTTGATGTCATCCTTCAGCTATTCACAAGGTCAACACGGAAACTTTGCTGGAATTTTTAAGAAAAAGACAAAACACAAACGGGCCAATTCTCCACTCTTGTGGCATCCCTTCACCGAGACCATACCGTGCGCTACATTCCTTTATTGAATGCAATCGATTCTTTCACAATTCATGCTTTAATAAGCTTCCTCACAGTCCAAGCATAGATCAAGTCTAATTTGACTAAGGTTTGTTTACTTCCCAAATGAGTGAGGAGTAGTTTGACCTCATGGGACTGAGTCATGCACAAATCTAAGCAACCAGAGGATCCTGTCTAGTCACTAGATTTTCAGTGTCTCTACGGACTGCCAACACTGCACGAGTGACTGAACAAAGTCAAAACGATTATGCAGTGTTAAGTTACGAAGCAAAAGCAATGAAAAACTGCCACGGAATTGCTTTCAGGGGGGTTTGATTGAAAAACAGAAAGCCGAGCATGTGCTCCACCATAAAAAATGGATTAACCAGTCTGACCAGATGCAAAAAAAAGGCTTTGAAATCTCATTTAACACAACCCAAAAATGCTTCCTTCACTCCAAACTGGAAACAGATGCAACAAATATGAACCCAAACAGACGTCTTGCACAGATGCTGTGCCGTTAGAAGAGCATCTGGGAAAAGAGGCAGACAGGCAGACAGACAGACAGACAGAAAATGCTTTTCCCCACGTTAAGGAGAGAATGTGGGATGTGGAGGAGAGGAGAAGAAGCAAAAAAAGAGAAAAAGAGAGACAAACCGTGCCGATGCGTGCTGAGAATGTAGGCAGCAGCGGTCGCAGCAGTAGAGGCAGTGCTCGCTCCACACCCTTCAAGGCTAATCTGAAACACCAGCATTCCTGCCTGCCTCACAAAGACCTATGGCAGCAAGTCATAACACTTCCTGACAGGCTATGGGAGTAGCGGTCGGCGTGTCCGCCGGAGAGGGAGGAGGGATAGGCAGGCGCAGACGGAGAAGGAGAGGGGGAGGGGAAAGCGTGCATGCTTTTCTTTTTTCTTTACTACCAACGTTTCCATCCCAGATGCACTGAGTAATGCAATAAAGTCACAAGAGAGAAAAGGGGCAGATCAATCTCTTAAATCCACATACCGTCACTCACCTTAAAACATCCTGTTGCTTTAAAAAGTTGCTACCGGAGGGGAAAAAATAACACTGTGGACAGACATATGCTGAATCACTTGAAACTCCACTGAATCACTTGGAAACACATGCTGAACATGTGATATCTTTGCATGTTCAAGCAGAAAGACAGATTGTGCTTTCATAAAAAAACATTTTATCAGCGCAAAAACTGCAAGGAAAATAAACTAAACATTTTGTAATATCCTCCCAATCTATCAATGGTAAACTCTTTTCAAGGACGGCTGAGCGGGTACGTAACAAAGACTCATTCATTTGCTAAGGAAACAGGCCACATGAGAAATAACAGAACATTCCCAGAGACAGGCCTTAAATGAGGGCATGATGACCTCAAAACACACCCTTACTGTTTCAATTCAGCATTAAATTAATCAAATTTGGCATCTGCATCATAATCTTATTTCTCAAAGCCTAAAGCACAAGTTGTTGGCAAACTGCATGTGGGTTATAAATGGGTCTGGGTTTTAACGAAATGCTATGCATTTGCCAGTTAGAAAAGCACACCTCCACCTATTTTGTTGCCCAGATATGTCCCAAGTCCCTACTTTAATTGCCCACTTCATGAAAACATAACTCTTGTTGAAAAGTAATAGTACAACTCTCGTGATCTGGGACAAGTTGCATGACAGCACAAACAGAGGCTCATTAACATATAACGACTCACATTTACATATCAATGCATTTTCAGCAGAAACTGGACGCACCCTGATGAAGAACAATGAACTATGTTGTATTTCACATGCAATGTAAGGTTAGCTAATCATACCATATCTCATTTGCATATAGAGATCTATACAACCTATGCTTGTTTGAAAAACATGCATCTACATACATTTTTACAAAACTATACACTGCTAAAATTAACAGTAGAGTCAGTAAAACACCAATAACTCCCATTCATCTTTCACAGGAGCAATGATTACAGAAGCTGATTATTGATTAATTTAGACTTATTTGAATGTGATTCCTTGTAAAATACTGTTATAGTCTTTTACCATAGTGCATGATTTGTAAACTAATGTTGATGTTTGCATCACATAACCAACTCCATATGCAATTTCTACCATGGTAAACTTGTTCGGTAGGAAACCTGGTACAAAATTGCACTCGGGTACAAGTCTCATAAAACATAAGTCAATAAAGAGCTCAAAGACTTGATAGAGCAAGCTTAAATTGTACTTAACGTACCGGGCCGGAGCAAGCTTATGTCATTCACAATGCAACTTTTTGTTTTGAAAAAGAGCGCTTTCGCTAATAGACTGCCAAATAGATTTATCATTTACTCACTTGACTGCACTGCTCGTATCAGAAGATTATTATGGAGGCAGCTGACTTTGATGGAGGAATTTGCAGCTTTACTCAAAAACTACAATTCATGTTCATCAATAAGGTGAGAACCAGGGCCGTTATAAACCTACTTCATTTAATCGAAAACTGTATCCAAGTAGTAATAGTTTGGTGTTTGCAGTCATAGCAGCACACAGCTGTTCGGTGCTCCGGCACGGTTAGCGCTCACACTGTATGCGAACCAAGCTTGAGCCCAACCGAACCGCGCTCAGGCCCACCTCTTCCAAACGGGGCCAAGGCTGGCCAAACTAACCGCGCCCGGGCTGGAACGGAGCGCTCACACTTGTCAAACGAACCAGGCTTTGGAGGTCAAACATGCTCTGGCAGGGTTTAGAGTGCCTAGTGTGAGTACACCCTAAAGCTGATGATACACAGGGCAACTTTTTGAGCAATGTTGCCAAACGCGATGTTGCTTGGGCACTTTCCCATTGAGAATGGGCTACAAATTTCTATCTTGATACTTTAGATTGGTCATGGGCCCTGTGTTTCACCTGGTCGCCCGTTGACGGCAAAATTGCCCAGCAACATTGCTCAAAAAGTTGCCCTGTGTATCATCACCTTAAGACTATCGGTAAGGTTTAGGGTCGGGTTTAGTTTATTATTTTCAAACAAAAGCAACTAATGGCATGATTTGGGGGTGGGACCATCTGTTTGCCTAACCATAACCAACTGATGAGGTGTATAAAACCTGTTTGAAAACAATCAAAATGTTTACAATGCCGTTTGGTGATGCTAGTTGCACAGAAATTTCACACTTTACCAAAAACATTGATGGAGCAAAAAAACATGACTACCTTTATTGAAAATTTACAGGAGCTTTGCACACATTGCATACATTTCTAGACACAAGTGAAAGGTTCCTTTCATTATGAATGTCTAAATGTGTTACCAGACCACAGAGGAATGAGATTTTGGCATTCCTGAAGATCAGGTTACAACACAACACATCACCCGTTAAACAAGTCGGATCTTGAAGATCAGGAACGTTCAGTTTCAAGAGGCAGAACTGTAGTGGAGAAATCCACTTAACAGCTGGAGATCACAGTTTGGATGGTTCGTCACATTCCCCCATTGATAAACAACAACTAAGATTTTAAAGGTCTCACATCTCTGTTGTTCTCAGCAGTTGCTGAAACTTGCTGGCATTTTTTGTTGCCTGAGGAACAATGGTGTGGGGTTTAAAGGGGCAGGACAAAAGTCTACTTCAGTGCAAACCATGAAGACAGGTGTTCACTTACAGATCCTTTTGTAAACTCAACCACGGGACATTTACTGAAGCGAGAAAGAGAGAGAGAGAGAGAGCGATACAGAGAGATGATTTTACAAGAATCAAAAAATAACATGTTGGAAAATCTCATTACTATAATACATAAAAAGTATACTATAAAGGCATTAGTTTTATAGCAGGCTGTGTAGTATATTTATTCAAAACATTGCAAAATTGCTATAACTATTTTATTACTTTTATATTGATACTGTGATAAATAACTCACTCCGTGATATACAAATTTGATCCCTGACCTAATTTGTGGACTGTTTAATGTATGCAGAAAAAAAACCTTGTACAATAGTATTTAAAAAATACTGTAATGATTACATCAGTGACAATAAGAAATCGCAGAGAATAAGACCTACTAATTACTACTATTAAAATACGTGCATTACAATAAAAATAATTACATTTGCAAGGGAAATATTGTTCTCACATACCATGAAATCACAACTCTCAAAATTCTTTGTGCAAAAACAGGAAATTCTCTCAAATAAATTCAGTGCAAGTGGAGGAACCTGCCAGAGTAAACCTGACACTTCAAGCAAACATGTTCACTCCTAACAGCTCTACGTAACATGATCTTTAAACCAGACCCTTTCAAAATATCAGTGTTTATGAACAACATTATGAAGACATCTCAACACACATACTGTCCTTTGCAGTATATTTAAAGCAATGCAAATGGGATTTCAGAGTCAAACAACAAATTAGAGGAAGGAATAGCTGATTGTTGATATGACCCCCTTCCAAGCATTCAATCGAGAAAGAGCTTAAACACTGAGCAAAAGAAAAGAACATGAAGTCCAGCCAAGAGAAGAGCAACAATATTCGCAAGGTTCAGATTCACAAAGATGGACATCTGAGGTGAATGAAGGTTTGTGTAGTCAGAGCGGGAGTGTTTAGTCTACAGCCTCCGCTGGTTTATCATAGATCATAAAGCATGAATAAACCAGTGAAGTACTACAAAACCACATAAAAAAGACAGACTACCGGTCTGAAATGCTGTCGTCAAGACTTGTACAACTCTCTTTCTTGTAGGGAACACAAAAGGAGATGTTTACATTTACATTTAATCATTTTGCAGATGCTTTTTTATACATATAGAATAGTAAGTGTTAGTATTAATGGGTCAAGTGTTGACGAAAAGGATGCGTCTTCAGTAGCTTCTTGAAAATGGCTTAAGACTCAGCAACTCGGGTTGAGTTAGGCAGGTCATTCCACCAGTTTGGAACAGTCCAGATAAAGGTCTGAAAGTGATTGTGCTTCTTTTACCCCTTTTCCAGCAAGGAAGTTTGAGTGCTTGTTCAGAGCCTAGTTTCAAATCAGCAATTTGTATTTCAACACCCAATTTACCAGCTCTGAACCAGGAAAAGTGGTTCTTAAGTGCCACCAAAACAATCTGCAGGTCAGGCGGGTCAAGTAATTAAAAATAACATCCAAAAAATTGCGAGTGGGTGGCGGGCGGATGAGAGAAAAATCATTAATGTGTTGATTTTAATAAAGACAGAACTCTCTTTTTACGGTAAAACGTAATGAACAAACGTCATTCTTTTTGTCTTCAGCTCAATTCAAGATCAAAGACCGCAATGGGAGCGAGAACGGCATTAGCACTGGTATAATTAGTCTCGCTATTTTTTAATGACGACAACTGTATGAACATTTATGTTTCATTTGCGGCAGTTTGTGCGTCAGCTTGCTGAATAGGTCCAACCAGCTTCAACTCACACCTGCTTGGAAGTTTCTAGCATTCCTGAAAACCTTGATTGGCTGGATCAGGTGTGTTTGATTAGGGTTGGAGCAAAAACAGAGCAAGTTGTGCAGAGCAGTGGCCCTCCAGGAATTGAGTTTGAGACCACTGGTTTAATGGAACTTTATATACTTAATATCTCCGAAATGTACACAATTAACTTTTTTTTCCTCAAAGCTAAGCGTAACAAATAGCGTAACAAGCTATAAGCTGTTAGTTGTGTGTGCGTGATGCGCAGTGCTCGTGCTTTCATTGACGTAATTTAAATCTCACAAAATAATTTTTATAGTTCCAAACTTAACAAAAACCAAGATGTGTTACTATGATGATTGATTACCTCAAAATGTAGATCTGTATGTGCGATGTACTTTATCTGAATTAAATACAAACACATCCCTCGCGTTTGCTCACGTCCCAGCAATTAGCCTACTTCTCCGTGTGCTGTATAGGTTGTCGAAACCTGGTTTAAATTAATTTAGCCAAAGAAGAACTTTTTAAAAACTACTTAGTGTAATGATATTACCATGCTTACGAGAACTTGAATAATTGTAATGTGACGATCGGGTGTATATACTGTATGTAAATCAGAGAAAATCATAGATGCGAGTGGGTGGCAGGTGGATGATTTTGTTTATAACAGCGTATTCAGGTGACGTTAGATTGCAAATTATGGCGAGCTGCACAAACGCATTGGATTTGCTGTGTTTGGATGCCGATGTAGATTCGCAAAGCCATGTGCATCAATAGCAACGCAACATGGAAGGCTTGTTCGAGATGCTTCTGCACTGCGCAGACCAATCGGTATATGACATCAACATACCGAGATTTTGGAGAGCAAACAACTCCTTTATGCTTTTGAATCACTCTTTTGGTACTTTGAATGTCATACGCTGATCGGTCTGCGCAGCGCCGATGTATCTCAAACATGTTTGTATGTTTGTGTATGTACCGTTGCTGGAAAAGACAAGACATATACAGTGACGTTCACTTGAAGAATGCAAGCTTCTGGAGGGCACATAGGTCTGAAGTAATGAGTCTAGGTATGGGGTGCAGAGCCAGTGGCAAACATCAGTGCCTTAAATTTGATGCGAGTGGCAATTGGCAACCAGTGCAATTTTATGAGGAGAGGTGTGAGGTGCGCTCTCCGGCTCATTAAAGACCACTTTTGACCATTCTTGATCAGTTGCAGAGGTTTGACAGTGCATGCTGGAAGGCCTGCCAAGAATGCATTACAATAGTCCAGTCTGGATAGAACAAGAGCTTGGACGAGGAGTTGAGTATCATGCTCTGATTGTCCTAATGTTGAATAAGGCAAATCTGCAGGACCGGGCAGTAGCAATGTGGTCTGTGAAGTTCAACTGATCATCAATCACAACTCCAAGATTCCTGGATGGAGTTATGGTTAACGCACCTAGCTGAATGGAGAAGTTGTGATTAAGTATTGGGTTGGCCGAGACCAGAAGCAGTTCTTTCTTCACAAGTTAGAGTTGAAGGTGGTGGTCCTTTACCCAGCAATAAATGTCTGTTAGGCAGGCTGAGATGCGAGCAGCTACTGTCGTATCATCTGGCTGGAATGAGAGCTAGAGTTGTGTCATCAGCATAGCAGCAGTGATAGGAAAAAACATGTTTTGGAATGACAGATCCTAGTGATGACTGATGAGATACAGATGGAGAGAGAAGTGGTCCCAGCACTGAACCCTGAGGCACCCCAATAGCTAGATGATAGCAGTGATAGGAAAAGCCATGTTTCTGAATGACAGATTCTAGTGATGACATGTAGCTGGAGATGAGAAGTGGTCCCAGCACTGAGCCCTGAGGCACCCCAGTAGCTAGATGTTTTGGACTTACACACCTCACCCCTCCACGACACCCTAAAGGACCTACCTGAGAGGCAAGACTTGCACCACTGGAGAGCAGTTCCTGAGATGCCGTCTGTCTTGAGGGTTGACAGGAGGATCTGGTGGTTAACTATTTCAAAAGCAGCAGAGAGATCCAGCAAGATAACCGAGAGCAGGGCAGTCTCAGATAAGTGGCTGTTTTAGCAGAATGTTCATGTTGCTTTTTTCCATTCAATGAAATGGGATCATCTCTGTCAAGTTACAAAAACAACAAAAGCATCCTAAAAGTAGTGAGTTTTTACATCTAGTCTAACTGCAAGTTTTCACATTTAAGTCCCCTGCAATCAATAATTGTATCCCTCAAACCTCACAACATATTAAAATGTTTTTTTTTTCTGTAAAAATTATTTCTTCATACCTTAAAATAGCTTGTATGTAACTCTACACCTGTGCATAATTTAGTATGTGGACCCAATCATATGCAAATGAGTCCCACCTCAACTCAATCACACCATTTCCTGATCCAGTCACTCAAAAATGCTACAATATTGGTTTAATTCAGCCAGAAAATGATTCAGAAGAAGAAGAGGAAGAGTGAATTATACAGGTTCATCTACAAGTCAATGTATCAGAATGGTAATGCATTTTATCTTTCTCTCTGTACAACGTCGGACACATAATGGTAGGCTAATTAATATGATTAGCCTTTGGCTTGACTACGTTATCAAACATCAATGTGTTGCTAATGTCACACAAACCATGTTCCCATTCACCATCTCAGAGTCAGAGAGCGGCCTACTGAAAATCAGCATCCTTAGAAAAATCTTTGGACATCATAGAAAGACAATGGAGAAAAGCCCCGCCCCCTTGTGACGGCATTGGTTAGTGAAAAACAGTATGTGACAAAAGAAGTATGTCCGAATTCACAGTACTCATTAAAAAGTAGGCAAGAAGTACCCGGGTGACCTGCTACTTCCAGTGAGAATCTGAAATGTGCATACGATGGACACTTTATTATCCCATGAGGCCACGGGAGAGGATTTGTGAATGACAGTGAAGCGACGCAACTAATGCTGGAAGGTCACGTGATAATGACATCATGGTGAATGTTGTACGTATTACATATCTTCCACAACGTAAGAATTTTTTTTTAGAAAAACAGAAAAGTTACTAGCAATTTTCTGCCAAGTTTACAGACGTTTCCTTTAACCCTAAAACACAACATAATGCAATGCATAATGCATAAAAATGGAATATTCCTTCATATTAACACAGTACATTGGGCCCTGTTTTTACAGACTTTTCTTACAGTGCTGTTGCATGTCAAGACTTAAAGTTTGGTGGCTTTTATGAGGGGAAAATGTGGCAGAACTGGGGTGGAATCATCTGGAGTTCAAAACACTAAGGCCAACAGATGAAGACACTTTTTCATAATCATTCAAGACTATTAGTTATTTGTCCACTGGAGGAGACAGAGACACAACACAAGCCTGTGAAATATTAGTTAGGGAATCAAAATAGATGCCAATCTTGAGACACTTCGATCTGTAGTGTCAACGTCATATCTGTAGTGGCATCAATGCAGCACTGACTGACTGTAAGGATCCTGAGTCATGGCACCATCATGTTGATGGGTATCATTTAAAATAATCAAGATTCATTCAGCATAATCTAGTCAAAAGCAAACAGCCTCCAACAGACATTGCTGAGGCATTTTTGTCCTGACATCACTTTAACCTCAGCCTTGACAATGGCATCCAAACCACACAGTTCTCCAGGAACTGCTCTAACCGAGAACATGCTCTTGTGAGTCGGCTGCAAGTAACACTTACAACTGAAGAATGAAGGGTTGGAGACTGAGAGACAGCTCTCATAGGAAGAATATAACCACAGCATGACAGGACTTAGTGTTTCGAGGAGGACACAGGCAGACATCACTTTACACACCGGCTTTGTTATGATCAGGAATGCAGATTCACCTTCCTGAACCAATCACAGCTTTCGGAAAGCAATGCAAATATCAGAGTTCTCAGTCTTTGTTGTGGCATTTTCAAAGGTTGTCTGTCGTGCAAAAAAAGCCAAACATTCCTATCTAGCCCAGCAATGCAGACAGGGAATTGCCTCACGTCTTGGGCTTTGCACTTCAACAACTCACACTACTGGCTGCTGAGACATGCAATAGAGTCTGCATCCAGTACATATCCCACAGTTTACATCGATCTGTCACTTCACAGGAAGTGGGGAGAGAAATGTACCCACCAGTCACTGTGCATCAATACAGCAATGCAAGAAGTAATCTTGAAATAAACACATACAAATGATTTGAGGCTCCCAGGAGTGTTTTGTAGTTGCTTGCGGATATATTGTGTGAGATGCGACACTAGCATGGTGCAGGGACGATTATTACAGCACAACTATCATGATTACAGTTAAATAAGATAAAGTACACATCTATGAGCTTGTTCACACTTGACGTATTTTATTGAAGCTGCCAGCGTCTGTTTTACATTATAGCTAATCCTATGGAGTTAACAGTGTTTTCAAAATAGTTGTGAGCGCATTTTTAAATGCCAACGTCTTTTTCTGCACCTCAGAGCGTCTTTTCAAGTTGAAAAAAGTTAAACTTTTCTAATAAAAACCGTCAGAAAACATCCCTTCGTCAAGCACCTTTTTGACAGCTGACCAATGACAAGCAAGTAGCAAGACCTGACTCGTTTCCATAACAACAAGAAAAATGGAGAAGGTGCCGATAGAACGAGTCTAAAATATGCCGCAAACCACGCATCATCCAACCGGAGCTCCTGGGCTAAATTTACTGTAAGCACCATTCTGTTTTCTTCCCCGTATAATGTCGTGGACCCACAAACACCGTTGTGAACCGATATTCTCTCCTCCCTGTTCAAAAGCCAACGCAAGAGCCAGCTCTACATTTTGTATCTCTGCACCACACAGTAGAGGGCTGCATTGGGATTGAGTCCCGCCGGGTCCCGTGAGACCCAACGCAAATCTCGCGGGAGCGGGCGGTTTGAATTTTGCTGCGGGCGGGAATGGGCGGCTAAAAAAAAACACAGCTGGATAGGGAGGTTGCCTAGCGACATGATGGAGAAGATGTCAATAGATGATGTAGAAAAGAACCTCAAACGAGGTATTTACAGCACAAAAGCTAAGCAAGGAAAGTCTGACATTTGGAGAAGTTTCTCAATTGTTTGTGATAAAGATGGAAAGGAGCTGGACTTTGTTCATTGTGACAAATGTGCAAAAATACTCATCTACAATGGGCACAAATCCGGCACGTCTGGGTTGAGGCGACACGCCTGCTCTTACCCTATTTTTCAAACAGAATACCTGCAACATTTGGCTAATAATTGTAAAACTGCTGTTTTTCATGTTGCCTAGTTTATCATTATTTTTTTGCAAAGCAGTCTATTTTTATGTGCAAAGTTTTTGATAAAAACGAAATTATTTTTGAATGTATTGTGTGCTTTGTCTTTTTTTTTTTTTACATGCAGGCCAGGGAAAAGAAACAAACAACCCCATGAATCTCTTTAATAATATCAATACAAATACGTGTTTTTTTTTCCCTGCGTGACGGGAGAAGACACTAAATCAATGCATCTCTATTATTGTGCGGGAATAAATTCTCAGAGTTTTGCGGGTGCGGGCGGGAGTGGACATACATATTGCGGGAGCGGGCGGGAGTGTAACACATACGTTGCGGGAGCGGGCGGTAATGGTCAGAAATTCGGCGGGCGCGGGATGAAGAAAATAGTCCCGCGCAGGGCTCTACCACACAGCACTCTTGCTGATGTTATAGCAACATAGGACGCCTTTAGCTGCTATTTGGAACCAAATGCTGCCAGCTTTTTTTTTTACTAAAAGAGCGCTCTTGTCAACTTTGTCTTGTCAAAAAAGACATCAAGTTTGAACACAGCCTAAGGGGAAGACTTTTTATGCATTTTGGCTGTTCGTTTACATTCGCATTTTAACGGCTTAAAAAAGGAAAGCTTTTGAGAATGGGTTTCAAAGAGCAAGTTTTTGAAAACGATACCGTTATCGTCTTAACGTGAATTTGCATACATGTTTCTTTACAAAGGGTCGAACATTACCGTCTACTGGCCTGACAGCAGAATACAGAATTTTAAGTCGTTTGGATCCGTGTGAACGGAAATCATTTTGATGTCTGTACACGAAAAGCTTTTCCATTTTTTGCACATCTGTGTCATGTAAATGTACCCTAAAAAAAAACAAATTGTGTTTATTTTCATTTTAAACTTCGCAACAGACATTTGTCAGTCAGTTTGCAAATGTATCACTCAGTGTCTTCAAATATGACAATTTACATTAATTTAATAATAACTTAATAGTAATCGATACTTGGAATGCAGCAGAAAGTATAGTTTTTTTTTTACACAAATGAGATGCCTAAAAGATCAAAAAAATCTGCAGTACAAATTATGTAGTATATATTAGAAATACGCATGGAATAGTGTACCCCATGCAATGTGTTCGACTTTAATTTTGACTGATAAATGATCTCAAAACGATATTCAGTTGGACTGCCCTAAGTTAAAGTCACCATAAAATCAATGATTTATCCATGCACATCTTGAATCATCCTCGTGAAACTTCCCATCCCTCTTGCAGTGACATCACTTCTCTGATAACGAGGGCGGGGCAACCTGTCACTCATATGAGATCCACCAATAGCAAACCACAACCAACCATTCATTGCCCCGCCCTACATTTGTTCTTGTTTGAAAAGTTTCACAAGGGTTGCAAAGTTTTCCAAAAACTTTCCAGAATTTTGGGAAATTTTCAGCCCCTTTGCAACCCTACATTTCATTACATCACAATAGGGAAGAAAAGACTGCCACAACTTTCATGTCAATGCTGACTTTAAGAAAGTTTTAAACAAAATGCACTGCACAATACACATACTGCTTCCTGATATATGAACAGCATGCAAATTGACCTCACATTTTCCTTCAAACTGCAGTCGTGGAGCACAAAATAAGACTGCAGTTGACATCAGTGGTTCATCCTCAATAAGTAAGGCCAGGTCAAGCACACTGCAGTTTCCAATGCATTATACATGACTATACATTCAACATTTCAAGTATGTTTAGCATGCTATTCCAAACATAAGTTTGCACGAGTGCAAGATGTATTACGACTGTTTCTGAATATTTATGAAGCACAAATGTTACGATTATTTATCGCATGTAAATTATAGTAAAAATATCGCAAAATGTGTTTAATGTGACTCGAGTTCATTGACAAACATCCATTCATCATCAAAATCACGGCCATATTCATTTACAACCACACACGCTTCCGACTGCAAACAAACCCTCACATCACATGATTAGCCGTCTCTAAAAACCAAGCAATGAACACTGATGACAAACTTTAATAGCAGGGTAGCGAAATGACAATGTAAACTAATAGTTCCTTAATGCAGTGATTAAATAAAACATTAATAAAGCTCGCGAGACTGTATAACTTCATATAAGTAGCTTTAAATTAAGTTTATAACTTAATGCCTCAGTGTTTGTAGGAAGAAAAACAACACAATCTGAAAAACAAACGTGCTCTACATAGTTTAATACGTTCAGTAACTTACTGCGTCCGCCCGTGTGTTTGTAGCCCTGCTGGCGTTGCACTCACAGAAACACACACAGTCACACACTGAACTCATGGGCTGCGACTACACACACACACACACACACACACACAGTCACACACTGAACTCATGGGCTGCGACTACACAAACACACACAGACACACACACAGTCACACACTGAACTCATGGGCTGCGTCTCACACACACGAGCTGCCTACCTAGACAGCACAGCCTCGACACACACACACACACACACACACACACACACACACACACACAGTCACACACTGAACTCATGGGCTGCGTCTCACACACACGAGCTGCCTACCTAGACAGCACAGCCTCGACACACACACACACACACACACACAGTCACACACTGAACTCATGGGCTGCGACTACACACACACACACACACACAGTCACACACTGAACTCATGGGCTGCGACTACACACACACACACACACACACAGTCACACACTGAACTCATGGGCTGCGACTACACACACACACAGTCACACACTGAACTCATGGGCTACACACAAACACACACAGTCACACACTGAACTCATGGGCTGCCCCACACACACGAGCTGCCTACCTAGACAGCACAGCTTCGACACACACACACACACACACACACACACACACACACACACACACACACACACACACACAGACAGAGAGAGAGAGAGAGAGAGAGAGAGAGAGAGAGAGAGATAGCCGCCTAACTACACACAGTCTACGAGAACTCGCACATTCAACTTTCTGATGTGACTGGGATTTTATTAGGCTGATAGTTATACAATATTTTTTAACTAAACATAAATCTAAGATGAAAACAGAAAATATAACATGTCAAACTATTAAAAAAAACCTAGCCTACTGAAATAACACAGCATGATGTCCAGCTCTACCCTTGTTCCAGAGTATACTCAGATGGTATTACCATAATACTATGATATACACCGATCAGGCATAACATTATGACCTAATATTGTGTTGGCCCCCTTTTTTCTGCCAAAACAGCCCTGACCCGTCGAGGCATTGACTCCTCTAGACCCCTGAAGGTGTGCTGTGGTATCTGGCACCAAGATGTTAGTAGCAGATCCTTTAAGTCTTGTAAGTTGCGAGGTGGGGCCTCCATGGACCGGACTTGTTTGTTCAGCACATCCCACAGATGCTCGATTGGATTGAGATCTGGGGAATTTGGAGGCCAAGTCAACACCACAAACTCGTTGTTGGGCTCCTCACACCATTCCTGAAGCATTTGTGCTTTGTGTCAGGAGCATTATCCTGCTGGAAGAGCCACAGCCACCAGGGAATACCGTTTCCATGAAAGGGTGTACATGGTCTGCAACAATGCTTAGGTAGGTGGTACGTGTCAAAGTAACATCCACATGGATGGAGGACCCAAGGTTTCCCAGCAGAACATTGCCCAACGCACCACCTCCGCCGGCTCGCCTTCTACCCATAGTGCATCCTGGTGCCATGTGTTCCCCACGTGCATCAATGAGCCTTGGGCCCGCCCATGACCCGGTTCCTTCCTTGGAGCACTTTTGATAGATACTGACCACTGCAGACTGGGAACACCCCACAGGAGATGTTTAACTGGTTGAGGTTGATATATGGGATTTATAAGGTAAAAAATACTTTTTGAGAGAGTAATTAGTACTGTAATCTAGTGGCTACTTTTTTACTGTAACTTACCCATTACATGGTACTTTTTGTTTGTGTAGGAATGGAATTCAGTTATTCACTCATTCATAGCTGTATCATTTTGATATTATTATGATCATAAAAAATAATATGATTGATATGTTTTCTGCTGTCTTCCTCTCTTTCCTACATCTAGTGTTCAGAGTCGCAGCCGTCTGTTTTTCAGGTCACGGCGGTTTTCTGGGTCATAATTACAGACTCATATTCCAGAATAGGAGGAAATACCAAGGTGAGGAGCAAAAGTTATTATTAACAGCATAACTGTCCTGCTACGAGAGAAGCTGCTGTGTTTCCCGGAATTTCCTTCCAAGCTCTGTTTAGACATGTTTCATGTCCTGATGGTGTAGTAGCCAAATGCTCAGCCTCAAGGTTAATTCTCTTTATAGGAACGCTTACAATCAAATAATCAAATTCTCATCAAACAGCACACTTTAAACATTCTACTAACTATAGATATAACTTCTATAAGTAACTTTGCAACATGACAACTAGTAGTAGAATTTCTGTTGAGGAGCATCAAAATAAAGTCTCAGCAGATCTTAAAGTAACCATGAAATCAAAAATGAAGTTTTTTTGTCTCTTAGTATGAATATGTTACTCTTACTGTTATCTATAAGCTTCAAAACAATCACAAAATTCTAGATATAAGCAATCAAAACTTACAGTCTCTCACTTCCACCACTATGGATCAGTGATTCTGATGACATCACTCTGCACTTCAGCTTCTCATCAGATTTTCTGTCCAATCAAATATTCTCTAGAACCTGAAGCCCCGCCCCCTACATTACAAACAAAAACAGACACTGAAGCTGCGGCTGAAATCAGTCACTCGTTCACACAGTGCACTATATAGGGGATAGGGAACGATTCAGACAGTGCACTATATAGGGGATAGGGAACGATTCAGACTGCAATATATAGGGGATAGGGAACAATTCAGACTGCAATATATAGGGGATATAGGGAACAATTCAGACAGTGCACAATATAGGGGATAGGGAATGATTCAGACTGCAATATATAGGGGATATAGGGAACAATTCAGACAGTGCACAATATAGGGGATAGGGAGCAATCAGACAGTGCACTATATAGGAAAACGATCGGACAGTGCACTATATAGGAAAACGATCGGACAGTGCTATATAGAGGAAAGAGAATGATTCAGACAGGGCACTATATAGGGGATAGGGAACGATTCAGACAGTGCACTATATAGTGGATAGGGAACGATCAGAAAGTGCACTATATAGGGGATAGGGAACGATTCAGACAGTGCACTATATAGGGGATAGAGAACGATCAGACAGTGCACTATATAGGGGATAGGGACCAATTGAGCCAGTGCACTATATAGGGGATAGGGATTGATTCAGACAGTGCACTATATAGGGGATAGGGACCAATTGAGCCAGTGCACTATATAGGGGATAGGGATTGATTCAGACAGTGCACTATATAGTGGATAGGGAACGATCAGAAAGTGCACTATATAGGGGATAGGGAACGATTCAGACAGTGCACTATATAGGGGATAGGGAACGATTCAGACAGTGCACTATATAGTGGATAGGGAACGATTCAGACAGTGCACTATATAGTGGATAGGGAACGATTCAGACAGTGCACTATATAGTGCATAGGGAACAATTCAGACAGTGCACTATATAGTGGATAGGGAACAATTCAGACAGTGCACTATATAGGGGATAGGGAACGATTGAGACAGTGCACTATATAGGGGATAGGGATTGATTCAGACAGTGCACTATATAGGGGATAGGGAACGATTGAGACAGTGCACTATATAGGGGATAGGGAATGATTCAGACAGTGCACTATATAGTGGATAGGGAACGATCAGACAGTGCACTATATAGGGGATAGGGAACGATTCAGACAGTGCACTATATAGGGGATAGGGAATGATTGAGACAGTGCACTATATAGGGGACAGGGATTGATTCAGACAGTGCACTATATAGGGGATAGGGAACGATTCAGACAGTGCACTATATAGGGATAGGAACGATTCAGACAGTGCACTATATAGAGGATAGGGAACAATTCAGACAGTGCACTATAGGGGATAGGGAACGATCAGACAGTGCACTATATAGTGGATAGGGAACGATCAGACAGTGCACTATATAGGGGATAGGGAACGATTCAGACAGTGCACTATATAGGGGACAGGGAACGATTGAGACAGTGCACTATATAGGGGATAGGGATTGATTCAGACAGTGCACTATATAGGGGATAGGGAACGATTCAGACAGTGCACTATATAGTGGATAGAACGATTAGACAGTGCACTATATAGGGATAGGGACGATTCAGACAGTGTACTATAGGGATAGGGAACGATTCAGACAGTGCACTATATAGTGGATAGGGATTGATTCAGACAGTGCACTATATAGGGGATAGGGAACGATTCAGACAGTGCACTATATAGGGGATAGGGAACGATTGAGACAGTGCACTATATAGGGGATAGGGATTGATTCAGACAGTGCACTATATAGGGGATAGGGAACGATTCAGACAGTGCACTATATAGGGGATAGGGAACGATTCAGACAGTGCACTATCTAGGGGATAGGGAACGTTTCAGACAGTGCACTATATAGTGGATAGGGAACGATTAGACAGTGCACTATATAGTGGATAGGGAATGATTCAGACAGTGCACTATATAGTGGATAGGGAATGATTCAGACAGTGTAAATATGCTTTCCGAATGAAGTCTGGTTTCATGTTAGCACAGAGCGGATCATGTGATCTCGCCGCAGACCAGAAAGTGTATCGGACCCGTTTTAATTTTGCACAGAATGCTGTATTTTAAAGCGATATGGAGGAGATAAGAAAGAAACTGCGACCTTACCGAGCTCAGAGGCTCTGGCTGAGCTGTGATATAAACGAAATGCTATTGGCTGTTTTAGAAAAGGGGAGGAGCTGTTCGATATGCCCCACACTGTCTTCCTGTTTCAGTGGAAATTACGTCAACACGTTGAATAATGCTGCACATATCAAGGCGCTTCAGTGGGACTTTAAGCAGACAATCTTCTAATACTCTCATGACTGGTAGTTGACATGTTGCAAAGTTACTTATAGTAGTAATGTCTCCAGCATCTGCAGGCCAACCGGTTTTGGACAATGGTCATGTTCCAGGTCTTTTGTTTAAAGTGGTCTATTTTAGAGAACATTTTGCTGTATATTTCATCATATATTTCACATCTTTCATCATCACGCAGACTGTTTCCTTATGGAATTGCATGAATGGCATCATAAAGCTGAGGGAAAAACAACATAATCAGACAAGCTGGGTGAGAAAACACTGAGCTGTTGAGCATATGAATGGCATATAAAAAGTTTAAGGGTTATAATAACAAGCCTTTTGTTCTGACTCAACAATAAATACATAGCTAGACAGTGCAGTCGTGTAATGCCGGCTGGAGAAGCAGTGTGTGAGTGAGTAACAGTACCACTGCGCTGGAAAACTTCAGCGTGACACTCAAACCTCAAGAGTTTTACCTCTTATACAGAAAATGGGAGAGTTTTTTTACTAGTGCTGTCAATCGATTAAGAAAAATATCTAGATTCATCACACATTTTTTTTATTAATTGCATTTTTATGAGTTTTTAATATATTTTATAATGTAATAATTTCACAGTTAATCTCCAAACTAATGTAGAAAAAAACATGAGTATTTTTTAAATGCTTGTTTAATGCCATCTTTTCATGAATGAAGGCCAGTATCACTGATACTAATACACTCTAAAAATGCTGGGTTAAAAACAACCCAAGTTGGGCTGAAAATGGACAAACCCAGCAATTGGGTTGTTTTAACCCAGTGAATGGTTTGTTTTAACCCAGCGGTTGGGTTAAATGTTTGCTTAAAACAACCCATTTTCTCAAAAACTCATTTAAGACTGTTCTTATGAGGATACTCATAACATGAGGATACAAAACAGACATTTTGGCATAATTCTGTGTGTCATTGTTCAAGCGTGAAAGAATCTTTTTGACCGTTGTGTCATTCGCAGAAAGCACATTTTCTTTTGTATTTTTGCTCTTGAACAGTTTAGAAGCATTTGCATGAATAAGAGTGTGATCATTTAATATAATGATTGTCAAAGGGTGACAGAAAAAAACTGATGCTGCTTTAAACTGGGAAAAAATCGTTGACAGCAGTAGTTTTTACTAGTGTGAACAATGGTGAAATATACACTCACCCAAAGGATTATTAGGAACACCTGTTCAATTTCTCATTATCTAATCAACCAATCACATGTCAGTTGCTTCAATGCATTTAGGGGTGTGGCCCTGGTCAAGACAATCTCCTGAACTCCAAACTGAATGTCAGAATGGGAAAGAAAGGTGATTTAAGCAATTTTGAGCGTGGCATGGTTGTTGGTGCCAGACGGGCCGGTCTGAGTATTTCACAATCTGCTCAGTTACTGGGATTTTCACGCACAACCATTTCTAGGGTTTACAAAGAATGGTGTGAAAAGGGAAAAACATCCAGTATGCGGCAGTCCTGTGGGAAAAATGCCTTGTTGATGCTAGAGGTCAGAGGAGAATGGGCCGACTGATTCAAGCTGATAGAAGAGCAACTTTGACTGAAATAACCACTCGTTACAACCGAGGTATGCAGCAAAGCATTTGTGAAGCCACAACACGCACAACCTTGAGGCGGATGGGCTACAACAGCAGAAGACCCCACCGGATACCACTCATCCCCACTACAAATAGGAAAAAGAGGCTACCATTTGCACAAGCTCACTAAAATTGGACATTTGAAGACTGGAAATATGTTGCCTGGTCTGATGAGTCTCGATATCTGTTGAGACATTCAGATGGTAGAGTCAAAATTTGGCGTAAACAGAATGAGAACATGGATCCATCATGCCTTGTTACCACTGTGCAGGCTGGTGGTGGTGGTGTAATGGTGTGGGGGATGTTTTCTTGGCACACTTTAGGCCCCTTAGTGCCAATTGGGCACCGTTTAAATGCCACGGCCTACCTGAGCATTGTTTCTGACCATGTCCATCCCTTTATGACCACCATGTACCCATCCTCTGATGGCTACTTCCAGCAGGATAATGCACCACGTCACAAAGGTTGAATCATTTCAAATTGGTTTCTTGAACATGACAATGAGTTCACTGAATAAAAATGGCCCCCACAGTCACCAGATCTCAACCCAATAGAGCATCTTTGGGATGTGGTGGAACGGGAGCTTCGTGCCCTGGATGTGCATCCCACAAATCTCCATCAACTGCAAGATGCTATCCTATCAATATGAGCCAACATTTCTAAAGAATGCTTTCAGCACCTTGTTGAATCAGTGCCACATAGAATTAAGGCAGTTCTGAAGGTGAAAGGGGATCAAACACAGTATTAGTATGGTGTTCCTAATAATCCTTTAGGTGAGTGTATTTGGTTATATAATATATGGTTTTCAAAGCTTTTTAACAGCTATAGTGCCACTTATGGTCCATCTCCATAAAAGTTTGCATGTTTGTTTAAAATCATATGTTGCATGTGCTCATATGTGCTCAATTTTCATGGTCCAAATTTTTGTTTGGGATTTATAGGCTTTTGCCTGCACTTGGCCACACTCATTCTATAAATGACCCTATTATAACCATACAAATGCGAAAGTTCAACTTTTTATTATATCTAGAGAGTCCAGAGAATTGTACTGCATTGGTTTTAGTCAGTATAGAGTAAAAAACCTAGGACTAGTTTGCAAAAGTAGGTTTTATACATAATCGCAAATATTTAATGAACGATTTGATTGACACCAGTGGTTCATGAGGCAAAGTTGTTCAGTATGAGGAGATCTATCAAATGATATGAATATTGTGTGGATGTATGAAACGCCATGGGATTACAGAGGTGAAAAACTAGCGTCAACTAGTGGCCGATTTCTTTCAAAATTCTCACAAACGAGTGAGAATGCCCACCGAGTATCGTAATGATCGGCCTCTGGTAACCTTGTCTAATAGGTGCTCAAACTTCATTGGCGAAGGCAGCCATGTTTTTTGAGATACGCCAGTGTCCTCATAGACTATCATGGCACGTTGCACAAAGACAGCGCATGCCAATTTTCAAGTCAATCGGACTAATGGTCAGGTTTTTTGTTTTCATGATTTTTTGCCCTATATAGCGCCACCAAGTAGCCAATCATAAAAACATTTTTTATTTCACATGACCTCAGATTGAGCTCATACACGTGTCCCGAGTTATCTCTTTTCCGTTGTAGTAAAAGTGGCCCTGACCCCATCAAACATTTTGGTTCCCATTAGCGACTGTGAACCGAAATTTCAACTTTCTATGATCAATATTGATTTTCACTCTCCAGAAAATATTTTGCCTGAAAGACAGACAAATCCGAGGTATGCATTTGATGTCTTAAGCCAAGGTTTCTGACGAAATAAGACACTTGAGCCTACGGCTAATGGTTTATGTATGACGTATAATGGTTTAGGAGTTATGAGCCATTTCATACTTTTGATCGATATAGCACCACCATCAGGCCGATTGTGGCGAGCCTTGGTGACGTTGTAGACGTTGGGAGTACTACCATCCCTCAAAGTTTCAAGTCTCTACAACTTACGGTTTGATCAGCCTGATCACTTTTAGGGGAAAATGCTGATCCATGGAAATGTTAACAATTACATTCGGGTTTCAGCGCTACTCGCTTGAACCCCTAAATAGCCATAGCCATGTGTTTTGTCAGCTGTGGCCGTTCATGTAATGAGTGACAGAGAACAGCAGATGTAAAAGACGTCAGGAGGAAGAGACACCTGTCATTTGAGGAAACACAAAATAAACATTACAGAGACTTCCAGTGCACTCACACACAGTACCGTCCATCATTATCGGCTCTTTCCATGAATAGGCTACAAAATAGAAATTTAAACATTTATTTATAAAAAGAGAAATTTTAGCAGTTGATCAACCCTGTTTCCAACATTTAGGACATTCCTGCATACGGATTTGTTAAGTTGGCATAAAAAAATCCAACTTATTGATCTACTATTGAAACGTATTATTCTTCTTCTGGGCCAAAATTTGAACAGTCTTTCCTGAAGCCCACATGAAAAAATACTATAGTATATTATAGTAAAATTACTCTAGTAAATACTGTAGTGTTTAAGAACCATACTATAGCAAATATACTACAGTAAATTGTAGTATAATGTATATTATAGTATTTACTACACTTTGTTAATTTACTGTAGTATATTCACTATAGAACGGTTCAAAAAACAATATAGTATTTACTCTAGTAATTTTACTAGGCCTATAGTATTTTTTCATGTGGGAGCTTTAAAGTACCAAACCTCAGACCTTCAGACTGTGCTGACTTTTGTGCTGTATGATTGTTTTTCCAAAAATGAAGATTAAAAATCATAAGTTTCAAACAATTTCATTATGGGGGTCAAAACTCTTATACAATAACTGTATAAGCTTCATCCACTGTATCTATCACTAACAAAGCCTAGCAAGTAGATTTGGAAATGCTAGCAGTGTGTTACCCATGCCATCAACATGCTAAAACATCATATCAGCATGCTAATTAATGACAACAACATGTTAAAACATGCTAGCAATGTACTAAATCATGCTAGCAACATGTTATCAACATGCTAAATCATGCTAACAAGTTAATCATGCTAGCAATATGCTAGCAAAATGCTAAATCATGCTAACAAAATGCTAAATCATGCTAACAACATGTACAATCATGCTAGCAAAATGCTAAATCATGCTAGCAACATGCCAGCAATGTGTAACATCTTCTTCATACTCATCTAGTTGTTTTGTGTTATTTTGTAATGTGTAATCACACATCCAATGTGTTATTTTCTAGCTACAAACATTACAATAAATAAAAAATACACCAGAAAGAGTAAGAGGGTAGTATGAATCAGGGTTGCAGATTCATTCAATCTAAATTAAGCTGACATTTAGTAAAAGCTCATTTGGGACAAAACATTGGCCTACTTACGTATATTTTGCATAACATTGTTTAGTCTGATCGTTTTCTTTCAATAGATTTGGTTACCATTGACCCATTGAAAATGAAGGATAGGCTAGTGGTTAATGAATTTTGCCAACACTGTAAAAATTTGATATTTAATTGTTGGCAGAGAACATGATATTTGTGCCTTAACTCGTACCCTGTTTGTGGAAAGTAACAATAAATTAAAAGTTTTTTTTTTAAAGTTGAAGGTTTTCAGCTGTTAAAAACTGTGGTATGAAGATGACAATATCTCATAAAACTATATAAAAGGTTCAAACAGAGCACAATGATATAAGCAGCTTTGGGAAACGGTTGTAAAAATCACATTGAAGATGATGAAGAAATTCCTTTTCCTGTAGCACTATACATAAAGCATGTCTTTTTCAAAATATGGTTTAACGTGTAAATGATCGACAGAAAGCTTTAGGCCTGGCCTGCACAGTTTTCCCGGCTGGATCTGAGTGTTTGTGCTCATAGTGACATACATGATTGGTTAATGACAGGGTTTTACACTCTTTGCTCAAACACATTGACCTTCATATGATCACAACAGTGATAAAAAAGAAAGACAAAGTAAGTGCAAAAGTATGAAAGCCTGCAAATGAGGGTATATAATCCACAAATGACAATAAGTATATACACAGTCATCCCATTTTTAAGGATTTAATGGAAAAAGCAGAATCGTTTTGGTTGTCATGTTAGCTAGATATTCAATATCTTCTTCATTCAGGAAAAGGTTCTTGACATGCTTAGTTTGTTTGTTTGTTTATTCATTACAGTACTTATGATTTCTCATTTTTGATGGTGTATAGAAGCAAACAGTGGAATTACAACATGTAATTATAAAATACAAAGTAGCTATTTGTGTCACGCTATTTTTCCTCTGTTTTGTTTTCTCAGATTTCCAAACTGTTCCCACAAAGTTGGGAGCATGAAATTGTCCAAAATGTCTTGGTATGCTGAAGCATTAAAAGTTCCTTTCACTGGAACTTCGGGGCCATTCCCTGAAAAACAACCCCACACCATAATCCCCCCTCCACCAAACTTTACACTTGGCACAACGCAGTCAGGCAAGTCCCGTTCTCCTGGCAACCTCCAAACCCAGACTCGTCCATGGGATTGCCAGACAGAGAAGCGTGATTGGTCACTCAGAGAACACGTCTCCACTACTCTAGAGTCCAGTGGTGGCGTGCTTTACCCCATTGCATCCCACGCTTTGCATTGCACTTGGTGATGTAAGGCTTGGATGATCTGCTCGACCATGGAAACCCATTCCATGAAGCTCTCTATGCACTGTTCTTGAGCTCATCTGAAGGCCACAGAAGTTTGGAGGTCTGTAGATATTGACTCTGCAGAAAGTTGACAACTTATCCCGGTACCACGCTTGAGTTCACTGAGCTCCTGAGAGCGACCCATTCTTTCACAAATGTCTGTAGAAGCGTCTGAATGCCTAGTGCTTGATTTATACACCTGTGGTCATGGAAATGACTGGAACACCTGTCATCTAAAGCATTTCGGCAGCAGTCCCAGGTCAAGGGTGAAGATCTGATACGCACAATAGAGTTAGAATGACATCAGGTGACTTGCAGTGTGACAAAACTCATGAAACCGCTCACTTTTATAGCTTCTACCACCATTCGACTTGTTAAGTTGATATTTGTGTGAACAGCTTATATATCTGCATTATGTCAACAGTTAGTAGTATATTGTGCTATAAATGAAGAATAAAGCCTTATAAAGAAGTATGGTAAAACTTTCTATGAAGCCTGTATTTATATGCATTATTATAATACATGCATAATGCCTTACAAACAACCATATAAAATGTTGTATCATCTGATAAATAATCATAACAACAAGTAAAATGCATTATAATACTGCTCAGCTATTTGTGGTTATAGCTTTTAAGAGTACGATGCAGTTTTATAATGTTCAGATTTATAATGCATCATAAAGGTATATGTTTTAATGCATTATAATGCATGCATAATGTCTTATAAACAACCTTATAATGTGTTGTATCATATCATGGATAATTGTAACAACAGTAATAATACTTACCTGTTTGTGGTTATAACTTTCTTAAGAGTAAAATGCATTATAACACCAGATGAAGCATGTATTTATAATGCATCATAAGGGTATTCTTAATGCATTATAATACATTCATTGTGCCTTACAAACAATGTTATAATGTGTTTTATAATCTGATAACTAATTTTGACAATAGTTACAATACATTATAATACTTGTGGTTATAACTTTTAGGATTACAATGCATTATAACACCAGATGAAACTTTATAATGATCAGATTTATAATGCATTATTACGGTATTATTAATGCATTATGATACATGCATAGTGCCTTACAAACAACCTTAAAATATGTTGTATCATCTGATAAATAGTCATAACAACAGTTACAATACATTATAATACTATTTGTGGTTATTACTTTTAAGAGTACAATGCATTATAACCCCAGATGAAGCCTGCATTTATAATGCATCATAAGGGTATTCTTAATGCATTATAATGGATGCATAATGCATTATAAACAACCTTCTAATGTGCTATATTATCTAATGAATAATCATAACAACAGTTATAATACTTACCTATTTGTGTTTATAACTTTTAAGAGTACAATGCATTATAACATCAGCTGAAGCCTGCATTTATAATGCATCATCTTAATGCAATTATAATACATGTATAATGCCTTATAAACAACCTTATAATATGGTGTATCATCTGATAAATATTCGTAACAGTTACAATACATTATACTTACCTATTTGTGCATATATATTTTTAAGAGTACAATGCATTATAACACCAGATAAAGCCTGCATTTATAATGCATCATAAGGTTATTCTTAATGCACACATAATGACTTATAAACAACCTATTAATGTGTTGTATCATCTCATGAATACTCGTAGCAACAGTAATAATACTTATTACATTACTTATATTATGAAATAAGGATTTGATAATATCACCCACCAATAATATAGTAATAAATATTGACTAAAATAAGCGTGACTATGATTTTTTGCCATAATCGAACAGCCCTACCTTAATGAATTTATGAAAGACTAATATCAGCACCAATTATTAAACGATCAACTGTACCTCGGCCCTTGCCAGAGGCTTCTCACGTGAGAGGTGTAAACCCTTCTTTGAGGTGAGGCAGATTTGATTGACATCTTATTCCAAACCTGACAGGCCTGATCAGGGTGTAGATCCTCATTCAGTCAAATCTCATTTACTTTGACACTGTGCATGCAGCATTAAACTGACGGGCAAAAGCCAAATGAATCTAATCTAACAAGAACTGGATCAGAAGGGGCTGGTTTGATTTTGTGGTCTTCGCAAAGACTTATAAACTGTGGTAAGCTGTATGTCTTTTGACCCACCCAGTCTCTGTTGGCCACAAAGCTAAAAGCGTATTTAGGCACATGGCAGGGTTTTACAACAATAATATGCACAGAGGGACCGTCTGTATAGAACCAAACCAGTACAAAACAGAGACGGGCAGATGAGGGTGTGACACTGCAATTCATTCTAACTAAACAGGACTTGTTTTTATCTTTAAATCATGTGTCTTTTATAGCCAGAGTCCCGTGAGCATCTGCTCTCATTTGACAGGTGTCCTAAAGGAGGTGTGTTCATGACAAGACCTGATTTTCAGGATATCAGATACTTTAATTACTCTGGACGTGCCCTGGTGTTGCATTATTTTGTATTTTAGCTGTGCGGTTTGTGTGGGTTAATAGGTGTACTGTGGGATTAATTAATTCCCCTGATAGCGGTTTTGTACACAAACCTGCTAGAAGCTTTTGCACACATTTTTCTGGTATGTTTCACCGCCTTCCAAACAAGCACCAATCAAGACGATTCACTCGCGGCGAAAGGAAAGCCTGGAAGAAATTATGTCATACAGGAAAAGCTCTCAGAAAACGTTACCTTAAAAAGAGCTTTTCCGCACATCTCAACAATGCAGGCAAGACTTTAAACACCACCACAATCCCCGCCGGCTTGTTTCAGACGACAGGAGAGTCTGTTCAGCCTCAGCATTCGGACATGCCCAACTGGAAATTATTTTCTCACTCACTTTTAATTTCAAGGAACAGTGGCTACGTCTGAAAGTTAAAGCAAAAGCGCTTGTTTCTGCCCTATCAGGCAATGGGTTTGCTCACAAAACTTCAAAATTTCAGACAGACTTCTGAGGCAGCGTAACGGTTTGAGCAACAACATGCGGATTACATATATGATAACTAAGCGAGTATTAAATTACTACAGTAGTAATTTCTCATTAGAAATTACACAAAAAGTTGAAAAACGTACATTTACACACAAACTGACCACCAGCCGCAACTTTTAGATGCCATTCTGTTGTCACAGAATGAAATGCACAGGATTATGGGATATCATAGGAAGTGAAGCAATGCTGCTTTCAAAAAGCGATCAGATGAAGGTATCTCAGGAGACAAAAAGCATGCGGCTCTCTGTGCATCCTGCTTCATAGCATCATAACATTAATAAAACTTTAATACATTCGCTGAACATGATTTCTGCCCGATTCCTTTCCATCGGCTGTGGAAGTGAAGAGTCAAAACTACAACTCCCATGATTCCACACTCATTCACGGTGACATCCAGCTACGCCTTTGTTTTGAATAAGCGACCTCTAGTGGACAAACTTACACACTGTGCCTTTAAGAAGCAAAATTTTGCAATATATTATGAATTGATTTCAATTGATATTGTCTTTAACACTTTCCCTGCCATTGACTGAAATTCCCATCATTTATGAGACAATGCTTCCCGCTATTAACAATCTTTAATAGCGGGAAGTCTTTGCCAGTTTTCACTGTTATATGGTGGGGGCGCTATGACACATTCTAAAAGAGTCCTGAATCTCCTGATCAAAACACAGGTGAAGAAGAAGCAGAAACAAGCGATATCATATGCAATCATATGCATATGTAAATGGTGTTGATGGACTCCATCTACTCCCTCTGTGTTTTGATCATCGTTCTAAATGTAGTCTTTGACAAAACACATGATTTTCTCAGCTTTTTGCTCAAAATGTTGCTTTTTTTTTTTTAACTTAACCTCCCCACATTCAAGTGTTGATAAAAAAGAATGCATAACGTTGGAATAAAACTGTTTTTTGTTCAAAACCAGAGGCTCTGTTCTTTATTTAAATAAACTGCACGTTCAGATATTCATACGCCCAAATATGAAACTTTTGTGAAAATGGCGGGGACAGAGTTAACAATTAAGCTTATTGTAGGAGAATTATTAAGATATATATAAGATTTATGCTTAAAAAAAAAACAAATGACCAATGGGGTAACAAACAAACAAAAGATCTCTAAACACAAGTCAAGTAAACTCATGTTGGAGTAGGGACTTTTTCTAAATTTTACTGGAAAACAACGCATTATGGAGTCCAAATATTTAACAAAAAAAACTGTATTGATATTATCTGTCTTTGGTGGATTATTATTGATTATTACTGCACTAAAGCAAAATATTCGGTAACACTTTAGTATGGGGAACACATATTCACTATTAACTATGACTTTTGCCTCTGCAATTTACTGCTGATTAATAGTTAGTAAGGGAAATGTTAAGTTTAGGTATTGGGTAGGATTAAGGGATGTAGAATAAGGTCATGCAGAATATGGCATTAATATGTGCTTTATAAGTGCTAATAAACAGCCAATATGCATGCTAATGAGCAACTAGTTAAAAGTGAAAACTGAAACCTAAATGACCAGTGAAAACCATTCCCTCACCTTTGAAAGCTATGGAAGCCCTGGGTGGCCATGCAGTTGTAATCTCCTCATAAAAAATATTTTTTTAAATAATAGCTTAATTTTCTGTGATCTTAACATAACAAAAAGCTTTCTCATAATTGTGTTGCTCTATATCGCCTTTGATGATAAACCTGTTGACCTGACAGCCTCCTTCTCGAGTGACGGATGGTAATGTAGAAGCTGTCAATCACCGCCAGACATAGAGCTATATGCTTGAGTGAAGTCTCTGATCAATGTAGGAAGCTTTTCTGGCACCAGGACAATAAACCAACATGCTGTAATGTCAAGTACACTGAAAAATGTAATCAAGATCACATGAAATTTAAGTTGTGATCATGAGACAACAAGAAAGAGAATGCCTGAACTCTCAGGGCTTCCGTAGAACGCATATTTTGATGCTTTAACTATGTAACTATAGTGGATATTTGTTTGGCATGCAGAGAGCTACACACATTTATCCCGGGCAGCGTCCCTGTGAGGAACAATGCGTGCCTTCAGCATGGGAAACACCCGCTGCTCACTACCGAGAGCACTCAAGGCTGTCCTTATATGGAGATAAAGACAACGTCTGCCGTGATTGGCTCCCTGACATCTAAACCATGTGGATCTGTGGTGGCATATTCCCTGCAAGCACCTGTTAAGACATGTAAATCACAGAGGACAACACAATAAGACAGGACTGCTTTAGCTGTGTAATCCAATTACATTCACTGATTAGCTCTGATAAATATGACAAATCCAGTAAGTAAAATAACAAGAAAATATATGAAACTTCTGAACAGTTTCACTTACCGTACGATTTGATTTCACAAATATGCATATAGCCATTAAAATACATATATACATATAGACACACAGTTTCAGCCAATCTCATGTTAATTGCATTCTTCGTATCTCTGAAGAGTTTTAGTTTTATCAGATTTATAAAAGATACGCTGTACCGATTCTTTCAGAAAACAGCCGAGCTTGTGGAGTGGGCGGAGCTAAAGACACAAGCACACACTCTTAGCTGTCCATCCTGATCGCTGATAATGATGCTTACTCTAGGGATGGGAGGGTGGTGGGGGGTGTTCAGACGTTACTTCTCGTGGGCTTTGAGTCCAATCCTAGAGCCACACACTCAGATGGTGCAAGGAAAACCAGACACCAGGGGGGTACCAGCCACCTGCTGGTGTCTCTTGATGAGTCTCTCGGATCATCGTTCTTGGTTGATTTTATGTAATATCAAAAATAAACATTTTTGAAATTCAAAAAGTGATTACTGGTTCAGAATGACTGCTTAAAGGGACAGTTCAGCCAAAAATTCGCCCTCATGATGTTTCAAACCTGTAGGAGTTTCTTTGTTCTACTGAACACAAGTGAAGATATTTTGAAGAAAGTTTGTACCCAGGCTGCTCTAGGGGCACCATTGACTTCCATAGTAGGAGTCATCCTGTGTTCAACATAAAGAAATGTACACATGTTTGGAACAACTTGAGGGTGAGTAAATGATGACAGAATTTTCATTTCAGAGTTCTTTAGAAATAAATAAAAATCAAATGTAAAATAATATAAAACCTGCTCTGTTGCAAGTTCACATACTTGATCTCATGTTTTCTTATGTTTTATTATTGAGCCTTTTCATGACGTATTCTTTATTTCTATCGTTTATACAATTTTTTTTTGTGGGGGGGGGCTGGGGTTGGTGTGGGTCGTCAATGGGTGTCCC
Organism: Gobiocypris rarus; assembly: GCA_023029165.1. NCBI lineage: Eukaryota > Metazoa > Chordata > Actinopteri > Cypriniformes > Gobionidae > Gobiocypris > Gobiocypris rarus. Next base: position 12,735,593 of record CM040932.1, on the reverse strand, counting down.
TTATTTTGGCACACTGAAGGTGGCAACCCTAGTTTTAACCCAATGTTGGGTCAAATATGGACTTACCCAGCAGTTGGGTTGTTTTAACCCAGCGATTGGGTTAAATGTTTGCTTAAGACAACCCAATGCTAGGTTAAAAGTAAAACAACCATATTAGTCCATATTTGACCCAACATTGGGTTGTTTTTTTACCAAGCATTTTTTTTAGAGTGTAAGTCAAATTGAAGTTTACTTTGTTTGTGTTGAGATTACATGAATGATTTGTGTTGCATTAAAACTGGGCGGGGCTTGTTAGTTCCCAGCATGCTTTGCAAATGCTTAAATCAAGAGAGAGTTAATGTTATTTCACATGTATAAGTGTTATTTGATGTATTTTTGAGCAAGATGAGAAAAGGGGGAGACTTGATAGTGTGTGATAGTGTTCAATTATGTTGGATTTACAGAGAAGAGTGGAGCATTTGTTTAGGCTGTGAACTGATACATCTAATCTTACAACTGTTTTGCTGAAGGAGCTTAGCATTTAAGATGCAAATGTGTTCTATTGCTAGCCAAAGGTTTGGTAACTAGCTAATTGGATTGGATGAATGAATATAGAATATTTAATACCTGAATCATATCAGGGAGCCTAATGAAATTCCCTCTGAGACTACTTGGGTCACTTAAAATGACTTAATTCCATGATGTTGAAATTACATGAAGAAATTGTCTGTTTAACGTAATTGATTCATTTGGGACTGATGTAAAAGATTAAATCATGTAAATCCATCACACTTGTTTTTCATATCCGTTTTCCATGTTAATATTGGTCAAACCTAAGCTAACACGGTTGAATTTACATCAAGAATTATGGTTGAAAATAGGAAGTGGAAAAAATCGTTGAGGTGTTTTTCTATTCCATGACATGACTCGAGTGGCCTGTTGCACAAAGCTGGTTTCAGTTGCTACCCAGGTAAGTTTGAGATTAGTTTGAGCAAACTCTGGTTTTCGGGCTCAAGAAGGTGGATTGGTTTTTAGCAGTGTTAATCACCATGGTAACTTACACTACACAGCTAACCTGCTCTGGAGCCGGTTTTATTCTGGGTTAGAGATCACAAACTCAAACTGGACCAATCAGCTGCAAGTAAAACTCACACCACCTGTATCTCTCAAATTAAAGTAGTTTATAGTGAAAAAACTTTAGAGACAAAATTGCTCATCTTTTGGTGCAAATTATTTATTATATTTATAATATATGAATTATAATTACTTTTAATTCACATAATATATTCATATAATTATATTATATTGACAAGTAGCCAAATATTAATATAAATATAAAACATGCATTCATAATTCTTTCAAACAACGTGTATTTATTTGAGCTCTTTGTGAACCTATAATTATTAGGCATATTTCTTTGATTAACATCATGCATTGATATAGTCAGATATTCTTTCAGCTGCCTTCTTAAATTTAGTGTTTATTCCTGCTTTAAACACATTTAATTTCATGATAATTTTCAGAAGGATCTCTCAATCTTCAGAAGAGAAGGGAATCGAACGGACTCTGTGATTGGCTGTTTGCCGCACGTGTCACACTTTCAGGTGCACGCGCTTCAGTGTTAATCACAAACTCTGGATTGAACCTGAGTTGACAGAGAAAGTTTATACCAAGGTTTGAGAAACATTTGAACTTGATCTAAACCAGGTTGGATTTATCTGGATTTGTCAACTCTAAACCTACTCTGAAACTCAAGAGTTTGTTCAGAGAGCTAGCTTCATGCAACAGGCCTCAGGTTTCTTCAGTGTGGAGATGTTCAGAGAGGCAGCACTGCCCCCTACTGGCCAGACATCAGCCGTGGAAATATCATTTCAAGAAACTATTACACTGAAGGCATTTTATGCAAATCCAGAGGGACTTGAAAACATGTTTTAGAGCCACAGACCAGGTGACCTAGAGAATAAGTGTGTGAAACCGTAGCATTCATTAAAAATGGTAATCTGAAGTATTCACACATGCTTCGTTCCATGAGGGCTGACTTCTCAGATCTCAGAAGTAATCAATGCAGTTATTTTGCATATTTATTAAACGGATTTCATGCATGCACAATATATGGTAACACTTAATAATATAATATAATAAAGTATTTGCAAATAGTTTATAAACTGTATAGTCAATACATTAACAGACTATACCTATAGTGAGTTATTCATTCATCGTTACTTAATAAACATTAATTGGTAACACTTTACAATAAGGTTGTATTAGTTAACATTAGTTAACGCATTAACTAACCATGGACAACATCTCTGTTCAGCATTAGTTCATCTTTGTTAACGTTAGTAAATAAAAGTACAGCTGTTCATGTTAGTTCACAGTGCATTAACTAATGTCAACAAGATTTTATTAATGCATTAGTAAATGTTGAAATTAACATTAACAAAGATAAATAAATGCTTTATAAGTGCAGTTCAGCATTAGTTAATGTTAACTAATGCATTAACTAAAACAACCTTATTGTAAAGTGTTACCCATTAATGTACAAGCAGTGCGTTTATTCATCACTAATTAAAGTGTTATTGTTTAATTAGCTCGTATGTAAAGAGTTAGATAATGCTTTGTTTACAACTTTTAACCATGACTAGTTCTCAATTTAGATTAAGTCACAGAAAATGGGAAAGTAACATTGATTAAATGCCACTTGATCCTTTATTGGACATTAATTGCATTATTAAAAGTTCACAAAGAGTTACACATACATTAAATATATTCCCAAAACTAAACATAACCACTTAAAATTAAACAATTAAATCCTGTCAATATGAATTATATACAAATACTCATAAGACCATGTTAAAATACACCGGTAAGGATTAGGCATAGGTTTAGGGGATAGTTTGTACAGTATAACACTCGTTATTTCTTTTGGAAAGTCCCTATAAAACATGGAAACCCAGTGTGTGTTTAATGCATTTTAAGAAGAACTGAATATGAATGTAATTAATGTCCAATAAAGGTTGGCTAAGAACTTAATGTCATTTTCCATGACCTAATCTAAAGTGAAAACTATGTACTGTTAATACGTCATTAACAAAACTCTTTACATTACTTCTAATTACACACTTTAATTACAGTGATGAATAAACACACTGCTTGTATACAGTATACTAATGTATAGTTTATAAACTATTAAATATGAACGAATAGTTTGCAAAGGATTTGTAAGTTCTTTATTACACTAAGAAGAATCATAAACTTTTAATTTACATGTTTTCAAACACACCCCTCATCCGCTATTGGTCGGTTCAACAAGGTAGCCCCGCCCCAAACTCACACCATTGGTCAAATCATCTTAAAGGGATCGTTCACTTTGAAATTAAATTTTGATATGTTTTAGCTTACCTCATGGGCATCCGAGATGTAGGAGTATTTGTTTCCCTAGTAGTTTCAATTTTGATCATTTTAGGTCAAAGCGTTCTTGTCTGTGCCTCACATAATGCAGGTCTATGGTCACCACCTCAAAGAGCATACACAGAGAAGTCCAAATTAATCAATCCCCCATCGTAAGTACACACTGATGGCATAAGACACTAAAACGAGCGGTTTGTGTGAGAAAACGAACAAACTAAAGCCAGAACGCACGAATGTCACAACAGTAAACACGCACCCGCGCCCTCGGATCAGTCGGACGTAGTGGTGTACAAGAGGTAAAAACTATAATATATATATATAAATACTGTTCGCTTCTCTCATAAACCGCTCGTTTAGTGTCTTAGGCCATCAGTGTGTACTTACGATGGGGGATTGTTTAATTTGGACTTCTCTGTGTATGCTCTTTGAGGTGGTGACCATAGACCTGCATTAGGTGAGGCACAGACAAGAACGGTTAAAACTACTGGGGAAACAAATACTCCTACATCTCGGATGCCCATGAGGTAAGCTAAAACATATCAAAATGTAATTTCAAAGTGAACTATCCCTTTAATCTGGTCATGTTTTGGTTATCTTTGTACATTTTTATCTTTAACTTTAGCAGTCTGATCAAACGACGCGGATAATTTAGCACAGGGAATTGAAGGTCAAGTTGAGCAGATTGCATTGTGGGATATAGTAGTGGTATTAGGTAGCATTGTACAATGTTCCAAACATTGTGAGTCTAATATTGTTAGATTATTTCACTTTGAAGAGACCAAGCGAGTGACTCAAAGCAGAGGGAGAAAACTGTGAGTATGGATAAACAACTGGACGAGTGATCAATCAAAAGAAATACAATGCAACGAGCAATCAAGGCACTTTTAATGGCAGAAATCATCACCTGAGGCAGGACAAGAGCAAACACTCTCCGCATTTAAGACACTTTCATTCACCCTGAGCTCTCCTCATCTCACACTGCCTCTGAATCACGCTCATTTGACTTTGGACACTTGATATGCACATTCATGAGGTAGAAATGAAAACACCTTGCTTGCCGTTGTGCGTCTTCCAAATCTACGCATTTTGACCCAACCGAAATCAATATAAAACTGTACATTTGATTAGTTTAGCCTCTGTGTTCACGCCCCGTTACCCTAGACCAGTGGTTTTCAAACCTGTCCTGGAGGACCACCAGCCCAGCACATTTGGTATGTCTCCCTATATCAGACACACCCATTTCAGGTTTTGCAGTCTCTAGTAATGAGCTGATGAGTTAAAGCAGGTGTGATAGATGAGGGAGACACACAAAATGTGCAGGGCTGGTGGTCCTCCAGGACAGGTTTGAAAACCACTGGTCTAGACTACACCACTCAGGGAGAGAAATCCAATGAATTGAACAAACTTCCATTAAAAACTTTAAAATGTAATCTGTAATATATATATATAAAAAAAGCAAGAAGGCACATACAGGGTCAAGCAGAACTTTACCAAATCAATCACTCATTTAAACATCAAGGCACTTTCTTTGCACATTAATATTTGCCAGAGCTCCTCCGACGCTCCTCGTTCAGCCAAACAGGAAGCTGCACAAAAACAAAAGGCATGTATGTTAGAAAGGAAATTCAGTCATCATTGGTATGACTACATTGCTAAATTATAATTCTTATTAAATACTCTATAGTTCAAAAGTTTAGACTTTAGACCTATTTGTTCAAAAATCCAGTAGTATTGAATTAATATTTAGTTTAATATTGAACATTAAATATTATGGTGTAGATCTGGCAACTCTCCGTTGGCTTTGCGGAGCTGGGAAGCCAAAAAGCCAATCACCATCTATAGAGTTGGTGGTGTTTGTATAGAGTTCTCCACATAATAACGGCTGGCAGAGTTGGTTCGGTAGTTCCCAGTGCTTGCTTAAAACAAAAACTAGAAGGCTAGACTTCAGCTTTCTTCTTTTCTTTGGGAAAAGAACAAAGCCATCCTTAAGAATTGAAGATGTGTTCGGGGTTTTGCCGTCCGGATCTAATCGGTGAAGTTTAATCTCTGCTTTCTGCTTCGTTGATCTGGTTTTACTGTATCCTAATCTGCTTGGGAATTTGAAAGACAACCGTTTATCCCACCCCTCGGATTGAGCCCTGTCAATGGTGACTTCCCAGACCAAACATCTGGATGTGGCTCTGGTTTGTCAGGCTAGCACTGCTTTTTGTGGAAACTGTGATAGGTATTTTTTCAGGATTCTTTAATGAACAGAAAGCTCAAAAGAACAAAATTTATTTTTAAATAGAAATCTTTTGAAACATTATTTATAATTGTCTTTACTGTCAAGTTAACTTTTCCCCACAAACACAGAATTTTCCGTGATTTGTGAAAAACGCTTGCCAAAGGCCACATGAATTTTCTGTTTCAATTGTTAGACGCTAGGGGGCGCTATTACGCATCTTCTGAATGAGAACTGAGTCTCCAGATCAAAACACACACGAGGGAGACGGAGTAAAGCAAGCGATCGCATGTGAGCAGATGCAAATGCAAAATAACGTGATCATCAACTTTAAACATCATATAAATCAAAACTATCTAATGTTCCTGTGTTAAATGTGGACCCAGGATGAGCTACAGGACTGTGAAGCATTAGAGGTGTTGATGGACTGGATTTTCTCAGCTTTTTGTTCAAAATGTTGCTTTTTTATGAAACTAACCCATATTTAAGTGTTGATAAAAAAGAATGCATGAAGCAAGAATAAAACAGTTTTTTTTTGTTTAAAAGAAAAGGGTCAGCTCTTTCCGATATATTGCATTCTCAGATATTCATAAAACAAAATATTCTATGTGCTATTGAATTTTGGTGAAAATGGTCAAAAACCCTGGCGGTGGCTGGCAATTTTTTTTTTTTTTAACGCTGGCGGGAAAGAGTTAAAGGTCAACTTCAGAGCTGGCAAAATGGGTTTTCAATAAAACGTGGCTGCCTATACAGTGGAAAGCTGAAACTTTTTATCTATCCAATTATTTTTAAATCGGTGCTACCTGATTAGAGATAACAGAGCTAAAAATTCAGTCGTCTTCCCCTTTTTGCCAAATAGTTAGGAAAACTTCAACCCCCATAATGCACTGGGCACGTTGCAGTCCAAGGCCACTCCCACCAGTCTGCTATGGATACCTTTACAGAGTTAAGCCCTGTGTCCCAATGTCAATACTATCCATCCTAAAAAGTACGGAGGTTCAAATAAGTGTGTCCCAAAGCAAACCATGTTGAAAAGTGTATGCCAAAAGTCCCAGGATGGTCTACTATTTTCGGTAGATTTCCGAAGTGTGAATCCATGCACACTTTAAAGGGGTCCTATTATGCCCTTTTACTAAGTATTGTTCCCGGTGCAAGAATTCAAATAGTAAATGTTTAGTGGGAGTGACTATTTAGTTTCCAGTTGTGGCTAAAGGCTGCAAAACAATAAGTAAATACGGAGAGAACGCTGCGAGGCACAATCAGAAAAACCTCAGCATTTGTAGTGAACATTTCAAACTGGATGACCATGAAGACAGTGTTTTAGGCCAAACGGAGGGGAGAAACTTAAAGGGTTACTTCAGCGATTAGCATTAAGCTTTGTATCAGTAGAAACCCAGGAGTATATTCAAATTATCGTACTTTCCCCCCTCATAGGACCCTGAGGCGAGAGAATTATGTATTTTATTTCTGGAAAAATTCCTCCGATGATGCAAATATCGTCATTTTGCATCATCGGAGGAGTTTTTGTCCAGAGGCTGAAGACTACAGCCAGCAGGAGGCGCTATTCCCACATGTTTTCAACATCACACTCACAGCACTCGGCTCGGGAGCTGCGGAGATTCATGTGAACGGAGCGGTGGAGAGCAAAGTGAGTGTTTCAACTGTTCAAATTAACTTCCTATGAAAGTTAAGCTTCCAAAGACATGAACTGAACACGCGCCAGACTGATCACGTGCTGTGAATGCGGCCGTGAATCCCGCGATTACCTCAGCTCATGTGATGAATGTAATCCGATCCTGCTGCGTTTGTGCCGTGACACTCAATCGACTCACTCGCATTATATCAAACAGACACGTTCAGTTTTTAATTGTAAATGAACGCGGTGCGTAAGTAAACCATGTTCGTGCCTAGAGTAGGGCAGTGAAGCAGTGCATTCTGGGAATTGTTGTCTTTCATCCCCATGAGACAAAAATATATTTTCTGTTTTCTCAGTCTAGAAGGCACCAAATTCAAAAATAATTTCACATTTCTACTACATTAATGACTCTGTTTAAATACATATTCATCTTCCCAGCGCTGAAGTACCCCTTTAAAGGAAGTACTGTCTAAAGCAAAACGCTGTTGCGTAGTGATCGCAGTGATCCATTTTTACTATAAAGCTGTTCAAAGAGTATATGAAGCACCATACAGATTTCAGTGATAAACCTACTCTTATAAAAACGGTTCTGTTAATAAGCCTCTTTTGATTTTTAGTTTCCAGTTGCGGCTAAAGGCTGCAAAACAATAACTAAATACGGAGAGAACGCTGTGACGCACAATCAGGGATATTCTATGGTTTTCAAGATTTTAAGATTCGGCACCATTTCTGGGCTACTAATAATCGTAGAACATGATCATCAGGTTTAGTGCATTCAGCTCAAGCCAAACAAGGCGTTTAGACATTATCAAACTCATGTACATTTTCCAATTAAACTTTACAGAAGCATTTTCATTAGTGCTCCCAGACTCTCTCTGCATTGATATTTCAATCCTACGAATGGACTTAATATGGTGTCATGATCTCACCTGTAAGGATATCCGTGGTATTTGGCCCTGAAGACTGACAGCAGCCAACTGAAGAACAGCACCACCAGCCCGATTCCTGCCATACACATGACTGGAGAGAAAACATGACACATTAAAACTGTTCTCACTCTAGTCTATGCCACACAGCTCGTTTGACAGCATACTTTTCCTCTTCCCGACGTCCAGGTCGGAGGTCGCAGCTTCATGAAGCAGCACCATTCCTAGGGTCACAGCAGCATCTGGTTCAGAGTTCAGGAACATGTGCATGACGCCCGAATGACTGACATGAGAGACTGCAACATCCTGTGCTAACCAGACAAAGCCACAGCCAATCAAAACCAGTTAGTGTCTGGTTTAAAGGAACACTCCACTTTTTTTGAAAATAGGCTCATTTTCCAAGTCCCCTAGAGTTAAATAGTTGAGTTTTACCGTTTTTTAGCCGATCTTTGTATCTGGCGGTAGCACTTTTAGCATAGCTTAGCATACATCATTGATTCTAATCAGTCCATTAGCATCTCATTCAAAAAATGACCAAAGACACTTTCAATATTTTTCCTTTTTAAAACTTGACTCTTCTACAGTTACATCGTGTGCTAAGACCAACTGAAAATGAAAAGTTGTGATTTTCTACACCTATATGGCTAGAACTACTTTCTCAGTCCTGCGTAGTAGTCGCGGATCTTCACGGCTGTACCATGGCTGCAGCAAGCAGTGATATTATACAGCGCTGAAAGTAGTCCCCAGCTAGGTAACTTTCAATTTGACTGGCACTAAGTTCGTGTAGTTGCAGAGAAAGTTTCAGGCTTGCAGCCGACAAATTGTGTTGAGGATTTACCAGTGTGATTAGCCATGGTTCTGTGTGTTGTAAAGGGCTGTGATAGTAAGTCGAAGGTGTACTACCACCATGTTTCACAGAATACCAACAAATCATTGCGCCGCTGCAGCCATGGTACGCCCGCGAAGATCCGAGACTATTACGCAGGAATGAGAAAGTAGTTCCTAGCCATATAGGTGTAGAAAATCACAACTTTTCATTTTCAGTTGGTCTTAGCACACGATGTAACTGTAGAAGAGTCAAGTTTTAAATAGGAAAAATATTGAAAGTGTCATTTTTTGAATGAGATGCTAATGGACTGATTAGAATCAATGATGTATGCTAAGCTATGCTAAAAGTGCTACCGCCAGATACAAAGATCAGCTGAATGGATTCAAAAACGGTAAAACTCAACTATTTAACTCTAGGGGACTTGGAAAATGAGCCTATTTTCAAAAAAAGTGGAGTGTTCCTTTAATACGGGCTATTTTGGGCAGGAAAGCGCTGTTATGGCCTAAATTAATACATGATTGATTAACTTTTTCTAACATTTTTCAATGTACATTTATGAAATGCACTTTCTGTAAAGCTGCTTTGAAACAATGTGTATTGTGAAAAGCGCTATACAAATATATTTGAATTGAATATATTTGAATTGAAATAATGACGCAAACACCAGTAAAATGAAGAGTGCAAACCTTAGTAAATCACCTTGCATGATTCATTTAAACACTCTCCTCACATAAATACTGCGTTTTTAAGGGAAACTCCTACATATGCATGTGCAATAAGATCAGCCGCAAAATAACCCTGTGCACGCCTTTTCAGCGCTAATTTATCACAGCATGTCTAAGTACCGTATTTTCCGCACTATAAGGAGCTGCTGATTCAGTTCTACTCGGCTGTCATTGAGTCTGTCTAATGCACCTTCATCACTGTCTGGTTTGGTTCAGCTACCAGATCAGACATCAGGAGACTGCAACGTACCATCCGGACTGCAGAGAGGATTATTGGTGCCCACCTGCCAACCCTCCAGGACCTGTACTCTTCCAGAGTGAGGAAGAGAGCAGGTAAAATCATCACAGACTCCACTCACCCCGGACACCACCTGTTTGAACTGTTACCATCAGGACGGCGACTCTGTTCCTGTGCCTAGATGTTCTAGTGGCCAGTGATCGGTTTCTTCCCACAGGCCATTTCCCTCTTGAACAGTTAACCCCCCAACCACCCACCCCCAAGGCAAATGCCTGTAAGTGCAATTTCTCCCACTGCTTAGTGCAACATCTCCTAAACTCAGGTGATTATTCATATTATTTATATTTATTCTTACTCTCCAAATACTGTAATTTTTATATTCTTAGAATTTTTTTTTTATTACTGTTCACTGTATATTGTATATGTGCGTGGAAGCTTCAGTGCAAAAAAATTATTCAGTGTGAAAAAATTTATTATAATTGTGATAACCTGATTGATTCTCAGTTCTTTAATTGTAAAAGCTTTCATTTTTTTTTCAAAAAGCGACACTGTGCCTTATAGTGCGGAGCGCCTTTATATATGGATCAAATCATTTTTCAAAACATTTAAAAAACAATTATAATAATAAAATGTTTCAGTACACGACTGGTAAACTACAACACCGCTTGCAGGCACTACGTAGTCAGTAAACACCGACTGTGCTTTCGGATAATGACGAGAGGGAGCCGGGCAGGCTGGATGCCGTAGTCAGTAAACACCGGACTGTGCTTTCGGATAATGACGAGAGGGGAGCCGGGCAGGTCGGATGCCGTAGTCCAGTAAACACCGGACTGTGCTTTCGGATAATGACGAGAGGGAGCCGGGCAGGCTGGATGACTACGCACCGGACTGTGCTTTCGGATAATGACGAGAGGGAGCCGGGCAGGCTGGATGCCGAGTCAGTAAACACCGACTGTGCTTTCGGATAATGACGAGAGGGCTCCGGCAGGCTGGATGCCGTAGTCAGTAAACACCGACAGTGCTTTCGGATAATGCCGAGAGGAGCCGGGCAGGTCGGATGTCGTAGTCAGTAAACACCGGACTGTGCTTTCGGATAATGACGAGAGGGAGCCGGGCAGGTCGGATGCCGTAGTCGCCCAACTGTTCAATTCGGACACTGAAGAAGAAGAATTCGAGGGATTCGTGGACGGGAATGAACTGAAAAGTGAGCTTTACGTGTTATACGTAACTGAACAAAGTGGAGTTATGCACTAACGTTTGATTTAGTGGTATCCGACTGTTTCTTTTACTACGTGTTTACTGAATTAGGGAAAAGTTCCCCTCCACGTTTGGGAGAAAAGTTAGCAAGGCTGGGAGATATTGTTTATATGCACATCAATGTTTGAAAACGTTACCATGGGAGTGAACGGAGTTGTCAGAACGCTTACTAAAGTTTGACTTTATCTGTTTTGTTGACATTCCCTTTAGCACAGCTCCATCTAGTGGATGCATAACGCAAACGCTTGACTGCAGGATCTTCTATTATATGCGCCCTATAATCCGGTGCGCCCTATATATGAAAACAGTTCTAAAATAGGCCATTCATTGAAGGTGCGCCTTATAATCCAGTGCGCTTTATAGTGCGGAAAATGACAGTAGTCCTGCCAAAAGAGGGTTTATGCTGGAGCAAGCTATTCAATCTGGCTCATTGTGTCAGTGTAACTGATCTGAGAGCAGTGGCTGTGAAGGATACTGAAGAGAAGAACAATGTGAGTCTCTGCTACAAACTGAGCCTGACTGCTGCCATGGATGTAACTCTATTATCAGGAGATATATTACTGATGCAAACATTAGATATAAAAACCTGAAGATCAAAAACAAGCAAACAGTGGATGTTAAAACTCTGAAAGCGAAAAGGCATGTTTCTGAATGAACTGCTGTGTAAAACTGTTGTTTTTTTTTGTGTAAAAACTTTATTTTAATCATATTAAAAAGGTTAAAATTAAAAAGTGGCTTTTTATGCTAGATGACAAAATAAGCTCAAATGACAAAATAGATTTACAGTCTCTTCAAAATAGCTCATAAACAAGCAAACCAAGCTCTGCTATAAAAAAAAAAAAAAAAACAACAAACACAAAAGTACAAAACAAAACAAAACACAAAAAAAAACAAGCCAAAAGTAAAAAAAAAAAAAATGGGAAGAGTGTGAGAGATGTGAGAGAGAGATGGAATGGGTTCAAAGAAAGGCAGAGAGATGAGAGAACGAGAGAGAGAGAGAGAGAGAGAGAGAGAGAGAGAGAGAGAGAGAGAGAGAGAGAGAGAGAGAGAGAGAGAGAGAGAGAGAGAGAGAGAGAGAACGAGAGAGAGAGAGAGAGAGAGAGAGAGAGAGAGAACGAGAGAGAGAGAGAGAGAGAGAGAGAGAGAGAGAGAGAGAGAGAGAGAGAGAACGAGAGAGAGAGAGAGAGAGAGAGAGAGAGAGAGAGAGAGAGAGAGAGAACAAGAGAGAGAGAGAGAGAGAACGAGAGAGAGAGAGAGAGAGAGAGAGAGAGAGAGATACTTTAAAAAACACTTTTAATACCAAAAACTCAAGTCATTCTACTCACAAAAAACTCATAATGAAAAAAACAAAAAAAAAACACCTAATTACTTCTTGTGTCCTGCGTATTCACAACGAGTACAAAAAGCGATGCAGATTAAGACTAGGAGATTTCTAGGCGGATATTGACTTGGGACTATATTATGGAGAAGCACAGGCTAAGCACTGCTACTGCAGAGATATCTCGCACAACACATGAAATCCCACAACTTATGGGAACATGCATTTCATGTGAATACGCAGGCCACAAGAAGTAATTATGTGTTTTTTTTTTGGATCACTTTTACTCGGGACATGCTAGCTGGCAACTTAGGATTCCATTCATTATGCTAAGCTAAGCTAGCGGCGACCCTGCCAAACTAAAACAATGCATGCACTGAGACAAAAATGCATTTGCCCACACATCTAAATGTAGGAAAGAAGCTGAATAAGCCCTATTTCTAAAACCAGTGGAGTGTTCCTTAAATAAATCCCGTCTCATGTAATCGCTCAAACAGTGTTTCCCCCAGGATAAGATGTCAATAAAACAGCGCCGTAGGCTATACAAACGTCACAACGTTACATTTACCTCAAGAAAACTATTTAGTGCACTAGTCCATAAACTAGTTAGCTAGAATAAAATAACTAATTTTGCTAAATACATGCACTGCATTACATATTCATTATGCTTTTACTAAACCTGTTAGTGAGGTCTTCATTAGCCTATTTAATGTATGTTTGAATCAATCTGTCACGAAAACAGTACAGTACAGTTTACTGTTGTTTAAATGTTTATATTTCACCAACAATTCTGTCATTAAAAAGTTGATATAACAACAGCCTTATGTGCGATTTAAATGTTTGTGCAACTCAGCCATTTGAGTGTTGATTATTAAGTAAGTGAGATTAATTAATTGATTATTAATTTATTTCAGTTTTGGTTTTGGGACACATTTTAATTTAACATCACTGTTATAAAATATAAAGGTCATGGTCGCACCAGTGCAGAGAAAGCCCAGACGTTCTTGTTGAAGAGGAACTCCAGGTTGTTTCGGCGCAAGTAGGCCAGACTGCCGATGAACGCCAGCAGCAAACCCAGCATCAGCGGCCCGGCATAATTCGGAGGCCTGATCACCCGGATCTGAAAGACACACAACAGCACGTTAAACACTGCCGTGACCCGTCTGAAGCTGAACGTGCGCGCTCTAGTCTTACGTGGACGTCTGTGCGGTCCGCCACCCATCGGGCCAGCTGCTCGGCTGCAAATCCTCGGACCTGCAGTTCGTACGTATCCGCTCGCTTGGGTTTGCCTTTGGCCGGGAAGTTGATGAATGTCGGAGCTGAGTTCATGTTGAGCTGCAGACGACATACACAGAATGAAAAGAGCAATGACGCAAGTATTATAAATCACACTCAAGCCATCCTAGGTATAAATTACTTTCTTCTTTCAGGCGAATACAATCAGAGTTATATTAATAAATGTCCTGGCTATTCCAAGCTTTATAATGGCAGATTTTGAAGCCCAAAAAAGTGCATCTATCCATCATATAACTGCTCCACATGGCTCCAGGGGGTTAATAAAGGCCTTCTGAAGCAAAGTGGCATGTTTGTGTAAGACAAATATCCATATTTATAACTTTATAAACTATTCTGGTAACGACCGTACGCTTGTCTAGTTATGGCGGAAAAGTGACCTCTGACCCGACACATGACGAGTGACCTCTGACCCGACGCATGACGTGGGATGTAGAGTAGCGTGAGCTCAGGTGAGAGTCGACGCCTCTCGCGGTTCAAACAACAAACTTAAGCTCCTCCCACATTTCTCTTTAAAGCTACACTGTGTGATACTGTCCCCCATCTAGCGGTGAAAAGGTATGTGACCATCCAGTGAATATTAGTTTCTGTTCCTCTCAATTCCGATTTCGTTTTAACTCCTACGGTGGCTGATTAAGTCCAAGATTAATTTGGCTTCCAGTTCGATCAAGTGATGAGGTTACTTTAGAAAACTATTATAATTTGCAGTTATTTAATTTGTCAGTTAACATGTAGGTTATGACATCTATGTAAAATGAATAATAGTTTTACCTTTTCATTATTTTTTACCATTTCATTGCTAACATCAGCGATCAGGTTCCCAGACGAATGCAAGCTAATCTTAATAAAGTAACTTTTATCAGTGCTATCGTTATTCTGTATATTGTACGACATCGCTAGCGTAAGGCAAAGTTTACATTGAAGGCTATATCAGTCTCAAGCAATCCCCCTCTTCACATTCGACACAGTGCCATCGAGTGTTAAAACGCAAAAGGCGCTTGAATTTACGGGTTTGTCCTCTTTGGCTAATGTACTTTCAAGATGGAGGGGCAACATGGCCGCATTCGAACCCCTCACCCGTATGGCATATTATACACTTACGAATACTTTATTACTTGAAAGAAGTAAATATACATTAATGAGCACATATATTTTTGAAAGAACTAAGTGTTTAAACACAGTGTAGCTTTAAAGGGGAACTCAACCCCAGTTCAGAGCCAGTTGCATAAACTGCTTAGACTAGTCTAAAAAGTTAGTCATCTAATTTGTTTCTTCAAGACTGGTCCAAATTTTTATAAGGCAGTTACTTAAAACGGTAGACTGGTCTAATTGGAATTGAAAAAGTAAGAATGATCACCCCTTTGTTAACCGCAAGTTGGTCAAATTAGTTCTTAAGACAAAGTCTCAACATAGTGGATGAGTTTATGCAACTGGTAACTCCAACCACTGCAAATATTTGAAAAATGCTGGAAAAGTGGGCAGAGCCCAGCGGAGACAGACGGGATGACCTGAGGGCGTGGCTGAGCGTCACTACTCGCAATTTCAACTCCTGACTCGCTACAGTGGTTTTGATGGAACAAGATGTTTAGACCAGGGCCTATGCGAAGGGCGCGGTGAGCCATTGGAAGAGCCAACCTACGTCACGATGACCAACAACTGCAGTAGCCACCGTTCAACCTTAAGCACTAAGACATTTTTTCACAATATTTTATAGAATTAAAACACTTTATACCCAGATGTCAAAACATTTACTCAAATCATTGAACAGCACTAATAAAGCCCCAAAAGTTGGTTTAGGTTTTAGTTAACCTTTAAAAATTCTGGTTTTAGACTTTGTGACTGGTGTTTTGTTTTGCTCTATCCTCCGCGCTTCCGCGTTCATCAATATATCATTTGTCAGGTCAGAGGTCACTCTTCCTGCGGGACTCGACTCGCATACGGCCGTTACCGAGAGACAGTGATTATAGTCTATAAAGGTGTGATAAATATGGATATTTTTCTTACACAAACGCTTCGCCTTTATTAACCCTCTGGAGCCGTATGGATTACTTTTATGATGGATAGATGCACTTTTTTTGGTCGTCAAAATCTCAGTTACCATTCACTCATTATAAAGCTTGGAAGAGGCAGGATATTATTTAATTTAACTCTGTTCGGCTGAATGAAGAAAGTCATTTACAACTAGGATGGCTTGAGGGGGGAGTAAATCATGGGATAATTTATTTTTGTGTGAACTATTACTTTAAATGGCAAACATGAATCATAATTTACCACATTTACTGGTCTTATTGATGTCATATCTTGCTTTGCCTCTAAAACAACCTAACTTTTACAATGACATCACCTAGTCTTTGAAAGCAACTAGTTAATGTTAACCAGCAGGCGTATAGCTATAGTCATCACATTTAGATCATTCTCTATTCAGATATGTTTATGTACATCCAAACAATTTCCAACATAAAATCAAGTCCTGTTTTACACTACCTGGCCAAAAAAAGGGTCTCTGTTTGGATTTAAATAGGCAAATGCTTAAAGCTGATGATACACAGGGAAACTTTTTGAGCAATGTTGCTAAAAGATGTTGCTTGGGCACTTTCCCATTGAGAATGGGCAACAAATTTCTATCTAGATATCCAAAGAGAAAATGATTGCCCATTCCCAATGGGAAAAAGCCCACTGCAACATTGCTCAAAAAATTGCCCTGTGTATCATCAGCTTCAGAGTCTATGATCGGATCATTATTGCAGTGATTATTATGTTTCTACATGTTATATGTTTGGGAGCAGTTCTTCTAACCCTAATCGATGGAGTGTGTGGCTTTTCATTTCTTAAACAACCATGAAGGAAGACACAACATGGCCCTATTCCAGGTCCAAAAGGTGCATCAATTTTTGGTCAATATCTTGTATCAGCACTGTGTAAAGTCTCCTCCAGCACATCCCAATTCAATGAATTTAAGGACTGGACTATGAGGTGAAATTGATTCCTCATGTTCCCTCCCAACCGTTCGTTCACAATCTGAGCCTGATGAATCCTGACATCCTGGTATATGGCCATGTTGTGTCTTCCTTCATGGTTGTTTAAGATATGAAAATCTACACACTCCATCGATTAGGGTTAGAAGAACTGCTCCCAAACATATAACATGTAGAAACATAATAATCACTGCAATAATGATCCAATCATATACTCTTAAGAACAGACTCTTAAATTCAAACAGCACTTTATATCACATACCGTAAATGCCACGTCATGTTCACTTTAAAAGAGTAAGGTACGAGGTACATAATAAATTCAGGATGTTTACCATCTGGAAAACATCTGAGCCTTCATCAAAATCCACCATTGCAAAGAAAATCCGGTTAGTAAATGCACTCGAATACCGCCAAGAGTTCGCCAGGATCTGGTACTCTTCATCTGCCTGTCTGAAAACACGAGCAAAAATGATTTTATTCAACAGAAAAATATCAAGTTTATTTAATGCAATTCATTCAATGCAAAGGTTTTAGGTTTAAATGTGAATAATGTAATTTTTGTGCAGCAACAACAATTAGAAATGCAAAAATAAAGACTAATATTGGTTTATAAATACTCGCTCGCAAAAACAAAATTATCATCCGCGGCTCATGACAACATATTGAGGTCTTAAGACGCGGGACGATCGGTCTGTGCTATATAGCGGTGCAGGTATGACATCACTTTGTAGGCCAAAACGCAGAAGTGAGCATTTTAGCACTTCCGGTTCCCTCATCCCGAAGTCAAAGGGTTTTGGTTAAACGGCTGAAATAAGGTCTGTGGTGAACACAAGCTCACGTTTTTTTCCACGACATAAAATACATCAGTATTACCCCACTCGTGATTTTTTAAAGCTGTTTTGAAAAAGGCGGTTGCTAACAAGTGGTTAAATGGGACTACAGACAGAGGCAGTCTAGGAGATAAAACACCATCACGCTGTAAAGGTAAGCTCAGTCCGATTTTACAGCCTCATTGTGCTCTTATAAACGAATCTAACTCAAACATTCTGGGAAAATGTTGAGATAAAAACGGAAAAAGCTGTGGGAAGCTTGATGTTGAAGTCATGTGACCGTGTTGTAGTCCGTTTTTATAGCCTAGCTTAAATGAACACTCCACCGGTTTTAGAAATAGGGCTTATTCAGCTTCTTTCCTACATTTAGATATGTGGGCAAATGCATTTTTGTCTCAGAGCATGCATTGTTTTAGTTTGGCAGGGTCGCCGCTAGCTTAGCATAATGAATGGAATCCTATGTTGCCAGCTAGCATGTCCCAAGTAAAAGTGATCCATATCTCTGCAGTAGCAGTGCTTCCCATAATATAGTCCCAAATTAATATCTGCGTAGGAAATCGCCTAGTCTTAATCTGCATCGCTATTTGTACTTGTGAATACGCAGGCCACAAGAAGTAATTCAGTGTTTTTATTTTTTTGATCACTTTTACTCGGGACATGCTAGCTGGCAACATAGGATTCCATTCATTATGCTAAGCTAAGCAAGCGGCGACCCTGCCAAACTAAAACAATGCATGCTCTGAGACAAAAATGCATTTGCCCACACATCTAAATGTAGGAAAGATGTTGAATAAACCCTATTTCAAAAACCAGTGGAGTGTTCCTTTAAGCTTTTTACTTCTGGCGACTGCATTTAGACTTCAAAATTAATAAATGTTGTGTTAATCTGTGACAATTATCATGTGTAAAGTATCAAACTTGTGTTGATCACAGAGCTTGTCTGTGGGAAAAGCCTATTGGGTTTTTCTCGAGGGAAGCAGTGCGATGCGAAATTGGCCTACAACGGGACGTCACACCTGCACCACTCAATAAACTGAACATTATTTACAACATTACACCTGTAATCCTGTCTTGATCGTTTTCACGGCAGTCTGGAGCGTGAGCATCCGGTCGCATTATGACCTCAATGAATCGTCAGGAACCGTTGGTATTAATTTAGTTTTGCCTTTATATGTTTTTTTTGACTCTCAAAGCGACTGCACCCATCGACTTGCATTATAGGACCACACAGTTACAGCTAGTTTACATTCTTCCTCTAATATTTCCCGTGTCCTTCAACTGAAAATGATTTGTAAAGACAGTGCTGCACACAGAGCAGACTGCCGTGTAGTGGACGCCTTCTCAGTGCACTCACTTGCAGACAGCACACTGTCTCTGTTGCTGCAGCGCCGTGAACATGATGACGACGGAGTAGTTGCGTGGAGGAGCTCGGATCAGCCTCCTGAACTTCTCTCCGTTCAGCCGGATCACGGCACGCTTACTGGTCCACTCCATCAGCTGACTGACCTTCTCTGAGAGCAGGGTCTGCACACACACACACACACACACACACACACACACACACACACACACACACACACACACACACACACACACACACACAGCCAACAATACATTGTATGGGTCAAAATGATCGATTTTTTGCCAAAAATCATTACGATATTAAGTAAAGATCATGTTCCATTAAGATATTTTGTACATTTTCTACTGTAAATACCTAAAAAAAATATTATTAGTAGTAATATGCATTGCTAAGGACTGCATTTGGACAACTTCAAAGGAGATTTTCTCAATATTTAGATTTATTTGCACCCTCAGATTCCAGATTTTCAAATAGTTGTATCTCAGCCTCTCATTGTCATATCCTAACAAACCATACATCAATGGAAAACTCATTTAATATTGATCCATATGATGTATACATCTCTATTAAAAAACTGACCATTATGACCGGTTTTGTGATCCAGGGCCACACATATATACACATATATAACAGCCACTCATCCAGAGAACAGGTTCATTCCTCACAGAGTGACATAACATTATATTATTGTCTAACATGAACAACACAAACAGAAGCAGGACAGTCTGGTCAGTTCAGAGGCTGATGTACAACAGGAAGCTTAGCTTAGTTTGCATAACGTTACAGGGCCAAGTGTGTCAACTCATAATACACTGAATAAAACCGAGATCAATAATTTGAAGTGATTTACAAATGATCACAGTGCTCTCGCAAATGCAAACCCGAATGAGTCATTTAATCCCCTCTGTTGAGACAGAGAGAATCTCTCAGAGCCTTTGAGAAAGCAGGCAGCTAATATATGAGGGGCACAAAAAAAACACTCAATAACAAGCCAAGAGAATCCACTGACCTCCTTCTTTTTCTGCGCATTTGATGGCGTGCCGTGTAAACAAACAGCGAGGAAAACAACTATCAAAAGTTTATAAAACATTTCTGAAACTGGCACTGTCTGTGGCCACGACAGTTCTTCTGCAGGAAGCAACTCCTGTCCGCTTTCTATTGGTGGAGCTCAGCGGAAGAGGAAGAGTTTTAAAATAAAAGTCTTAATCGACGAAACTATACGTTGGGATTTTCAAATTAAAAGTCTCGAGAAGCCGGTTTCATAAAAATAAAATAACATAAAATTGACTAAATAAATAAATAAATGTCACAAGCTGTTCGTTTGTATGTAAGTTATGTAGTACGGGGTAACACGGTGTAATGGTGGTTTAGTATAGTAAAAGTACAATTATTAAAATGTCAGTTGCAACAAAGGTTTACTGGCATTATTGATGATAAAGAACCCGCAGAAATATATAACATAGAAAATAACTTTACATAAATATGCTGAAGCAAATAAAGAAGTGAGGCACGTCTGTGGAAATAAACGAAAAATAAAAATATTTTAAAATGTTGGTGTCCTGTTTCCCACTGTACATATTCATACCGTATAATGTTATTTTAGCCCCAGACACAAATTATTATTTAGGCTTATATGATTTTATCACTCGTAGTTTTGTTGGAAGACTCTGGACTTATGGTTTACATATATATTTTATTATTTTGCAGTCTTTTAGCTATTTCCTCCTGGATGCCCAGGATACACTAACATGTTTCTTATGTTTTATTGAATATGATTAATAATTTACATACAGTTACGGCTTGCACACGCAACTGTGTGTAAAATCAAAATTATATAAAAACAAAAAACAACAAAGCCGTTAGAATGAAAAAAGAAAGCAGACGCTACGTGCTCAGTTACATTTCTAAAACATGTATTATCTCTTAATTTTTCATTTTTAAAATTCAAAAAATTGCTTTTGTTGGCTTCTATGTGTTTCAAAACGAAACGAAAAGGTAGATATTAAATTAATAAATTGAAAATAAACACTCCGACATCCCGAGATGCATTGACGCGCGCGCGAGCGTGTGTGCTAAACATCCGGCGCGCGCCGCCGCTGCTGTGAGTGAGTGTGTTTGGAGGAAGATGGCGGCGCTTATCCTCCCGTCTGACTGGATAAAAAACTGGGACAAATCCGGCAAAAATGAGTTGTGAGTAGGAGTTTAGTAATCGGGTGGAGAGTGTGTGTGAATAAAGTTATAAACGTTTTTTTTGGCCGTTATAATCGCGGGTTATTGTCGAAAGCATAAATCATATTCTCTTCATTGTCAATGTCCACAGCTTGTGCGCGTTAAAAACTAACCCCTTAAAGTTCAATCAAATGGCATATAAACCATAATATATTGTTAACCAAATAAACAATATACAATCTATATTTCTTAAAATGTATACGTGAGGCACTTTAACGGTAATTTTCATGACTGTAACGTCAGTTAGCTAATAGTTAGCTGGGTTAGCATTAGCATGTGTCTTATCAGTGTGTGGTACAGTATGCAATGTGCGTTACATGTTTCATGCAGTAAACATGATCTTATACACCCCGAGGCTGGAGTAAATAATATGGGATGTTATGATGTTACGTAACCATGAAAGGGTTAGATGTAGCTGTGCTAAAGAGTTCAATTGGATATGTAAACCTAGTGATCTGCCCTACATAGATAGCATTAATGGTTAGTACAGTCTCAAAACATACTGAATCAGCGGTCTAATTGTTGACAGCTGCCTAGTTAGACTGTACTGTGTCCATTATGAGCATGTGGGGTCCATGTGGATCTTAAACTTCGTGTTTTTTGGTGTGTCTGAAACCCAGGAAGCTTCCTTTGTATTAAGCATTGCCAAAATCTAGTGTGGTTTCATGTGCAATGCTGTCTTTTTAGGTAGCTTACTAGGATTTGAGCCTGATTTATATTGACATGCACCTGTCTCTCTACAGGTAGTTTCACCTGTGTGGATGTTTGTGAGGCTGATATAGCTATACTTGATAAGTCGTAGGGTGTGGATTGTGGTGTAACAGACTGTAGTTGTGTGATATGAACAGGTGTGTGGTCAATAGTAAACTCTACATGCTCAATAACAGAAGTATGAATGGGGTCTTTGTTGCTCATCATGTGCTACTAGTAACTGATGTTCTACCACTTCTAGCCAATAACTTACATGCCGTTTCTGTTTCTAGTTTACAGTTTTTCCAGGACCTTGCAGGGAAACCCAGTGGTCAGGAGTTTGTTAAAGGTAAGTTTTATACATGTTGCTTGTTCTTAGGGCTGTTCTTTTGTTTGGTTGACATTCATCACACAGAATATTAGGCTTCCGGCCCTTTAAGAGCTGCACGGGACCAGTTGACCCGTCGCTAAGCCACGCCCGAAAACCGCCACAGGCCAATCGTGGCTTAGCAACCGTAACTAGGTGCGGAAGGTCTGTCAAGCTTTCGAGCGAGAGGAACATGCCGAAGAGTTGTGCTTATGAATAGTGCAAATCTGATATCTGGTATCCTATTAGTTTAGACAGGGGGTGGAATTTTTTCCCTTCCCCAAACCTAAATACCCAATCCCAATTCTATTTTATACCCCTTCCCTACCCCCTACCAGTTCCCCTTGCCCCTTGAAACTGAGTGGTAAGGCTTAGGGTTGAAAATATTCCCCTAAGAAATGGGACACCACTACTACACCATCATACGTCATCATACACCGTTTCTTTTATTAGCGTATTTGGACTTATTAAAACAGCGCTTGTTTTCAATTAAAAAAAACGTGTGAGACTTCGAGTTTCCAAAGACGATACAGAATGATACAGAACATGCAAGACTGGTGGAGCCGCTTTTCCATCGGGCCAAACTGCTCATTTTGTTTATTAACCGTTCCATTCCCTGCTGATCCGCCGGATATGGTTTCGTTTTCTACTGCGAAAATGGAGCTCTTTGCAAACGAGTCAGGTGTTGCCTTGGTTACGCGACTTTACAGACGATACACATGATGTAAATAGCGACTGTGTTATGAAGGATGGCCGGATATATTTTTTAAACTGTTATTAGTTTGTGTTCGCATCACTCAAACAGCGCGTTTAGCAACAAGTGATCGATTCTGAATGGCAACATCACTACACGCATTCTAGCAGCGCGGTAGTCCGTGTATGGAGGGAAAATCCTCATACCCCTTTGTTCGAAGTGTGGTCCTGAAAAATCTCCGTTTGTAGGGCTATCTGGCCCTTCCCCTTACCCCTACCACTCCAGCCAAAAGAGAAACGAGACACCCCTACCCCTTCACGTGAACGTGCAAAACGAAGGAAATTGGGATTGGGCCAAAATCGAATGACGGTGCTCTGTTGATTTGTCCTACCTTGTCAGATATTCCTTCCGTAGTGCAAAATTATATCTATCGATCCAAGCTACCGCATCGAAAAATCCTACCGTGTGAAATAATTCATTGTAACTTTACTGAGGAAAACACCCCATCAGATTGTTAAATAAAATATAAGCGGGAGAATGTTATCATTGCAAAGTGGGCAGGCTAACGTCTTGTGATTATTCCAGAAGACTTATTGATTTATAATTATTAGATTATTTTCTAATTCTACTTACCCTGCTGTGCATGAACATAGCTGTTCCTTAATGTGTGCGTTTGCTATTTAAATGGTCAGGCGGCTTCTGTTTGCGCTGGGACCTATAGGCTTTAGCTTCAATTTTGATTCTTTTATTGAATGAATATTGTATTTATTTGTTTTCGAACAAAATATTACATTGCGTGAGAAACAAATAAAGACTTTCCTTTACATAAATACTATTTTCTATTTAAAACTATGCTGTTGTTATATTACCAAAGTACAGAAGTACATAAAATTGTTTTCAAAGGAAATAATATATTACCACAGGACAGAAGCACAAAAATTGTTTTCAAAGGAAATAAGTACATGGATTCGCATGCCATGAAAACATATGGATTCATGCCGAATGAGAGGAGGCTGATTTGCCCATTTAAAGCCAAATAATATGTTTGTACCCGATTTTCCGATTTCCGTGAACTTTAACAATAGGCATAACCAAAAGGCTAACAGTTAGTCCATTTTATCCCACTGGACATCACGTTTCTTTTCATAAATCTTCACTCGCGTCACACTCATTTTCGCAGGGAATTGTAAACGTTTCTTCCTTTCGTTTGCTTATAATTAAGTCTAAAGCCTACCCATTCACATGCTTTACTGTGGTGAAGTAGAAAAAACAATGTGGGACGAATACCTTTTTACTTCCAATTTTATTTAACACAGTTTGTTCTTATTAGACTTGGCGTGTCAAGTTTATATTAATAGCGCAATACACACACACACACTGCCGATTTTAATTTTGTTTTCTCTGGCAGTGCATAATCAAACAGCCTAAATGTCTTGACCCTGTGGAAGATAAAATTCGCTCTTCAGACGTTTTACAACACGTGTTGCAACATCAGGAGAAAACATTAAGACGAAGATATTCGAGAAGGAGTCTATCTGAAGCATCTTTGTGGGGAAATAAAACATTTTTTTTAAACTAATATTTAATTGTCTTAATCTTTGTTACCATTATTAACTGATAATCGTTTAAATGTTTTACAGGCTGTAGTGTGTTGTTTCACTGACAGAAGTGCTAAAATAAACTTATGAAATGGATTATTTAAAAATGTAGGATATATCTGGCATAGACTACAGTATTTAAAATAGCATATATATGCTTTAGTTATACTCTCAATTTAATTTACAGAGCAATCCCTGCAAAGTTTTTAGTTTAACAATAGAAGAGGATTAGTGTGTGTCGCACTCGCAACAAGACTCGCAACGGGGGGCGTGGCATCACGATGGTGGCGCTCCATCGTGATGTTGGTCAGCTATCATCCATCGGCACAACCCTATTATGTTGTGGATAAATCCCTCGAATGTATACTGCAGTCCCTTTTGTCTTGCTCTCTCAGATATTTCCCCTGTTCTCCAAAAATGACTAATTATCTCCTTGGGAATGTCTGACAACGGCACCAGGTGCGAAAGCTTGTCAGGCGTAGCAACAGTAACTAAGGAGGGCGGGGCTTAGCGAAGGACTAATTCATTGGAACACATCCGATTTCTCACTCAACCGAATGCGTTCACATGTGTTTACCTGAATACTCGCCAAGACATGCATTTTTACATATTGGGTGCGCGCGCATGCTTCGGGTCAGAGTCCGGCAGCATGAGCACGTCCCGCGACATGCTTTATTTTCTCTTGCATGCATGTTTTTTGGCCCTATTCGCACGGGACTAGTATAGGCCTTATTCACAGCAGCGCCATCTTTGATTTTTAACGAGAATGAAAGTGAGGCTGTGAGGGATAGACATACATCTCTTCAGCGGGTTGTATTCTTATTTAATGTGTTTTTGGATTGTCCTGCTGATGAAACACTGCAAAAATATCTTTCCAAGAAGTTTTAGTAGACAAAAAACTCCAGATAACATGAGCTGTGGAAAATAAGTGATTTATGAGCTTTATACAGCTTTTTACAGCGGATGCCATTGAAAACACAGTAAGTCTTACCCTCACAGCCTCGTTTTCATACCTGTCTTGGCACTGCTCTGAATAAAGCCTATTATCTAGGGTGAGGATGAAACGGTGTGAATTTTATATCACGATTATAGTGACCCAAATTATCACGATTATCAATATTGTCACGGTTTTGTTCAAGTAAGATGAGTGTTAAAAAAGAACAGATGCACACACTGAAACCATTTCAACAAGTTTTATATTTGATCAACAAACATCAAATAAATCAAGCAGCTCTAGGCATTTTAAGGGAGATTCTATCCTGTGGGATTTCCTTCCTTATAATGACCGTCGTCAACAGCAACGCATTATAACCACGCACATCCACGCATCACAACGGACGCGCGCTCTCGTTTCATTCACATGCAACTTGCGTCTCTGTTTTTGATTGTATTGAAAATGAAATCAGAGGACTTAACTATAATTATTACTATAACTTCTTGTGATCATCTTGTTTTGACGATTGTTCTTTGTACAAAACAGATTATAAACGGTCAGATTTAGAAGATTAATCTCAGTTCAATGTTCCCGTAATTATTTATGTGTTAAAGAAAATCTGTGTAATAAGTGTTCAATGAATATACATTATTATCCGTTAAATGTCACTCAAGTCTTGTTTGAACTTGTTCGTCTTTGACTCAAGCGTCAGGTTATTATTTCCCAGATGTAGTTTGATGTCAAAGTCCACTTGCCTTGCGTTCGCAGATTTGAAGTGTTTCCTCCATTGCAGTGACAAGGTGACCATACTCGATTAAGTTTCCCTCAGGACTTTTGTAAAAGCCAAAATACGACCACACCTCAGATTTGGTCCTTTATAATCCGGAAAAACCTCCCGAGCGCTGTCACTGCCTTCTGCCATTTCTTCTCATTCAGAAAACAGCATTGGCGCTGCGCTAGACTGATGCTGGACAGGATTTACCACGAGTTTTCAAAATCGTGATAATCTAACACGGTTTTAATGATAATTAAATTTCAAACAGTATAAGTAACCGTCAGTACATTTTACCATGGTTTATCGTGAAACCGGTAATCGTTCAATCCCTAATCTCGGGACCTCGTGTAATTTGGAAATTACCCCCCCAGATCTGAATTTTGTGTGGCACATTCGCACGGGATAAGCAAAGCCTGTGATTTTACTCAAATTTACTGACTTTTCTCCCAGATATGATCTCAAGACTTGGAAGTGTTTGTCGTTATCGATATAGCTGTATGATATAGGCTATCATAAACAGAAGAATGTTCCTAGTTTGTTATCTAGGCTTGCTGCGATAGCCTACATCACTTTCCCACCGTCGTTTAGATTTTTAATAGTAATAACAAATATTTAGTTCAGTAACAGACGCTACAATTAAAAACTGAACTTAGCACTGACCAGTAGCAGGAATCAGATTTCATTTATCACGAGAGTGAGGAGCTGACAATACGACGGCGGAAGATTTGGTTTCAAAGCTAAATGTAAAAGTAGGGCTGTCACGGTTAGGAAATTTACCTTGCGGTTATTATGGGTGGCTCAAAAGCGCGGTATGCGGTTTTACCGCGGTTTTATTTATTTATTATTTTATTTTTTTAGAAACCTAATGTATCCTGATTTTATTGCATAAAAAGCTCTGTTGTTGAGTTATTATGTAGCATAAATTGTTGCTTTTTAACTGACAAAGAGACACGTTTAAAAACATTTTTTTTATTGTTAAATGCAAAACAGCAACAAGAACATGCCTTTTTCCATTTAAAAAAATAAAAGAAATCAAATCTTAACGTATCACATGAAAAGAAGAAAATGCATGTTCCATTTTGAAAAACTAAAGAATTAAAACAACGTGTGAAAACAAAACCATGTGAAAATACAGAGAATAAACGAAAATATTACTTAAGCGTAAACAAAAGTGATTTAGACCTGGATCATGTCTTTGTTTCGCTAAGAAAACTAACATATTGACCTTATGCGGTTTCAGGGAGGATCGCATGGGGGTAACGATATTCCCCGCAGCACTGAAAACTCTTTCTGATGGTGTACTCGTTGCACAAATACACACATATTTGCGCGCGACTTTGGACAGCAGCGGGAATCTATACTGATTATCGCGCCACCAGGACAGTGGATTTGCGTTGGAGTCGATGCACTCCTTATGCAGATAGCGCCTGAGCTCGTTATTCGCTCGCGCTCTCTTGGGTATGGGCGCTGACGCCGAGGTTGTCCGTGACTTCAGTAGGTCTCCAAGAGTTATTTTCTTTGCTGAAAGTGGCACCTCCACTTGCCCTTCGTCTCCAACCAGTGACGCACTTGCATAATGGTCTCATCTAAATTCGCTGGCTTGCCTTTTTCATTGGGTTGAAAGCCGAAATGTTCCCAAACTAGCGACGTGGTGGCATTAGGTTTTGGGACGAGGCGTCAGCCATCGCTTTCAGTAGGCCTATTCAAAATACACGAAACACCGGATACAAATAGTTCATGAGAAAATGACAGTCGTAACACTCTTGTATCATTATTAATTTATTTAACATCAAATGCACATGATGCATTGTAAAACAAGGCCACAAAAAAAAAAAAAAAAAAACTGAACACTGCGGTTGCCACGGTTTTTGCGGTTGCTTTCCTTCCTCTGCGGTTGGCTTGTCAATAGCGGTTTTACAATATTGCGGTTACCGCGACAGCCCTATGTAAAAGCGTCCATTTAAGCCTAACTTGTCCAACTTGTCATTGCACTGTTGTTGTGTTTTTCATTAAAGGCCCACTGAAGTGCCTTGAAATGCACAGGTTTATTCAATGTGTTGATGTAATTTCCCCTGAAACGGCTCCAGCTGTAAGCAGCTCCTCCCCTTTAAAATTGCTTTGAATAGAGCCTTTCTGTTTGGCAAAGCCATAGTTTCCTCCTAGTCTCTAACCGTTTCTCATCATAATCTACTCCATATTGCTTTGAAATAGAGCATTCTGTGCAGCATGTAAATAGGTTTGTTTGCGCCGATAGTCTAGACCAGATGTGTTTGTGCTGCGGCAGTGCGCGTGAAACCAGACTTCATTCGCCTCAACTGAAAGCATATTTACACTGTCTGAAATCGTTTCCTATCACACATATAGTTCTCTTTTTGCCATTCACCATGAAGAAAATAGTAAATGTGTGAACAACTGACTGGTTTCAGCCGCAGCTTGAGCTTCAGGCTGTAACAAACCCCACCGTTTCACATCTGCGCACATTTGTCACTGCAATGCGGGGTTTACCCTGCACAAAAGCAGTGTTAACCCCACTTCTAAACTGCAAGTGTGAAACGTGGATTTCACAGGGTTAAAAGATGATAACCCCGGGTTAAGCACAATGTGAAGAGACCTAGTGTGACCATTCACTAATAAATTCTTACATAAATATACAATAAAGAAGAGAGCGGGTGAGAGGTGAGTGAGAAACATGTGATCCCATAGTCCAGTGAAATAACCTGCGTGGTGTTGTTAAATTCGTTGAATACAAAAATCCATCATATTGCTCAATCCAAATTTGCAGGTTCATGTATCTCATTCGGCCCGAATCCAAGTGTTTTCATATATCATATTTGTAATATTTGGTTGCTTTGATTTATTTTGCAAACCATGCTTTGTACTTCAGTCTTTTGCCAATAGCCACATAAAATGGCAACTTTCACATGCAAGATTTAGGGCTGTCCAATATTGCCAAAAAATAAATACTATCACATTCACACATTTTTGATCAAGATTTTGATTTCAATCACAAATTTGACACAATTTTTCCTTACACACTTTACATTACATGCATATTTCAAAATGAAACCAATTAGCTGTAACATGTCTCTAGAACAGACATAATCAATAAGTAAAAATCACATGTCTGTAGAACAGACAGAGCATTGCTGTCTGGTTTATCGTTCGATCCATTATCTGAGGTGATTGACACTTACTGCTCCTCACAAAGTCCCCAGGAAGCCAAAGCATCTCTCAAACATAGACAGATTTTCTCCAGTTTTGTCCGTCTCCGATATATGTTGAGCTCGTGAACACAATAGCCAATCAGAAGTGTTTAAGAATCCTCTCAACTCTATTTAGTATTCGCACGAACAATTGAACTTTACACTCCTAGCGGGTATCATATCTTTGCATAAGTTATATTTGCTGTTATTTTTTATAAATCTTTTTTTTGTTGGCATCTATATGGTGTGTGGTTTTCAAATTACCATATTTATTCATCTGGTTCAAAATATGTTTAGAATGTACTTTTTGTTCATATTATCCACGTGCTTTGCTTTGTAGAGCTGTTTATGGCACTGCCTCAGGTGTTGGAACAGATTTGATGTGTTGCTCTGTTTTGCTGCAACAATAATTTGACAGGTCTTGCAAATTATCTGTCCTGTATTCAAAATATTCCCAAACCACGGATGTTTATTCCTCTTTTCTTTTTTTTTTGGCACAAAGTCCTTATCCTGCCCTGAATTATTTTCCCTGTTTCTGTGCTTTCTTCCATGTTGCAAGGGTAAACCCACTCTCTCACTAGATTTAGGCGTGCTACATTCTGATTGGACACTGTTTAGAAATTGCACATGCTCACATCTTGTTTTTATGAATTAAATTAATCACACATCCCTTGCAAAAGTTTTTTTTTTTTTTCATGTCTGCCACCGTGGTAGTGTTCTACCACCACATTGGGGCTGTTGTCACACTGATCAGCCCTACTTTTTCTTAGCATAATGCATATTATGCTAAGAAAGCTTAGCATAATGAATGGAGTCCTATGTTGCCAGCTAGCATGTCCTGAGTAAAAGTGATAAAAAAACACCTAATTACTTCTTGTGTGCTACGTATTCACAACGAGTACAAATAGCGATGCAGATTAAGACTAGGAGATTTCCTAGGCAGATATTGACTTGGGACTATATTATGGGGAAGCACAGGCGAAGCACTGCTACTTGGGCGCAGAGATATCACGCAACACATACAAATTCCCACAACTTCCGTCAAAATACATTTCGTTTGAATACGCAGGCCACAAGAAGTAATTAGGTGTTTTTTTTTTTTTTTTGGATCACTTTTGCCCGGGACATGCTAGCTGGCAACATAGGATTCCATTCATTATGCTAAGCTAAGCTAGCGGCGACCCTGCCAAACTAAAACAATGCATGCACTGAGACAAAAATGCATTTGCCCACACATCTAAATGTAGGAAAGAAGTTGAATAAGTCCTATTTCTAAAAGCGGTGGAGTGTTCCTCGGACAAACAGTTCTTTGACCAAAATGGCAAACTGCAGGAACGTAAAACTTATTGCTTTCATATTGTTTGTATAGCCCAATATCTCTGACTACAATACAAACATACATTTGCAATTCAACCTCACATTAACATTGAACTTAAGTAAAATTAAATTTAAAGATCTGCATTTCTCATTTTCATTCATGGAGATAATGTGGAAAATGTGCCACGCATAGTGGATGATTTCTGCCACCTGTTGGTAAACAAGCACTTTTAAAATGGCATTAAAATTACCATTATAACCAGTAGACCACTCAGCCTTTTTGTAGGGCGTTTTTTCGACATCAGTTGCAGAACAAACAATACCCGCTGCATAGTGTGTTTGAAGTCTGAACGGAACCGCGCTACCTGGGAACTCATTTAAGATGCGCGGACAACACAGCGCGAGCTCATATGGGCTGATCTCGTGACACAGACAGCTGGAGATCCAGTGAGAAAGCGTTTAAATTCACCTCACAATTAATAAAATTGCTACTCTGAGATCTAGTGGAAGCGTTCGGCACAGAATTGTGTTATAAACCACAGATATCAGATTAAACAGCGCTGACGTGGAAACCAGGAGAAACATTGAGACAACATGAGCGAAGATCAGGAGTTTCAGTCACAAATCACCAACATTCACCACATGGATTTAATGTTGTTGTCATTATTCATTTTAGGGTTTGTACAACCTTTTGAGATTACAATTCAAGCACTTATCAAGGGTTTTCAAGGGCTTCACACTTTCTCCAGCACTTCAAAGCTCTAAATATTATCCAATTTTAATGTTATTTTGAATGTGATGATTAGTCAAACTAAAAATCGGGAGAAATCGATTTAAATCGTAAATCAATTTTTTTGTGAAAATATCTGGGATTTTTTTTTTTTAGGCCATACCGCCCAGCCCTACTTATTTGCCATAGTTATTTTCGCAGATTATTAAATTTATAGCAAACTTTAGTACTTTTATTGTTCTGAAGTATGATGGCAAGTACAGGAATAGACTTGTGATTTATGCCTTTTAGTTTTCATTAAGCCCAGACCCCAACAGCCTCGGAGGGTTCATTATTTAACTACTGTGATTACTTGAAAATACTAAATAAACAATTTGGTACAGGCTAATTATTTTTTTTCCCAAACATACTCATTTTTATGCACTGAGCTATTTTGACTAGTGGTGTGACTAGACGCTTCTCTCACGAGACACGAGATTAGGTTTACGAGAACGAGATGAGATTTTTACATAGTGAATGTCATTTCAGTTCTACTTTCTGAGTATGAATTAGGGCTGTCACTTTTTATTCGATATTCGAATATGCATTCGAATATGACGTGAAATATCCATAATCGAACTATAAAGAAACTATCTGGTTTTTAAAGTGCCATGTAGCGCATTTTGTACAGTCTATGATTAGACCGTTAGTTTTTTTGTTTTATTGTTTGCCCTCTCATCCAATAGAGGGCGCTCTAAACGTATTGTAGCGTAGGCCTATGGCCAAATCAAGCGAATAATAGACATTCTGTTTTGAAAATGGAAGATAACTCTCAGAACGGCCAACCTGAGCGGATAATTCACCCTTCACAGCGAGTTTGATTGACAGTAGATCTGAGCAATCAAATCGCTGAATTTGCCATTTTGTCCGACAAAAAGCAGTCAGGAGATTAACGTCGGTTGAAACATTTCTTTTAGTGTTCATTCATGTTTATTTTATGCTTACCAATGAACTAGAAGGAAGAGATGATCAGTTCACGAGCAGCTTTAACTGAGGCGTTACAGCGATCACAACACATTAAAGAGCCACAAAATGGTATTTATTGTTTACATTTCTTTAAAAAAAAATTGAAAGTTGAGATTGTTTCATATCAAAAGTAACTTGCTCTGTCCTGTTTGTCGGCGTGTTGTCAGTGTCCTCTTTGCTCCGCGCAATGTATTTTCTCCGCATTAGAACGTGTTTGTGGTGAGAGCGCCTCGATTTGACTGACATACCAACAGTAACCAAAGGTGGCGGGTCTTTGCGAACGGTAGATATTCAAATACATTGCTTGATATTTAATATCTGTTCAAATTAGATTTTTCTCAAAAATGACAGCCCTAGTATGAATTATCACATGCAGTAAAAGACGACAAGCACTGTAAAGTTTTTGCCAAAAACTCATCTGACTGCTTCTCTCCTGTATGATCGACTCTTCAGACCTTAGAGCGGCACATGAGCTTCTGCTGACCTCCTAACTGAACCCCTTCCCACAAATTGATCATAGATATTAAGTGCAAACACCAAGTGCAATCATAATCAAAGTGCAAATAGAGACCATTTTTTTCTTCAAGCCTGACCTAAGAGAGATAGCTTTCATATTGGGAGATATTCGCGTGCCTCAGGGAGTCGCTTTCAAACAGCAGTAACGTATTGAAATTGCGTTTGAATGCGTGATCCCGTTTACTTTCACTTTCAATTTCGTGATTGTGCTTACTCTTTGAATAGGGAGCGGTGGTGCTGAACCTGTAATACAAGACATTTGTCTGACGCTTCTGTTCTGACGCCACGGAAGGGCTGGGCGATATATAGAATATTACGATACTATCGCAATAATTTTGACGACGATGTACAATTTGAAAATATCGTGAATATCGAATATTTCAAATTAAACATGCAAACTTTCTCAAATAACATTACCAGATAACGCAGAGGTCTGCTTCCACCATTCACTAAACACTGGAAGCAGAAGAGTTAAATATATACGCACAGCGTATGACAAAGAAAGCAACAGAAACATGCGCGCATGAGAGAAATAATAGCGCAGCGCGGGACGTGCTCGCTCTGCCGAACTCTGACCTGAAGCGCGCGCACACGACTTTCAGACAACATACGATCGGGATTCAGTTCCTTCATGGATTATTGGGTTTCAGTGGTCAAACAAATGTAAAAATGCACGTGCTGGCAAGTATTCAGGTAAACACAGTAGTGTATGTCTTTAGTGAGCGTACCACTGATCTATATAATTTATATAGATCAGTGGAGCATTCAGAAAGTTGA
Source organism: Gobiocypris rarus (assembly GCA_023029165.1). Classification (NCBI taxonomy): domain Eukaryota; kingdom Metazoa; phylum Chordata; class Actinopteri; order Cypriniformes; family Gobionidae; genus Gobiocypris; species Gobiocypris rarus. The sequence goes on along the minus strand of CM040932.1, from coordinate 12,701,757 downwards.
GTGAGAAATCGTGTATTACAATGAATTTGGTCCGTCTAGGTCTTAAAGGGCCGGACCTCATATTCTGTGTGATTTACAACGAAAATTAGAAAACCATCCCATGCTTGGCTAAACAACTTTAATATATTTATTAAGAATCAGTGTAGCCTATAGTTAATTTATAGAGTGAAGACTTTTATATATATTTGATTTTTGATTTATTTCTTGACTTTCAGCTGTTAAATAGACCCACTGTAGCTGAAAATAAAGTACTGTTTTTGTCATATTGTTTGTAATTTGCATGTTTTACTTATGTTTTTTTTTTTTTAAAGATCAAATTAAAAATCTATATTGTAATTATAAAAGTACATTTGAAAAAATATTAAATTACTCGTATCATGATTTAAGATTTTGGTCATCCCAACCTGTTCAGTAAACGTAAACATTTTGTATTTAATTTGGTTCTATCTAAATAGTTTTTGTTGTTTTTAATGGGGGCAAAATAAAATATTTTTTTAAATTTAAAAGCAATTGCAAACATATCGAGATATATATCGAATATCGTAAAAATTTGGACAATATCGAGATATATATATTTTTTGGATATCGCCCAGCCCTACGCCACGGTCCAGTCCACTAACATGTAACACACACTCGTAACACACGCTTGTCTTCTCGTCAAATGATCAGTGCTACGCACTATAGTCGACTCGAACAGCTTGATCTAGATTAGCTGATGGAACTGAAGCGACTCTCACCAGATCTCAACCCAATAGAGCATCTTTGGGATGTGGTGGAACGGGAGCTTCGTGCCCTGGATGTGCATCCCACAAATCTCCATCAACTGCAAGATGCTATCCTATCAATATGGGCCAACATTTCTAAAGAATGCTTTCAGCACCTTGTTGAATCAATGCCATGTAGAATTAAGGCAGTTCTGAAGGTGAAAGGGGTCAAACACAGTATTAGTAGGTGTTCCTAATAATCTTTTAGGTGAGTGTATGTCATGCACGAAGGAGCTCTTGTCAAATGACTTCTACCCTAAATAATGCAGGACTGTAATATCTTCTGAAGTCCCAGACGGGCTAATATACTACATGCTTAAATATCATAGGTTGTATTATGTATGATGGTTTTAATTATGCAGATATGAATGGTTAAATGTCCTAGTACCCGAGATGCTTCAGTTCACTGTGACAGACACCGCTTTGCTTGACAGCTGCTTGTAATGTTTTAATGTCTTGTCCTTGACACATTCATCCCATCCCAATTCACACATTTGTGGAGGCAATTCCCACAGTGGCAGTGAGTGTGAAGAGGTGTAATGACAATGTTTTTTTTCTTTATAATTTACAACGCAGCTGTAACATTTCCAGCTAGTAATGTAACTCCATGAGAACTAAAAACTGTAACGTGTCACTGGGAAATGTGAATGCATATGGGGCAAAACTTATTGTTATATTTTAAATTACATTACATTTACATTCATTTCACAGATGCTTTTATCCAAAGTGACTTACAAATGAGGAATACAGCAAGCGATTTATCGTGAAGCGGCAAATACACACAAGTGCTCCAAATACAAAGGTTCAGACATTGCTTTGAGTAGCATAAATTGGGATGGATTAAAGGAAAGTGAAAGCATAGAATTTTTTTTTGTAAGGTTAAGTGCTCACGGCACTACATTACAAGCCACTTTTGAAATTTATTGCAGCCATCTTAATAATGGTAACATTTTAATCAACTGAACAGCAATGCATTTTATAGGTAAGAAAAGTTTATAAGACACAGAAGCATGTCACGCATATGAATGACTAACGGAAGAACCTGAGCATTGGCCCCACAGGGCAAGAGACTGCCCGAATCACTGAAAGCTGTTGTGTGTGTGTTTTGTCTTGTAGATCTGCAGTCCGCCCTGTATGAGCTCTGCTGGCATGTTATCCAGGGCAATCTGAAGGTGGATGTGGCTGCCAGTCTCCTGGCTGATGTTATGGTGAGTGCTGATCCCGTCTCAATCTTCAATCTCATTTTCACCTGCACTGAGACTGTTAAGGCCCCGACATATACAGTACATCAAGCGAAATCGAAGAACAAACTGGTGTGACGTAGTCTGACCAGCCCAGACCTACATCCAGATGTTTGGTTAGATTTGTTGCTGCTAGGGTGCGTCTAGATTTCTAGGCTAGGTGTGACGTCATTTTGAACAAAATCTGGCCAAAACAAAGTTTGTTTGGTTCCAAAATGATAAAAATGTATCATAAAAGTGTCCCTATTATGCTATTTTAAAGGATAATGTTTCCTACAACTGGTTACATGCATCAAAGGTCAAAAAACTATTTCATTTTCTCATAATATATATTGCACATCACCACATTTTACAATGATTCTCAAACAACTCGATGGATGAATCAGTCTCTCTAAATCCCTCCTTTCCACGAGTCTACCCTGCTTTGATTGGTCACACGGCCCAGTCTGTTGTGATTGGTCTACCATGCACAGCACTTGTCGGAAGCTAAACGACCATTACCATAACTAAACTTCAGCTCCGGAGGCTTCCTAAAGCTCAGCGATTGTACACACTATTAAGACCGTAATATTGACGTTGATTTTAACAAATCAATCTGAGCGCGAGTCTGATGATGAAACATTGAACTAGTTATTCAACCCAAACCTCCATCACAAGGACGTCTTGAGCAGGACTGTGTTTCCCAAAAGAACAATTGCCACCAATGGTCTCTACGATCAACTTAGGCTTACGGTGCTTTTGGGAAACGCAGCCCAGGACATTTTCTCAGTGAGACGCTACTCCAGTTTGAGGTTCATGATGAGATGTTGCAGCTGTAATTCCTCACCATCAGCATTAACAAGTGTTTGTCCATCAAAAAACCCATGTGTGTGTTTCTCATTTATTGCGGTGCACATGCGGGAACTGTATCAGTAACAGTGCATACGTTAGCTGAGCACTAACTTGAATGATCGATGTTACATAAACGTTTGTAAAACAAATCTTGCTCCATCCTTTATCTTTACTCACAGTAGTAGTAGCGACAGAGAAAAATAGATACATCAATAATTATTCATACTTGCAGGTTATGATTCTGAGGAGCTGGTCCAAATAAACTGAGTACTGACCCATCTTTCAAGAGCAAGCGTTTGCAAATCCCGCGTTGAGATTTGAGAAGCAGGCGTCAGTAAAATGGTGTGTTTGAGGGTGGGTTAAGTTGTTCGCGGGCAGACGACATACAACATAGCATTAGTCAAATATATTATCTAGTAGAACCGTAACACAGTGGGATTTGAAATACTGATGCCTCGTTTAGGCAGTTCAGAGTCGATTCTTTCTTTTGGGAGACAATTACTTTATTTATCGAGTGCTTTCGACTTTACAACTTTGCAGAACGTTTACATTCACAAACAGCGAATATTCGAAAAACCATATTAGGGGCACTTAAATATAGTCCAGGGTTTCGCAAAGAGGAGTTTAGGAGAATTTTATCAATGAATAAACACTTAAATTTCAGTCCGTTCCATATGAAAAACATTCAGAAAAAGATGTTTGGGTTGCTTTAATGCTACATATACTGGACTCTCAACCAGCAACCTTCAAAAAGTATTACTTTGTCCCGTGTAAGATAAATGATATGTTTCATTTTTGGGTGGACTGTCCCTTTGCTGCTGGATACAACAGAGGACTTTGTGCTCAAATTACAACCATTCTTTGTAGACCGAAGGGTTTTTACTGATTACGAAGATAAATGAGGCACCGTGTGAAGTTCTGCGTGGACTGTTTCCATCCCTGCACCCTCAGAAACTCTGTCCTGCTGAGATGTGAAGTTTGCTGTCGCACTTATGCTTTGCCTAAACTTTCAAATGAGATGTTGCGTGTGCTCGTTCACAGCCGTAGTGGCGTTTGATCTATGGAGCGTGGACACAGATTGCTTTGCTGCTGTTGCTGTGACATCTCATCGAGCGAGATGAAACTAGCCTTCTGAACACAGCTGAAATGTACCAGTGATAGATCACCCACTTCACATCTCTACTTCTGTTACATCTAGTGTGTTGTCCACCGTCCTCCAGTGAACTGGAATCTCCAGCGGGAGAAATGGAGACGTTGAGTTTCCGTGAAATTGAAATGCTGTAAACATTTGTGGAATGTGCAATTGAAAGCAATCATGTTTGTCTTTCAGGAGCTGCGGGACGATATGCCTTCTATTTTAGCTGATGTTTTCTGTATATTAGGTAAGTCTTGCCGTGTGTCTAAACCTGCTAATGCTGATTAAAGAACGTGCGCCAAACAGTTAATTTAAGTGTCATCTCATTTGTCCTGGTGAAGTATAGCCAGGATGCGTTTGCATTGAGCGACAGTTTTGTTACTCGCACGAGTGAACATGCTTATTAAACTGCAGTCGTGTGTTCGCGTAGATCGCTGTTCTGACAGATGTTTGCATAAATCAGATGCTGAGTTTGAAGGAGTCTTACTGAACTTATTCTAATGAAGCTCTCAGATTTCCTGCTGTTCGTGTGTCAGGCCCACTGTGATTGATTTAAATGTTAATTTAATGCTATATGGAGATACTTCAGTTCTCGAAACCTACGACGAACGCCTGTGAGTTTATTACCGATAAATGTTTCGTTCTGACATGTTGTAAACCTCGGGAGATCGAAATGACAGTTTTGCAGATATTTTGAAGATATATGTCAAAGTCAGGTGAGACAAACCAGTTTCATGGCTTCATATTGTCATGAAACCGGTTTGTGCCAACTGACTTTGACCTGTATCTTCAGCACAGTTTGCAGTGTTTTGTCTCTTAGAAATGCACATTTGACAGTAGCTTGAGTTGACTGTAGTAGTAGCTTGAGTTAGGATGCACATGTAAATTTATGTTCATTAACAAAAACCGTAACATCTGTAAAATTGTCGCAACCTAATTTTTACTGTTTGAGTTTTATTAAAGTTAACCATTGGCCATCCATAGTATCATACATTTAGATCGTGATAACCACAGTTAAAACCAAACATAACACCTAAATACCATGGTCACTATAAGTTTCTATGGTATTTGTATGAAAAACAGTTTAGTATAAATGCACAAATGCTATAGCTAAATCACAAAATTACTCCTTTAATACATGTCTACATATGACAAAATTTGAATACCCCGCATTTCTGCCAAAGTGCCATGGTGCAGTTTCTCCTGTTTGTCTGCACGGTTTCATCTGGTTTTAAGCTAGTTTAAAGGGTTAGTTCACCCAAAAATAAAAATTAGTCCATGATTTACTCACCCTCAAGTCATCCTAGGTGTGTATGACATTCTTCCTACGCGAGTTGGTTGAGCTAAAAGAGTTATCCTTGACCGTTGAACCCTTGATGTATGCGTATTGATGAACGCAGAAGGTCAACTCGCATAGGGGATTACACTTTTAGTGCAAGTCAACTCTCGTACCGCTGACCGCCGGAAGCTGGGTATTTAGTCTATAAAGTTTTAAATATGGTTGTTTTTCTTACACAAGCACTTCGCTTCAGAAGGCCTTTATTAACCACCCGGAGCCGTGTGGAGCAGTTACATGATGGATTGATGCACTTTTATGCACTTCAAAAATTACCTAACCATTCACTGCCATTATAAAGCTTGGAAGAGCCAGGATATTTTTAAAAACATCTCCGATTGTATTGGTTTGAAAGAAGAATGGCATACACACCTAGGATGACTTGAGGGTGAGGAAATCATGGGCTAATTTTCATTTTTGGTTGAAATGACCCTTTAAATCAGAGACATTCATGTTCTTCGTTGAATTTAAGCGCCTTCTCACAACGCTGTTTAGTGCTCGCATTTGTCAAACTCTTATCAAGGAAAATTGTACCATGATAATTATAGTTTTATTGTCCAGCCCTAACTAAGAAGTATTGTTCTCAATATAAGTGGTCAAAAATATAGGTTTTTCAATACATAGTGATCCTGATGTTTCGGTACTTGTTTTCTGCATTAATGCACCAATACCAGCTGCACATTCTCACTCTCTCTTCTCTGCATGTGCAGTTGTATTACAATAGTGATATGTTTCTAATTATTTTGATTTATTATGAAGAATTATTCATAATTAGTATTACCATTGGCCCTGAGAAATCTGAGCAGTTTCAGTTATGAAAATGCTTTGATAAAAATAAGACCATCAACGGAGGGTTTAAGTAAAACTTAGATAATGTTCAAATGTTATGCTCTTAATGCTGTGGCAATTTTACCCTGTGTATCAAAAATGGTATTGAATATCATTTTTTTCCCCCAAGGTATTGATAAAACGTGAGCATTGGAAGTTTAACAGTGTGCCATTTGATAAAACATCTTTAAAAAAACATTCAGTAGACAAGAACTGCAGTTTTGAAGATGACGTGATCTAGATGTCATTGTAAAGACTATAAGTCTATTCCGTTCTACCCTGATGTAGATGGATTAGATTAATTTCTTGCTACAAAGCTTATTTAATGGGCTGTCTAAAAGAACAGTGTCTTTTTTAAAATAATTGTTGTAACCATCAATTAAAAAGGCAGTAGATGTACACATCAAGAATTGATTTATACACACTATTGACTTCATATAAATTCACTTGACCTGCATGTGTTATTGTTGATTTTGCAGATATTGAAACCGGCTGTTTGGAGGAGAAACACAAGCGAGATCATTTTACCCAGTTGGTTGGATCCTGTTTGGTGAGTAGAACAGCATGTCATTGTCTTCACGGCCACAGTGTGGCAGTAATGCACTTTGAGACACATCACTCTTCTCTCAAGCACACATTGAGGTTGAGGAAATGTTTTTTTTTTTTTTTTTCAGTCTGTGCATACGTAAGTGGGTGGCCAATCCCCTGACTCTGAAGATTAGCTGCATTAGAGTATTGAGTGGCCCAAATTCTTTCCTCTAGTGAAAAATTAAACTGTACTCACAAAGGGCCGCTCTCCTCCCGTGAACAAACCTCCAGCACTGTGCTGGAATTATCCCAGACACTTTCACAGCGGCTCTGGGTTTTCGAGCTAGGCCTCGAACCATCTTTATTGCAGCAGAACACAATGAGTTTGTGAAGGGATCGCTTTGCAATGGCGGTCGGGTGACTCATCCAGACCTGCAGTGCGCCTGCTCTCCTGTTTTCATTTAAACCACTGTATGCCTGATTAGTATGCAAATACAGGCTTGTTATGCAGTGTTATTAGTGTCTTATGTAAGTCTAGCTGAAGGCCATTGGGGTTGGATGTGGGCAGTGCTTCACTGATGGATGCAGAGATATTATTCTAGTGTTTTGATGAATTTAATACCGATCTTATCCTCATGATAGAGCTTCCACAGCTGTTTTGATGAAGAGTGTCTAATTAGCGCCATTGTTTTCAGATCTGTGTTCCTGACGGTGTGCTAAAAGAGCGATTGGATCCAGAAACCCTGGAGTCTCTGGGACTGATCAAACAGGCTCAGCAGTTCAACCAGAAGATTGTCAAAATCAAGACCAAACTATTGTAAGTCAGATTTCCTGCTCTTCTCTCCGTGTTAAACACGATTGATTGCATCTTTTTCTGTGAATGTGAAGCCTGAATACTGGAGATGCAACAATGTATCGGCCGCCATATTTTTGATCAATTTAAAGCTATCGGCTATAGCATGTATAAGGCCGATATATACAAACCGCTTGTTTAATAATTACCTGTGTGAAGGCACTGAGCTGTATAATGTCTGTTTCATAATCCAAGATTAACCCATAATCTGATATTCCTTCTGTCTGCATTTTAATGTTAATCAAATAACAAAACACAAAAAAAACCCGCTTTCTACTCTTGACTAAAAAACGGAGAACGCAGAATTTACTATATAAAGTTGAATGTCATCAGTTTTGATAGAGTAGGTCTGTACACCTAAATCAAATTACGATGTAGACTAGTCTCTAAAAAGACTATTTAAATATGAATCCTGCATGTTCTGTGGGTCTCCGTGTGAATGAATGGCGCAGATGCGCGGTTTCCTTTACCACACACACTGAAGCGCACAGTGTTTACAGCATCTGTCGCCTCAATATATGTTGACATGAACGCTTCATCTTCAGAGTTACTTCGTGAGCATTTTACCATTTTATTTTTACAAAATCTTTCGTCATATTAGAAACACACAATACTCAAAGTTACTCCAGGCAACCTGTTAAAATAAGTTCAGTTTACCTTGAAGTAATTCTGACAGAGATGCACTATATTGCCAAAAGTTTCGGGATGCCTGCCTTTACATGCACATGAACTTTAATGACATCCCATTCTTAATCTGTAGGGTTTAATATGGAGTTGGCCCACCCTTTACAGCTATAACAGCTTCAGCTTTTCTGGGAAGGCTTTCCATGAGGTTTAGGTGTGTGTTTATGGGAATGTTTGACCATTCTTCTAGAAGCGCATTTGTGAGGTCAGACACTGATGTTGGACGAGAAGGCCTGGCTCGCAGTCTCCGCTCTAATTCATCCCAAAGGTGTTCTATCGGGATGAGGTCAGGACTCTGTGCAGGCCAGTCAAGTTCCTCCACACCAAACTCGCTAAGCCATGTCTTTATGGACCGGCGCTTTGTGCACTGGTGTGCAGTCATGTTGGAACAGGAAGGGGCTGTCCTCAAACTGTTCCCACAAAGTTGGGAGCATGAAACTGTCCGAAATGTCTTGGTATGCTGAAGCATTAAGAGTTGGAACTGGAACTAAGGGGCCAAGCCTAACCCCTGAAAAACAACCCCACACCATAATCCCCCCTCCTGTAAACTTTACACTTGGCACAATGCAGTCAAGCAAGTACCGTTCTCCTGGCAACCGCCAAACCCAGACTCGTCCATGGGATTGCCAGACAGAGAAGCGTGATTGGTCTGGTGACTTCTGTGCACTGTGATCCTCAGCATGCGCTGACCCCGCTCTGTGATTTTTTTTTATTTTTTACGTGGCCTACCACTTCGTGGCTGAGTTGCTGTTGTTCCCAATTGCTTCCACTTTGTTATAATCCCACTAACAGTTGAGCGTGGAATATTTAGTAGTGAGGAAATTTCACAAATGGACTTATTGCTCAGGTGGCAACCTATCCCGGTCCCACGCTTGAGTTCACTGAGCTCCTGAGAGCGACCCATTCTTTCACAAATGTGTGTAGAAGCGTCTGCGTGCCTAGTGCTTGATTTGCACACCTGTGGCCATGGAAGTGTTTCAACACCTGAATGCAATGATTTGTAGGGGCGTCACAATACTTTTGGCAATATTGTGTATATTACAGTTGTACATCAGAATTTAGCTACATCTCCATGTTATAAAACAGTTTATTTCATATATCTTTTTTCGGTTGTAGTTATGTACGTTGGCCTGTTGAATGTTAAATGGATCAAGAGTAATGAGGGAATTTTCCTTATTACTAATAGACACTTGTAGCAGGAATATTAGATTATGGGTTAATCTTGGATTATGCAACAGACATTATATAGCTCAGTGCCTTCATGCAGTTAATACATTTATTTAAATCGACCTTTTTTCATGCTATAGCTGATATGCAGATGGTTGTAAATGGAGTAAAAATTGGCCAATAAATATCAGCGTCCGATACATCTGTGCATCTCTAGCTCTAATCAGAGCATGTAGCAAAAATCTGTGTGATTGAGAACCACAAACAACTCGGTGTGACTCAAACAAGACTTCATTAACTAGATTAAACACTTAGACTAATCTGACATACACACACATACATGCAAACTGTCTACCAAGGCAAAGAGCTGAAGCAGAATACTGGAAAGCGAGAAGTTATAGCGTTGTATATGTGAAATTCACGCCCATTCCCATGAAGCACCGCAAATAAGTTAGTCTCCCTGTGCTGTCAACTTAAAATACACAGTTTCTATGTACATACTCAACATTTACATCAATCTTTATATTTATCCATCACTTGAACGTGATCATTTGCATCTGAAGCGCAGAGTTTGACCTCTGTTGAACCGCCAGGTGTGATGAGTTCAGATGACAGCCGAGCTTTTAGATTTAGTCAGTGGGTATAAAACACCTGGAGTTCCTGCGCTGAAATGTGCCGTGTTGTTCTCTTTCAGGCACAGGTCACTGCTTTCTGCACATTCAGCATATTGTTGTGAATCTATAAAATGTCCCCAGCCTCATTTTGCTGTAAATGAAAGGCATAGCCTGAACTCCCCTGATGATGATTAATTTCATGCCTTTGTGTAGGTCTTTCTTAATGAGTTTTATCAAGATTACAGTGCACTGAAAGCCCTCTCTCTACCCATACCACAGTTCTTTACGTGCCATCTAACGGTCGTTTCATTAACATAAGCGTGTTTGAATGAAGTAATTGGTTTCATGTTGTCTGCTGAGATGCCTGGCTTATGTCTGCGGGCGCTGCTGCCTGTGACCACCAGACCTCAGACCGTCATTATTTTGAGATGACTGCATGAAGTTATTGTTCGGTCACAGTGTAACCATCCATCCTTCACTCTGCAGTTACAAACAGCAGAAGTTCAATTTGCTGCGTGAGGAGAATGAAGGTTACGCTAAGCTGATCACGGAGCTTGGGCAGGATCTGTCCGGGAATCTCACCAGCCACATCGTCCTGGAGAACATCAAGTCATTAATAGGTACTGTACGCACCGCATCACCTTTCCTAATGACCCGTGAGCTAGACTTCGTTGTACATTTCCTGATTTAAATATTGTTTCAATTAGGGGTGCACCGATCCAACTTTTTCAGTCCCGATACTGATGCCAGGGCTTTGTGTATCTGTCGATACCCGATACCGAGCCGATACTATTGTTGAATTAATTATAAACTGTATACTTTCCACCTTATACCTTCCTTGAAAAGACTAAAGGCTCCTTAGACTTTATCAACTAAACATAACTAAGAAGACAAAATAACAGAAGTATGTAAAGTGTTGAATTCTTATAGAACTAAAATATAGAACATTTATTTAATTTAAAAAGTTACGGTATTTGTTCACATTTGACCATCAATGAGTATGAGTGTAACCAATTAATACCTGAGGGCTAAATACAAGAATAACATTAATGTTAACAGTGTTGCAACTCTATCACTCTCCATGATAAAACGATCCTGTAAATATGGTTGACTTAATAATCAATGCACACTATTCTGTACTGTTTACCAAAACTTGCTGCAAACATCTGTATAGTGAAACTTGTGTATCCGCTTAAGCCATTCAAATGCACTGACACAGCGCTAGAAGTATTGAGCGCTTCATGAATCACGTGACAGTGCGCGCCGCCGGGAGATGAGAGCATGCGCAACTCTGGTTTTCAACGCCTCTGGCTTTAACATTATGCCACATTAGCGCCAAAACGCAATTTATTGTTTGAAAAATGTAAAAGCTAAGCTTTGTTTAATATCAAAAACAGGTTTGGCAACTTGGCGTGAGATTAAGTTGGGCAGAGTGAGAGCATGACAGAAATGCGTGAGAGTTGATAACCCTGCACCAGACTGCTCGTTTCATGTTGCTTCTAGCATGCGACACACGTGAAGCTGACTAATGACGTAGGTTCTGCTGCAAAAAAACAAAACAAAACCTGGATCGGCCTGTGGATCTGTTAATTATTCCGATCCCCGATCCAGCTATTTTGTCAGTATTGCGGCCGATATCCAATCCTAATATCGTATCGGTGCACCCCTAGTTTCAATATCGTTATCAATAAAATCCTAGAAAATATCGAGATATCATATTTTTTTTGTCAGTATCGCACACCCCTAGATCCATTCCTAATAAAAACACATGTAGTGTGAACCATTAGAGCAAATGACAGATGAAACTGTGACACTTGCCCCAGGTCATTGGGCCGTTTCTGTTGAGCCCTGATAATGTCTGGGACTGCAGCCCAGAACAAAAGTTTGTGATCACTTGAGTGAGCTCAAACCAGCTGTCATAATCACAGCTGTTGTGTGTCATAACTGAGATCAAGAGGTGATGCAGTCAGTGTTCTGTCCACAGGGTGTTTCAATCTGGACCCAAACCGCGTGCTGGACATCATCTTGGAGGTGTATGAGTGTCGCTCTGACCACGATGAGTTCTTCATCCCTCTTATCAAGTCCTACATGTGCGAGCACCAGACCCTCTGCCACATGCTCGGCTTCAAGTTCAAGTTCCACCAGGTACGGCCCGTCACCACCTCCACTTCAGCCTGCAGCTCTTGGCAGGCTTCCTGAATGCAAAATCACGCAGATCAGATATCTCGTTCATTACAATACACAGTTTTGTTCATTTCATTAACCAAAAATTACACAAAATTACACGATGACTGACACCATGGTCATTAAACGGTAACTGTGACATGCAATATCGAAAAGAGACGAGACTAAAATATTCTCTGCTACGAGCTTTAATGCTTGCAGTTGCCGGATGTCACAAGCTTAAATCACCCAATCAGAACTTTTCTCTGAAAAGGATACATTTTCTGCCAGGTGTTTTAATCAATCTTTGCAATCTGACAACCATGTGTACGCGCTCTCTGCGAAAGAAGTGCTGATGATGTAAAAACACAGAAAAAGAAGTAAACTGGAGTTCAGCGACCTTCATATGTGATTTTCTGCTTAAATAAGTGTCGTTCAGTCAGTCTGTGTCCCTTCACGTGGTGCTTGCACTTTTTACTGCGTCTAAATCTGTGATCAAAACTTTCAGTGATGACCTGTAATAAATCCAAATATGGATCTCGACTAGGCTTGCTGCGATAGTTGGTGTTGCCGGTGTTAACGGTGTTCAGCCCAGCTCCCCCCACCTTTGTTTAGATCAGGGGTTTTCAAACTGGGGTCCAGGGACCCCCAGGGGTCCTCCAGAAGATTCTAAGGGGTCCCCAGAAAATTTCTGTGAGATTAAAAGACAAAGCAAAAATGGATGAAGTCTACCGTTTCACTTCTAAGGGTTTCTCACCTTTCTTTCCTTACATACTTTCCAGAATTGTATGTTAGCTTGGTATTAGTTTTCTATTGTCCACTTGGCTTTATCTTGCTAACTGGGGTTGTAAGGCAGTATTAACACTGTATGTAAGTGGCTTACAAACATTTATTGTAAAAGTTGCTTATACAAATAATTTTTAATTAAAAATGTTCTTCTTCGAGTTTATACATCCAACATTAAGTATAGCCAATTTAAGTTTGGAGACTTACTATTTATCTAACAATATTTTTTCATACAGATTGATTTTAGGAAGGGGTCCATTATAAAAGGTTCATCATATTTGGGGTCATTGGCATCATAAAGTTTGAAAACCCCTGGTTTAGATTTTTTTTCTCTTTTTTTTATAGTAATAAAATCCTTCAGTTCAGTTCAACAGACACTACAATTAAAAACTGAACTTGTCCGCTAATATAGCGTGAGCCGAATGAGAGTCGCAGCACAAACTACCAGCAGGATTCAGATCTCATTCATCACGAGAGTGAAGCAGACTGACAAGACGAGGGCAGAAGATTTGGTTTCAACGCGAAATGTTAAAGTGCCTCTTTAAGCGAGTTTGTCATTGTACTGTTTTGTTGTTGTAGACACCGCTCAAGCAATTGCCGCCCCAGAATTGGCGCCAATTCTAAAGCGAAAGTAAAATGCGCATGGCCATTAATAATGTTTTAAGTTCATTAGCTCAACTTCCAAAGGTATTAATTGAAAACAATCGCTTTGCTTCGCACCATTAAGAATGACAGTGTGGATTTTCAAATTAATGATTTAAAAACGAGGTGCAAAAAAGGGAAAACTCCGTCACCCCCTGCCAGTGATACCGGTATTACCAGTGTAAGCACATGTCGATTAACCGGTGGGAAAATTCTCACCGCCACATCCCTAATATTGACTATGAGATTTTGTTTGATTGAATAAGTTCACTTGCATGTGACAATACAAAGTCTTTTTTTGCTGTTGTTTCTTTAAAAAAACATTAATGAAATTTGGAATTACTGTTAGGAATTTCACTGTTTTCATTTGAGAGAAGTTTCTTGTTTTACCTGTTTTCATAATGAAAACACATTTCACAACTCTACTAAACAAACACAGGACAAGGTTGATGTGGCAAGCAGTCTCAGCCGTGGGACCGTGAGAACGGGGCGAGGCCGGTGGCGTGAGAGATAATGAGCGGCTGCTACACGCCGCACCAGTCTCATGTGTCACTGTCGTTGCTCCTCCTTTAATGTGTCTGAGCTCCTCTGTGAGACACGAGACCGGTGCCGAGCGCAGCTGATGCTCATTATCTCTCATGCTATCGGCCCGGTCCCGTTCTCACAGTCCCTCGGCTGAGACTGCTTGCCACAGTTGACTAAATATAACTAAAATGTACATTTGTCGTAGACTAAGACCTAAATAAAAAAATAGCTGACTAAATGAACACCTATACACATATGTGACTGAATGCTTTCCCTCCAAACCTAGACAGTGTCTGTGTTTTTAGTACTGTTTGATCAATGGTTAGAAATGAATTGGGACTTAAATGCCATCAAAAGGAACAAAATTCCCCCCAAATTCAAGATAAGCTGGCGAAAAAAGACCCATGCCAAATTAAACTAATCTATTACAGCCAAATTAAACTAAATTGCGTATAAAGTGAAATGCTAAATGAATGAAGTGTGCTGATTACGGCATTACATTTACATCTACTCGCGTTGCATCACATTTCTCTGCGCTGAGCATTATAATCAATCACACATGTTTTCTGTTTAGTTTTTATTCATGCTACTTAACCAATCTAATCTTGATTTTTCTAATGCTTAAAAAGCAGTAAACCGATTCATAAACGGTTCTTGACTTGTTTTAGTTCATGTTATTGTGCAGTAATATTCACCGACTGGCATAAGCTGACTGCTTCAAGTATAATTTTCTGTCATAACTTTTTCAAATGTACAAAAGTAGTAGAAATACACTGCGACCAAATACTTGGAAGTGTAGTGAACGTTATTTTGCACAACTGAATTTGTTAGCCCTGTGTGCATTCATGTTGATCTGTTTTATTTGTTTGTGTCCACAGGAGCCTAATGGAGAAACACCATCATCTCTGTACCACATCGCCGCAGCTCTTCTTCAACACAACCTCATCGCTCTTGAAGACCTCTACGCTCATGTGAGTGGAAGAATCATGCCGTCATCAGTACTGAAACTGCGATGACTGACATAGTGGTGATCATAGCTACATTTTGGCATTGGCTTTGAACAAAAAACATGGATACGCAACAGTTTAACCCAGGGTGCCCAATCCTGTTCCTGTAGAGTTCAGTTCCAACTCTGCTCTCACACACCAAGTGTTCCTGATGATCCTAATTTGCTGGTTCAGTTGTGTTTGATCAGGGTTGGAGCTGAACTTTGCAGGAACAGGATTGGGCATCCCTGGTTTAACCCTGGTTTGCTGGTTGACCAAAGTAGGGCTGGGCGATATGGCCCAAAAAATCATATCTCTGTATTTTTTGTTTGAATGGCGATACACAGTATATATCCCAGTATTTTCTAAGTTGATCTATTTGGATAATACAAATCTTTATTTATTTTAATAAAATTTTATTTCACATCCTGCCCAATGCAGTGTTAATTTTGACAGCAAATTTTTGTTTAGTTTTAGTCATGTCTTTTGACTAAAATGCCATTTAGTTTTAGTCATATTTTAGTCACCTGAATTGTTTTTAGTTTTATTCTAGTTTTAGTCGACTGAAATCTAATGAGTTTAGTTAAATTGTAATGCATTAATTGAGCATTTGAGCATTACATTACTTGAACTGACATTTACATCATTGTGTTTTTGACATTAAAAATACACGGAAGCTCAATTCACATTTTTTTTTTATAACTTTGTATTTCTGTTTTAGTTAGTATATCAGGTTAAGCTAAAGCTTCAAGTTTGTTTATTTATTTAAGTAATGGAGATTTGTAATGGTTTTATGTAACTATTATAACCCTGATACTGAATATGTGTCAAATACTGGTCTTTCCTCCTGACTATGAATTAAATGGGAATGAAATTAAATACAGTTTATTATTTAACCAAAAACAAATATATAATGCGTGACTTCTAATTATAAACAAGCTCTGAATAAACCGGGACTCTTATTTTGAAACGCCTTATTATTGCAGTTGCAGCTGCTCTTTCAAGTTCAGATGAGGGAGATAAAATATGCATTGTTACAACCGTCTAAAACATATTACTATATAAACATCGTAAAGTAAACATTGTCCTCATTCATCAGCATTAATTCATAAACAATTGGCTGTTATAAATGTGTGTTATTGATTGATTGAGCCGCTCTGAAGCGCTGTATTGGAGATCCGTGAGCCTGGTTTGTAAAAATAGCCAAAGATACAACGTAGTTCCACAGAGAAAAAATTTTATTACACCATTCCAGCCTTCCTCCCGCCAAGCAGCCGCCAAGAAGCAAGAACAAGTCACAGCGACTCACGCGATAATACATTCTTGTAGACTCTCGCGATAATACATTCACTTGCACATGAAGTTAACAATCTCCCTCTCTTCTTTAAATAAAAAAAACGGGTGACTTTGACATATTAAACACCTGTCACTAAATACAAAACAGTTTTCAGAACACAGTAACATTTAAGTGAGCTTGAGTATTTAAACAAAAAAATTGTACCAAGATAAATGCTCAATAGTCCTGATATTACAATTTCCATACACCCTCATACAGCGCTTTAAGAAGCATAAGTGAGGAAGCACCTTTCTTCGTCAAACAGTCAGCAAGTTGTGACTTGCCTTCTGACCAGCACACTTCTTTGATTTTGTTAGCATGTAGGAGCTCTTTGACACCGCTTATTTCTAATCTTAGTCTCTTCTCTGTGACCTGTTTAGTAGACTTAAGTGCGTCAAACAGGGAATGGTTATCAGTAACACAAATAAGGGGGAGAGCATTAAGATCAGCTGTAAGCTCAGAGTAGAGCATAGCCAAGAACATAGCATTGTCAATACCATCTGACATGGCAAGGGTTTCTGCTGCCAGCGTGCTTCTTACTACACGTCTGATTTTCTTAGATTGCCAAAACAGAGGAGAGAATTTTCCTGTTTTTGCCATGAGAGCAATTAAAGCCCCTCCTGTGTACCTCCATCTGGAAGATTGCCCAGTGAAGCATCACTGAAAACCACCAAACCCAAATCATCACTGTTGCCCAAGTGTTGAAACTTAAGTGTGACCTTCTCTGACTTAAGTTTACGGATCACTTTGTTCACTTCATGTATGGACTGAACAGTAGCATTCTTAATGTTGGATGCTAGACTACATGTGTCAAACATTACATCTGGTCTTGTCTGTTTAGCAACCCACAGAATTTGTCCTATTTTGGACCTGAGTTGTTCTCTTTCTTTCTCGTTTAGTGGAGCCTCTCTTTGTACAGCACGTGCTGCCTGTAAGTGAACTGGTTGTAGGTTTTCAATGTAACTGTGCTGATGCACCTGCACTACACCACCCACAGTTGCAACGCGTCCATCCCCACGTATGAAAAACTGTCATGCCCTTCACGACCCATGTGAAATGAAGATTTAAGTACAGGTATGACATTAGTTACAAAGTGCTCTGAACCTGCCCAAAAAAAATCATCCACATGGCATGCCAGTACTCCTGTTACCTCAGACTGCTCATTCTGCCAATAAAACACTGCAGGATCAACCCGTGACATTTTACCACCACTGTTCAGCATGAGTTCTTTGACCTTGTTGTACCAGTAGAGGAAGCGTCTGCAAGTCCATACACACATTTCTTTAGTTTCCACAATGCATTGTTTGCACCTGCTTCTGGTGGAGGACGAATGTAAATGTCTCTTGTGAGTTCCATTCCTGCAAAAAGGCAGACTTAATATCCATAGAATTTACTTTCCACTTGTTTTGACAAATAACAGCTAACAGCAGCCTAAGTGACTCTGATGCACATGTGGGAGAATCTTTTGTAATTCATGAATATTGACTTCTTCAAATCCTCTCGCCACAAAGCGAGCTTTGGGAACAATACCATTAGAAGTCTCCTTCAACGTACAGACCCATCTAGTAGAAATACATTTCTGACCCCTGTCTGTGACCTCTTCGTAAACATCATTCATTTGCCAGTTTTCAATCTCTTGCTGTTTAGCAGCATCAAAAGAGATGTCTTTGGTAATGAGTACATCAGCATCGTGTCATCACATTCAGTGAGAAGATCATCAACTTGTGACATGTCTAAAGCTTCCTTTTGACCTTCGCTGCTATTTGGTTCAAGATACTGCACATTGTACCAGTTTTTATATTGCCCTTTGCTTTTCCTGCTCTGCCTAAAACTCTGTCAGTGTGCTTAATACCATCATCTCTGTTTGTAAACGTCACTGTCTGACCTGTTCTCAGTTTGACACCAGTGGAAGCCACTGTATTGGTAGCATCACTCTGTCTCTCATTAGTTTGTCTCACGTCTTCTCTATCATCTGTTTCTGTGTTTTCAGGATTTGCACGTCTCCATTAACACTCATTTCATCATCTGAATTCTCTGACACATCAGTGTGTATTACATTTGCCTTTTCTTTACTATTTTCAGGAATATCAGGTAGTACAGGTTTATCCTCATCCTGTGCATTGACTTTATTCAGCCTGGACTGGTGTACTCTGACAAGAATCCCACCATGTCTGATAAACACTACAGAGCCATCCTGACCGATAACTACAGCAGGGCCTTTCCACTCTGTACTGTCTGCTCGTTTGTAGTACACTCTGTCTCCTGTCTCATACTTTTCATCTGTAGGCCTGACCTGCTTTTCGTAAAGCTCTTCTTATTCTTTCTGAGCATTCCACCTCTGTGAATGCTCTTCTGAAGCATGCAATGCTGCTAGATGCTGTCCTACTCTAGTACTCATAGAAGTGCTCTCTAGAGCAGGTAGTTTATCAACCAAAACTGAGGGAAGATTAGGCTGTGACCAAACACAAGCTGGTGTGGACTATAACCATGCACATTGATCATACTGTTTTTGGCCATTAGAGCCCAGTCTAGAGCAGTCTGCCAGCCACACCCGCTTTTCTCTTTTCACCTTCAGGAGGATCTCAGTCAGTGTCATGTTGTGTCTCTCCAGCAGCCCGTTGCTCCAAGGACTGTATCCCGCTGTAGTCTTCATCTCAGTGTTGAATTTTTCTGCCATCTCTCTCATCTCCTCATTGTTGAACTCGCCACCGTTGTCTGTGTATATTCGTTTGGGGGCACCATGAACACTTATCCATGAGTGAATGAAGGAGTTAACGATCTCCGAGGCTTTCTTTGTTCTCACTATATTTCCAGCACTGAAGCGTGTGAAGTGGTCGATGATGTGGAGGTACCATACGCCAGGTTCAAGCTCATGTAGATCCATTGCCACCGTCTCATTGTACTCTGAGGCTAAAGGCAAACCAACAGCAGGCCTGGGCTTGGTCCTGCTATATCTTTGACATACCTCACAGTCACGGATGATCTCTTGCAGAATAACTGGACAGTCTTTGTCCGTATTTCCAGAGCTGAGGATGAGCCTCTGCAGCCGGTCTGCGGAGGCGTACAAACTGCTTATGGAGCTTCAGGAGAGTTTTACGCTTCTCTTTTGTAGACATCTCTGCTGTAACGACAAGGATTTCACTTTCATTGGTGTTCGCTTCAGTATTATCATCTCTAATGTCAACACAATAGTGTCCCGAACTAGTGAGCTCAAGAGGCACTGGTTGCTTGAACATGACAACTCTGTCATTCTCCATGTCTAAAACAGTTCCTGCTCTCTTTAGAGACATTTTGCTCAGCAGTAAAGGAATATCAGCAGGAACAACTTCCGTTTCAATGTGACATTTTGTTTGTCCGATCTTAGCAGGAAGCTTCACCTTTTTGTTGGAGTGTACCATTTGACCGTCACCAAATCTGAAAGGTCTGCTGCTTGAAGATTCTGTTTGCAGCAGTTTGTTTATTTGGCTTTGGCTCAGGTCTTTCATGTAACTATCCAGCCACTTCTCGCCACAAACTGTACGTGTGCATGCAGTGTCAATGATAGCTGATCCCAGCGATTCAGTTAGAAAGATCTCAGAGTCAGTCATGACTTTTGTAAATAGTGTAATGTTACACTCTTCCACATCTTCTGCTAGCTTTACTTCATTTCTCCGATGAGGACAGTCTTTGGCCCAATGGTACGTGCTCTGACAAATGACGCATTTTGTTCTCTTACCATATTTGTCAAGTGGGTTTGTACCTTGCTGTGGCTGCCGCTGTCTGCTCTGGCGACGGGCCGTTGTTTCGCCTGAATTTGTCCGGTGGCCTCTGCTCCGTGAAAAACGCCGCATCTTGAGTCTCGCAGCCGCCGCTTGCGCCACTGGTTTTCCCCCCGAAAATCCGCTTCAACGCTGACTTCATGGACGCGAATGTCAGATCCGTGCACGCTGTAAGTGCTAGCTGCCTACTCTTCTCCTCGAGGCAAGCCGTGTCCAGGAGTTTAAACGCTAACACAGCATCAGGCAGTGTCATGTTGTACTTTTTCATGCGGTTGTATCTCTGCTCAAAATCTATGATGTAGTCCGTCATGGACACCGCACTGTCTTTGGAAATCGAGTCGAAATGAGAGTATGCTTCATAAGCGCGTCTTTTTCTTCTCTCAAGAATATCGCCCAGCTTAGCTAGCAGTTTAGCTAGCGAGTGCCTGTTTCTTCTTTTCTAAGTCCGTGACAAGTCTCCACATACTAACTTCATTTTTCCAGCACTCGTACGGTCGAGCTTCATCAAGCTTAGGCGGTACTCTGTAGTTGGAAACAATCCTCTGCTACCATGTAAAAATAGCCAAAGATACAACGTAGTTCCACAGAGAAAAAATTTTATTACACCATTCCAGCCTTCCTCCCGCCAAGCAGCCGCCAAGAAGCAAGAACAAGTCACAGCGACTCACGCGATAATACATTCTTGTAGACTCTCGCGATAATACATTCACTTGCACATGAAGTTAACATGGTTTTCCCGCCGTTAGATCCGCAGTTACAGCTCAAATGTGCGCATCTGTTACACAGGACATCAGTTCTGACTGGATCTCTTCCCTAATCGTCCCTCCCTGACATTTTCATCTCGTTTTTATTCGTTGGCGAACATGACAGTAGATTTTCGTCATAGTTTTTGTCATCCAGCACTAGTTTTTATTTAGTTATCGTCTCGTTTTCGTCAGTGAAAAAGGTCATTGACGAATTCGTCAACGAAATTAACAGTGGCCCAATGATGTCCTAAAAACAATGTTGATATTGAAGGCTATAAACCAATACAGTGAATGTAATGTAGGCTATGCAATATATTATGTGGACAAAGGGGGTTTACAATCTAAGAACAAAATGAATAATGTTTTTTTTAATTCACTAAACTAAAAATGAAAATATAAGCATATTCGTCTATATATGATTACCCCATTATAATGGCCACTTTAATAAAAATACACTTACTTGTAATTTTGTTTAAAATTCCACATGTGACATTTGTTATCCAACAAAAAAATCATATCTAACAACAACAAATAATTTAGAAATATGTTATTATTGGGTTCCTATTGTATTGCGCTCCGGATGTTTGCAGCGCTCATTCACGGAGGCCTGGATTTTAGCAAAGATTCACTTGCAGAAGGCTCGTCCTCTCCAGACAGCAAAATGGACATATTTGCATGACTTTCTAAAGCTGATGATGATACACAGGGCACTTGATGTTGCTTGGGCACTTTCCCATTGAGAATGGGCAACAAATTTCTATCTGGATATCCAAAGAGAAACGTATTGCCCATTCCCAATGGGAAAAAGCCCATCACAACATCTTTCAGCAACATTGCTCAAAAAGTTGCCCTGTGTATCATCAGCTTTACATTTACAGTTGGAGAATATACCGGTGAAATGTAAGTTATGCTCTGAGGAAAGCACCACATTTCAAACGCATTCAACAGCGCAAGTATTTATCCGTCTGTAAGCACAAGTATCCTCTCTCAGAGCAAGCTGCTTTAAACTATACGTGCTAACTCTATCTTACCAGTTATTTTGAAGCCCTTAATATAAAGCATGTCATGTTTAGGACAAGTTGTATCATGCACTTTCCCTGCATCAGCTCATTCTGCGTACTCCGCTATTTTTCAGATGCGTTCGTATCAATCTACTGCATATGGATATAAACGGTAATGCCTCATTCCATTTAGATGTAAATAATATATCAATATATTGTACAAACTCGATATACCGCCCAGCCCTAGACCAAAGTAATATTAGTGACTAAAGATGCATTATGTCCGACAGTTTTACTGGGTTTAAATGGCGCCCTCACCAGTTTGGTTGTGTAATCTAAAAAATACAGGGCTCCAGAATAACTTTTTTTCACAGAAAATTTAGGGGCGCACACCGTAAATCAACATGCTAATTAAATCTACTAATTTCCACTATATTACTAATAGGGATGGGTATCGTTAAGGTTTTAACGGTATTACTCTTACCGATACTGCTTATCGATCCGGTACTCTAACGGTATTCGTATTGGTTCTTTTTATTATATATTTTTTTAATGAGAACATAATTAACATGTCTTTATAATCTGAAAAGTAAAATATCTATTGCAAAAGAAACAGCAATGTTTGAACAAAACAAATACAAAACATATTTGTAAATGGACCAGTGTGCAGGCATTTTGTTTTATATGCATAAGATAAGATACAACATAAGAACAAAGTGCAAACAAATGTTAAATAAATAGACAATATATACAAAGGAAATAAACATTGCTTTAATTTCAGGAAGGTCTACTAACATTAATATTACTTAGAAAGAACAAACCTACAAATAAATTTAAAAAGTAATGAAATGTAATATAACACTGCATAGTTTTCACTGTATAAATTGATAGATTAATGTTATTAACTAAAGTTATTCATTCAAGAGATGTGAATATTTTCTCTTTGCCTTTTGTTCAATTCAAATTAATGGCTCGCTCGTCAGCAGGTTTATTTGACGCCGCCCCTTTAAGACCGAATGCAGAACTAATAATATCCTATTCTCCTATTTCTCCAAACTATTTACGCCCATTTAAGATGTTAACTGTTAGAGTAACTACTCTCCAATCCGGTCATTTTGACACAGGCTATTTGTTGTTTATTTGATGGTTTGCACATGGAAAGCCTAAAATATAAAGTGCAAGTCGGTCCATTTCGCAGCACACACACATAAGCCGGCTTGAAGTTGGAAACAGCGTCTCTTGAGTGGATTATTGTGCATTTGGTCGCAGTCGGGAGCCCTGGGATATGACATGCAGTTGCAGCTCCTGCTAAAGAGTATTTTAATATTGAGTCAATTAATCGACAATATTAAAGGAAATAATCGACAGTTAGCCGCATCTTCCTTTTCTGGCTGAAGGTGATTCAATATTGTCAGACCTTTCCCAATCCCATTCCACCTCGCTTCCTGTCTGCTTACTGTCCTATCATAATAAAGGCAAAAGCACCAAAAGTAAATCTTTCAGAAAAAAACAAACCAAGATAATTCTGCTTAATAGAATTACTGATGCACTTTATCTCCATTTGCATGTGGTATTAAATTGTGTCCATGTGGACCAGATTGAATATTTGCTGTTGATGTGGGACCTACATGTATCTGGAGCATCACGCTCATAATAGAGCGGCTCAGAACATAGTGCCAGCTTAATGTCATGCTTGGGTTAATACCATTTAGATATTCACATTTCATATTCAGAGAGAGAAATACAGTTACAGAATCAGCAACAGAAATACACAATATGCAGGCTCGTTTTAATACCACGGTTAAATCATGGCAGGATATTCATTACATTCAACACATGACAGGTGTAATAAGCCCTGGACAAACTGAGCTTGTGTGCTTGGAAACATGATTGGTATCAAATAGCGACCAGTTTTTGGTTATGATGTTAACACTGAGACACACTCATGCCTCTCTACACAGCTCCTCCCACTGGACTCCAGCATTGTGGAAGAGCACAAGAGAGAGATCCTGGAGGCTAAGCAGATCGCCCGCAAACTCACCATGGTGGTCGTCCCCTCAGAAAAGGCAGAGGACAAGGAGAAAGAAAAGGAGAAGGAAGAGGAGAAGAATGAGAAGGTAACTTTTTCAGTGAATTTAAACTGAAGCATGTCATTCCTCTAGTGGCACCAGACGGAAATGCAAAGATGACTGTTCAATCTTGCTCTTAGAGGAATAGTAACCCACAAATTGGGATGACTCCAGGGTTCCCGTGGGGTCTTAAAGTCTACAAAAGTCTTATATTTAAAAATCAGAATTTTAGGCCATTAAAAAGTCTTAAATATGCAGAGTTCTAGGTCTTAAATAATTTAAAACAGGTCTTAATCTTCCTATGTCCATGTAACGCTACCTCTAATATTCATTGAAGTGCGCCCGCAGCGCTTTAGTGTGTGTGTGTGTGTGTGTGTGTTTATTCAGTGGTGTTGTAGTTCTTTCTTTCGCTAGTCCAACTATAGTTCGCTGTATTACAACTGAAAATGAGACCAACATGCATCTTAAATTGCAGCTAATCAGCTTTCGTGTTATTGGCTCGAGTCTCTTTTGGATTGTACCACAGACAAATAAAACAGATTTTATTCTTTAGCTAAATTAGTTCTCCAGTTCCACGATCGTGAAAGTGACGGGGGATCTTTCTCACCTGCAGTCTCGCATAAGCGCCAAGGACCGGGCAAAGCGATTGCGCACTAAAAATAGTTAATAAAAGCGATCTAAACCACGGATCGATGTCAGACTGGCTGTGGGTTCTGTGCACGTGCTTGCCGTGGCTGGTTTAGATCGCTTTTAAATATAACGATCAAACACACACATTATTATCCCTATCCCCATATTGGCGTGACGTCACCCATAGGATTCTGCAGAGCAGTTTTAAAGCGTAAAGTAGGGTTGAGCTGGCATTTGCCATCTTAGCAGCGCGTCATCACACGTCACTCCCGGATAACAAAAAATGGGCAAAGAGGCGGGACGTGGGCGGAGCTGAGGTGACGTGATGACTAACAGACAGCAGAAAAATGGCTACCCACCTGTCACTCAAAGTGGCCACGCCCTTAATTATGCAGAACTAGCCTTTAGGGCAAAATTAGCAGTATAGACCAAAACTAGAATTTGTCCTAGGCTGTAAACATGTTTTATTCTGCTGTAAAGTTGGGCATTTTAACATGAGCTCAATGAGATTCTGCTCCCTTCTGGAGTCTGTCTCTAGTGGCCAGTTGATGGACTGCAGTTGTTGTCACTTAAGTACCAGCTTCAAGAGAGACCGCATGAGGTTGCCGCTTGGAGTGGATCAGGTATTCTCAGCTCATGAGATTGAGGCGGGGACTAATTTGCATATTCCTCCACGTATACTAAATGAAGCAAGGGGGTAGAGTTACATTCAAGTGAAGTCTCTTCATAATCTGATCATATATCTCTGTGGCTGTCATCAGACGTGATCTGAGGTGCAGTACGGCTCCTCATCACACATCAGAGAGACCCTCAGCATGCTTTTACAGGGTTTTCCTGGGGCAAAAATGGTCTTCGTGTTGGACAGGACTTATCCTATTTATTCATGAAATTTAAAAATAATCACGGTCAGGACAGATCATAAAACAAAGTGCTTGGAGTGGTTTTATATATTTTTTTAAATGTAAATATATATATGTAAAGTCACTAAGTGACTGATTTGAGAAGTAATAATGAACAAAAAAGTAACACATTACATAGAAAATGTGGCTGGTCTATTATTTTGTTTTAACTCCAAGACTTAATGCAAAGGTCATTAGATTTGTTCTGTCCATTGCTATGGTTTTCGCTGTCAATCGGATCGCTTATTGATATTTTTTATACTCTGTTGATTTCCACTGGTTTCCAGAAATGGACAAAACTGGCTGTCCCAAATTGGCAGAAGATTAGTTTGCGACGTCAAGACCACAAAAGAGGTTTTTTTATCATTTAATGGTATAAATCCATGTAAATGTCAGCGTTATATAAATGCCTTTTGCTCGGCTGATCAGGTGCTTGATTACAGCAGCGCATGTACAGACACTCGCCGTGCTCTCAGGGACTCTGTCTGACAGGATGATTCACAAAACGCACTTCCAGACGCAGAGATAAGCGGCAATTTAGTCATGCTGTGTACGAAGTTAATGCTTTAAATGAAATCTCTGTATAATGACAGAAGGTCTATACAGAATGCATGCAGGACTTCAAAATGCAGCAATAGGCTTCAATAACATTCGGTTCATTATTCAGAAGTACATAGATACACAGCGATCCACATTAAAAAGTTCAAACTTCAGGGAAGATAGATTGATGAGGGAAGATAGCCTTTCCTTGCAACAGTTTTAACTTTCAGTTACCGTGTGTGTGAAGAACAATTATAGTGCTCTCTACTCCAGTGCTGTGATCTAACGGACACCCGGGAGAAAGTAAAATGATTTGGAAAAACAGAAATAAACTCCAGCAAGTTTTGAATGCTGACTGGAGAATGACTGAGGGGAGATTAGTTTGCATTAACTTGAATATAACGACTTGGCGGGATGATTTTTGGTGTGGTGGCCCGCCATTGAAGAATGAATGTAGCCGAAACACTGTGTGTATGTGTGTATATATTAGGGGTGTAATGGTACACATATATTTATACCGAACCGTTTTGGTACAGGGCTTTCGGTTCGGTGTACTGAACTGTTCCGAATGCAATCTTTAACAGTTAACAGTCGGCTTGTTTTAATCTAAGTTCCCACATGAACATATTAAAGGGCACCTATTATGCCCCTTTTTAAAAGATGTAGTATAAGTCTCAGGTGTCCCCAGAGTGTGCCTGTGGAGTTTCAGATCAAAATTCCTAACAGATCATTTAATATACTATTTTTAAAATGGCAATTTTGAGGTTGAAGAAAAAAGAGCTGTTCTGTGCGTGGCTCCTTTAATGCAAATGAGCTGCTGCTCCCCACCCGAGAGGGCGGAGCCTACAAATCTCATTCACAGCAGTGAACACGCCAATGAAACCTGAAACATGATATCTGTTTGTTTTAATGATCATCTCTATCGCAGACACGTTCATTTGACATTGTAGTTCTTCATTGCATATATTTTAAAGCCTTATTGCTCTCAACTTAAATACACACACATGCGCACAGAGCTGATGTCAGCACATCCGTGAGTAGTCTATTAAACTAGACTAGTTCTCTATCAAACAACAGACTATAAACGGAAATTCACTCACTGCTCTTGACTGACTGAACTTTAGTAGCTTTAATAAGAACACATCTCTTACTTGAATGCTGCTGTTAATGCTCTGGCGAGGAGATAAACATGGCGGACTGTAAACAGCTCAGCTCTCTGAGGGCGGGGTCTGTGCTAGTATGTCAGTGTCCATCAACATGTGTGGGCGGGGCCTCTGCAGTGTGACGTCACACTGCAGGAATCTGGAAACGGCTTGTTCTGAGACGCTGCTTATGATTTATGGGGATTAAAAAAAAAGGAGTGGGTGGATTTTTACCATTATAGAGTTGTTGTGTACACACACTCCCAACACACATTTATGTTCAAACACCTTATAAAAGTGAATTTTGTATAATAGGTGCCCTTTAAGTATTCAGTCCATTTTACCACGAAATTCAAACTTTAAATGCAGTTTTGCTGCTCTTTAATGTGACGTAACTGATCACTCTAGGCGCGTCAGTTCAAGCGGTGGCACGCGAGTGAGCGTGATCATCACATCCTAAAGAATAAACATGAAGGCATGTTGAGGATACATTACAACTGAATGCTGTTCGTTGAACTCTGCAAGCATGTGAAAATACAGGCTGCTCCGATTGCGCTCCTCTAGTGACGTAGAAGGGGAAATTATAATATCGCCCCTTAATCTGCATGTTTCCACCCACAGCACCGCCATTTTGTTTCCGCAAGCGACAACGGTATACGAGTTCTAACGCCGTGGCAAAAGTAGACAAGAGCAGCTAGTCATAAAATGTCTCCTCTATTTAAACATTATAACTGTTCTGTTTTTGGCTGCTATAATAAACTCCTGGCATCTGAGCCACTGAGGATGCAGTGGATTCATTTCATTTGTGAAGGAATGTGATCAAGAAATGGGGATTCGGATACATTTGTGTGAGTCATTGTACACTGGACTGCTTTGCAATCGAGGGTCCGTAAACGCTGAATATGCACAAAGGTTGCTTCTCAAAAATGGATCAAATATAACTTCATATCCAGAACGTACCACACTTTAAATTGTGTGTTTGCCAATGGCCTTTCTGAATATGCTAATGTGGTTAAAGCTACCTTTGTCATTGTTATTAACCTGAAAATGCTCACCGCCTGTACAATTCAGAAGCGCACTTTTATTACTTCTTAAAAATAAAACTAATGACATTGTCTCTATTCTCAGAGAGCAGAGCTATGGTAACTTTAGCCACTGTTTAGCGTCCTAACCAGCACATTCACAAAATATAACATGCGGTACATGTTCTGAAAATTAAGTCGCACGTCTTTGAGAGTTCCTCTCGCTGTGTGAGTTTCTTCACACATCAAGTGTTTGTTGTCGTTTATCCAAACTAGCGTGAGCTGTAAAAGCTCCGCCCTATTCTGAAAAAGGGGGTGGGGAGCTGTTGCTCATTTGCATTTAAAGAGACACACACAAAAACTGTGTTTGTTGCCACCCAAATATGGCCTTTCAAAACATCTTTTTTTTTTTTTTTTTTTTTGTTAAAACTTAAGACACATTCTGGGGACCCCTGAGACTTTTATTTTACATCTTGTGAAAAGGGCATCATAGAACCCCTTTAAACAAGTTGTCCCCTTCCACCTGAATATATGAGAATTCAGGTTTTGCAGTAGTTGATGTGGGTAATTAGACTTTGCATTAGTGTGACTTTTAAGCTGTATGAAATGACACAGATGTTGTGTGTGTGTCTCTGAAGATAAGAATCCCCTCAGACTCCTCGCCAGACGAGATAATGAACAGAAGAGCATGTAATGATGCCGTATGTGGAGGTGTGTCCTTGGCTCCTCTAATCTGTTTCTCCTCTCATGTCAGCCTCCTGATAACCAGAAGCTGGGGCTGCTGGAGGCGCTGCTGAGGATCGGTGACTGGCAGCACGCTCAGAGCATCATGGATCAGATGCCAGCTTTCTACGCCACCTCCCACAAGGCCATCGCCATCGCACTGTGCCAACTGCTTCACCTGATGGTGGAGCCGCTCTACCGCAGGTACAGCTATCAGACGCGTCTTCTGTCCTTGGCCTGTAACAGCGTTTGGCATTCGCTTGCAGTCACTCAATCGCTCCGACTGCTTCACTGAATCACAGATCCAGATTTTTGGTTATGTTCAAATCTAAATTAACAGGGAATCATTACTGTGATTTTTAAAGCTCCATGAAATCAGTTTTATTTTTTCCCAAATTCAAGATTTTAATTTCTGTTTTCTGTTTTAATGGTTGCATTAATTTTTAATAATCAAAAAGGATGTCTAATCAATTTAATTCATACAACTTTATATATTATATAAGCATTAAAATGAACAGTAATAGTGCCTAATTTTTCTGTTTTATGATTTAATATAATTGTATTATCAAAAATGGTGGTAATCAAATTAATGCATAACTTAAACAATTTCATTATTTTGTAAAACATAATTGTAACTAGGGCTGAAACGATTCCTCGAGTTACTCAAATTGAAAAAATCCTCGAGGCAAAATCATCTGCCTCGACGCTTCGTTTAGTTCATTTAACTACACACGGATGTTGCAGAAATACTTTTTTATTTTTTTGTGTAAAGACTCTGGGTATGCGCGGATTGCGGTTAAATCCGCGGTTCAGGTGGGTTAACATACCAAACATTGCGGGTGGATGAGAGAAATCATTAATGTGTTGATTTCAATTAAGACCCCGAACTCATTTCACGGTAAAACCCAATGAATGTGTCGCTGTTTAACTTTAGTTTTCAGCTCATGTCGAGATCAAAGACCGCAATGCGAGGAAGATTGGCATCAGCACTGCTAATATCATTTAGCCTCGCTATTTTTAAATGAAGACAACTGTGTGTTGAGCTTCAGGATACGACACTGAACATTTAGGTTTCATTTGCGGCAGTTCGAGCGGCAGCTGAAGAGATACGAGCAACTCCAAACACATGAACGTTATCTTTAATGAGAATTTAAATTTACTTGATAATATCTTCGAAATACACCATTAAAATGTTCTCAACGCTATAGGCGCTCAAACATCAGAACAAGCTGCAGCTTATAACGTTATAATGTGTGTGTTTGTCATGAGCAGCGCTCGTGCTTTCATTGATTTGTGTAATTTAAATCTCACACTTTAATCATATTTATAGCTATACTAACCTAATAAAACAAGCTGTGTTACAATGATGAATATGATTAACTCAAAATGTAGATCTGTATGTGCGATGTAGGCTGCTTTATCTGAATTAAATACAAACGCATCTCTCGCGTTTGCTCACGTTCCAGCAGTTACTCCTCCGTGTGATATTGAGGTTGTCAACCTGTTTAGGTTATTTAAAACGTGTAATTTCGCCAAAGAAGATTTGTTTTAAAGCAACCTACTTCAGTGTAGCTAATATGTGACGATAGCATCGCGCTTACACTGAGGATTTGAGTTTGTGACGATCAGGTGAGGATGGATGGTTTGTTTTTAACAGTGGATTCGGTGAAGTTGGTCTCTAGTATGACCATCTCTACTCTTGTTCTTATTTCAAGTTTCCTTCCTGCCCAATATTTTGTGCTTCTTACAAAAGCCACACAGCCTTCAGAAGACAGTAAAGGCTTGTCATGCCTGAACTGAAGCTGAAACTTTAAAGTTAAGTTGCACAACATACATGCAATGTTTAGGCATTATTGCTATTTATATTAATATTATTTTGCTTTATTGGTTGTATTAATATTAATATAAATACAACTATTTTTTTATTATAAATTATTGCTATTTATATTAATATTATTTTGGTTTATTGGTTGTAGGTTTAGTTTTAGACTGAACTATGCTTTCCTTTTTAAAGTAATTTGAAATAGATTTTTATAATGTGGCAATTGAATGCTTTAAAATGTGTTATTTTCACAGTTATTAATGTATGCAATTTCAGCAATAAAACTTTATTTTTCTAAAAAGAAAACAAATAAGATATCTGTCTTATTTTCTCTTATATATTTAGTATTTCTCTTTAATAAAGAAAAAAGTAATTATTATCCGATTAATCGATGGAATAATTGGCAGAATACTCGATTACTAAAATAATCAATAGTTACAGCCCTAATTGTAACGCTTTACAATAGTGTTCCATTAGTTAATATGAATTAAGAATGAACAACGCTTCTACAGCATTTATTCATCTAATGTTAATATCAACATTTACTAATGCATTATTAAATTCAAAAGTTGTATTAGTTAATGCACTGTGAACTAACATGAACAAACCATGAACGGCTGTGTTTTTATTAACTAATATTAAGATTAATAAATTCTGTAACAAATGTTTTGTTCATTGTTAGTTCATGTTAGTTAATACATTAATGGATGTTAAAGGGTTAGTTCACCCAAAAATGAATATTAGCCCATGATTTACTCACCCTCAAGTCAACCTAGGTGTGTATGACTTTCTTCTTTCAGACGAATAAAATCTGAGTTATATAAAAAATGTCCCGGCCAAGGATTTGAGCCAGTGGTTCAAATTTTTACTTGCCCCACATAAAAAAAGTAATAAATAAAATAGGCCTAGTTATTGTTTTTGGTCCATGTAACCTTAATAAAAAAGGTTGACTTCAAAAAGCCTAACTCATAATAAAAAAAAAAAAATGCTAAATTGCTAAAGACAGTCTGTAATGAAAAAAGAACAAATAATACAATTACGAGCAACAGCAAAAATGAATACAACAGAACAAAGGAACAAATGAAAAAGTTATTTTCAGATTTTTCATAGGTCTAAACTAGATTTTCAGGTAGGCTACAGAAATAGGAATCAAATGTAAAATATCACTGCATAGTCTTCACTGTATAAATATAGATTGACCCTTATTAAAGTTATTCAGTCAAGAGCAGTGTGATTTTTATTTATTTATTTATTTTATTGTTTCTGTCTTTTGTCATCTCGTCTTTTATGAGAACCATGCTTCCCGAATATTTTCTGGATTTCACTGTTATACGCTAGGGGGCGCTATTACGCATCTCCTGAACAAGTACAGAATCAGAATTAATAAAGGCCTTCTAAAGCGAAGTGATGTGTTTGTGTAAGAAAAATGTCCATATTTAAAAATTAATAGACTAAAATAACTCTCTTCCATTGCCGTACAAATCAATTTACCGCGAAAGAGGAACCCCAAGCCCTTGATGAGGAACATCAAGCATGCATATTGACGAACGCAGAGGATGGAGCAAAACAAAACACCGGTCATGAATTAGAGTCTAAAACGAGAATTTTTAAAGAGAAATGGTGGAGGATGTTGATATAAGAGAAGAGATGGCTTGAGTTTGTTTCCCAGCTCTATCCACGAGAGCCGTCAAAGCTTGAGATGCTCCTGTACATCACGTCAGGGGTCACTTTTAGCGCAAGTCGAATAAGTACGGCTTTCTGCCGGAAGAGTTATTTTAATCTATGAAGTTTTAAGTATGGATATTTTTCTTAAACAAACACATCACTTCGCTTTAGAAGCCCTTCATTATCTCATCAATTAATAGTGTTCTTCATAAAAAAAACATAAACATGGACATAAACAAAAGGGTATATGTGGCTGTTCTTTAGCCCTTCATTGATGCATTTGTTTTTTGAAAGTATGATTTACAGTGTGATTTGTGTAATGCACTAAATCAGGCAAAAAAAAATCATAATGGTAATTTCCTAATAGCCCCATTTCTTTTTCTTGAACTCAGCACATCAGAGTTAATGTCTTCATACTTCTGACTTTTTTATCGCTAGTCATTTGCCTGGGAACAATATGGCGAAGATTTTATTCCCTAATTAGTTTTTGCAGGTGGAAACTTTTCAGTGCAGGTCAAACCCTGCGCTGCGCTCTCTGAGGATGTAGCATTACACACAGGCCACGTACACACTGTAAAGTTTTAAGAGTGACCGCATTTAAATGCAGGAGTGAATCCCCTAAATAAGTGGTTCCCAACCACATTCATGGAGGCCCACCAACAGTGCACATTTTGCATGTCTCCTTTGTCTGACATGCCTACATCAGATTTTGGAGTCACTACTGGTGAGCTGATGACTTGAGTAGACACTGTGCACTGTTGGTGGGCCTTCAGGAACGTGGTTGCGAACCAATGCCCTAAATTATGCCATGTGTACAGACAACGACACACTCCTGAAACTGGTGATTGACAACATGCCATACCGTTGTTGTGGTTTCTCGCATGCTTGGCATCTGCTATTTTTGACAAAAGTAATATAACTCTGACAAAAGACTCGTTATGTTTTCAATTTTTACAAAACCATTGTTTACAGAGGTGTCATGTTTTAAGTTTGTAAGACTGCTTTGCAGAGCGCGCTCCTCATAGTATAAGTGTTTTCGGGCTGTTTGTTTGGGTTTGGTTTATGAAGCGTTTAAGTTAATGGGAATACATGGTTTTTAATACATGCAGTCAAAAATGGTCTTCAGTGGTGGCGGACGGGCACACACGGACACGGGCACACACACGCACACACGGGCACGCACACACACACACGGGCACACACACACACACAGGCACGGGCACACACATGGACACGGGCGCGCACACACACGGACCCACACACGGACACGGGCAAGCACACGGGGACGCACACACACGCGCGGGCACGCACACACACATACACGGGCACACACACACACAGATGGGCACACACACACACACAGTACAAAGTACCCTAACCATGTGAACTGATCAGAAGACAAAGTGCTTCGAACTATTTTATATTTGAAAATATCTACGTTAATTTGTAAAAAAGTCATTGAGTGACTGATTTAAAAAGTTAGTAATAAAAAGGACAACAGATGATGCAAAACTACCAAGATAATTTTTCTATGCAGAGCTAAAAGTGCTTCTCTACATTCACCGGTCTGGCAGTTCTACCAGGTGTCTGAAAAGGACAATAAATTTGCAACGTCTTCGCGGAGACATTATTGCAACGACAGCAGCCCTAAAGCAATGACAGCTAGAAACTAGGGCTGTGATATTTTAGTGCCCTTCTTTCCTTCACAGCGCTTTCATTCCTCCCTAAAAGCCCAAACTGATGTCCAAATCAGCTAGATCAGTGATTAAATACAGTCCAATGTTGCTAAACTGCAGGATTTGTTCGATAATAGAGAATTATTAAAACTGGTTTAAGCCACGAAATGGATACTGTTCCCCAAACGGCTCTGTGCACTTAGAGACAAGCAAAGTGAACTTTGAGCTTCGTGTTCGCGCCTAAATGGTTAAAAACACAGAAATATGTCAATGCACGGCTTGGTGAGTATTTGCTTAAATGCTGTTGTTTTTGTCTTAAGTGAACTTGGGAAATAAGTCACGTGTGTGTCAGTATATTGGATCCGTGCATTCGGTCTTAAAGTAACAGAACCCTAATATTCCTACCGTCTTCTGTGTCATTAATGTTAATCAAACAACAAAAGACAGAGAAAATCACTCACTGCTCTTTAGTTGGATTAATCTATATTAAATTCATACTATGCACTGTTGATAGACGTTTATTATTTATTTCACAGGAATGCTGTATTTGTTCATCTCTAAGCTCTTCCTAATCAGCTCTAAGATGAGGTCTAATCAATTTAATTCATAAAACTTAAATTATTATTATATCAAGCTTTCAAATGTACAATAATAGTGCCTTTTTACACTCGCTTTACCGAGTTTAACGGCTCTGGCTGAGCTGTGATATAAAGTCAACGCTATTGGCTGTTTCAAAAAAGGGGTGGAGCTGTGCGATGTCTTCCTGTTTCAGTGGAAATTACGTCTACACATTGAATAATGCTGCATGTTTCAAGACGTTTAACTGCAGTGTGTACGTAGTCATGCATAGCTTCCAGTGATCAGGGTATTGTCCTCGTGAGACGTGCTTTGAGCAGTATTTTCAGGCTCCAAAGCACAAGTGAAAATCAGAGGAGTTCTTTATGGCTGAGCTCTTTGAATGTGCTGTATTTTTAGGGCTGGAGTCCCCAAAGGTGCCAAAGGCGGTTTAATGACGCCTCTGCGGAACAAGCAGGCACCGCGGCCGGCCGAAAGCTTTGACGATCTCTTCAGGGATGTCTTCACCATGCTGTGCTACCTGGGCCCTCACCTGTCCCATGACCCCATCCTGTTTGCCAAGGTCGTGAGACTGGGGAAGAGTTTCATGAAAGAGGTGAACACTGACACATACCTGCAATTATACCTTCAGAGTTTTTCTATATTAATAATAATGCATTGGCTCTTCTCTCAATCAGAGAGAACTATTGGTCAATCAGATATTGTTGACTATAAGATTCAATATTTAAAGGTGTTCTTTACCTCTTACACCTTTTAGTGCTTAGACTCTAATATGGTCCTGACCCTACACGGCATGAGTGGTTTGGATGATGGGTGAATGTTTAGGGTTGATGTAAAAAACTGTTACGATCATTACAACACCTTAGAAATCCCTCAACTCTATATTGGCTGCACAAGTGTTAACGCACATAAATGTAGAAATGATTCAGCACTTCTCACTACTGCACATTACTGTGCTTTAATGGCCAGATAGATGGACTTCCTCTAGTGTTGGTACATAATTGTCCTTGTGTGTTTTTTGGCAGTCAGAGAATGTAATGGTGTGTCCCAGAGGTTGATGAGCTCTCTATCAGGGCTGTATTAGCTCTTCGGCTCACTTTAATGTAACGTGTGTGAGTTGTGTAGTCTTGCTTTGTCGGTTAGCCTCTATTGATCACTGTCTATCTGTGTGTATGTGTGTCTCTCTCTCAGTACCAAAGTGAAAGCAGACAAGAAATCAAGGACAAAACGGTGAGTCATAAGTAGGAATATAAAGTTAAAGTATAAAAACAGGCAAAGGTTTATGGCTTTTTGTTGTTCTGGAAGATCAGCTGTAAAGTTGTAAATTACTGTTAACTGTTAAATTAAACCCCTAATAGATTCTTCCAAACATTTTTAACTCTGAGCTACCAATTTTATTGTATGCAAGATTTAAAAGCCGTTCCAAGATATTTCATACAGGCACTGTGTGAGAGCTGATTGTATAGATATATATGACGTGACGGATCTGTCTGTGTGTCTGGCAGGACTCTCTGCTGAGCTGTTTTCTCAGTATTGCTGATCAGGTGTTGTTGCCGTCTCTCTCGCTCATGGAGTGCAACGCCTGCATGTCGGAAGAGATCTGGGGCTTCTTTAAACTCTTCCCCTACCAGCACAGGTACGGTCAGCCCATCACAGAGCACTGCTATCTTAACCTGTAGCTCTGCCTGCTCTGGACAGTGTATAATATAAGCACATATATGAACAAAAATAAATCACAAGGTTAATTGCATTAGGCAAATTGTTTAGGTGCAGGGCTGCAGGGAATGTACACTTGTACACCCAATCTGTTTACAAAATCTGCATGCTGTGAGTTTCACATCAGTGTCCTGCTAATATTTATTATAACGGGTGGGGAAGTATGTACAATGTTGTTTGTGGTGCTGGTTGGGAGTCTATAATCGTGGGCAGACCATGGGACAAATAGTCAAGGCAGTGTCAAATAATGTTAATTCATTATGCATTTCATTTTTACGTTTTAAGATTTACACTTGTAGTGTCTGGCTTTGGCATATAATTAAAGAATTTAAAATACACATACACACACACTGGTTTCTGCCAATCGTGAGGACCACCGAGGAAGTATAAGTAATGTGTGATCCCAGAGTCCCAAGAGTCTTTAGTTTTAGCATAATTAACCCGGATAAAGCTACGATTCTGTCCTGAAAACACAAAAACAAAAGACACACACACACACACACACACACGGATAACTTTCGATTCACTATATGTTAATGTTGTTCAATTTATATGCACTTACACGCAGATTGCCAAAAAAAACAAAAAATTTGATGCAGTTTTACTTACCGTCTGAGTTCCCACTCAGTTCGGGACAGAACTTGCAGAACTCAACCTCGAAAACACAAACTGCATCCACTGCTCCCTTAACGCTGGGTTATTTGTGAAGATTATCTTTCCCTCACAACCAAGAAACACACTTATTTAGTGACATTGTTGATTTCTAAAAAACATGTAAACATGCAGGTGCGGGTTTACAAAACACACCACACCAGTGTACAAACATTCATAACCACAAGAAGTAAAATCTTCAAGCTACTGTGAAACTGTTAAACGTGATGGTGGATGTGCAACATTATGTGCAGTTTTATCATGGGAGCCATTATATCAAATGATTGTTGTGTGTGATCATAAACCAGCGGAAGAATATGAGGCTGTTTTTACTGCAGCATCGCTATTCCCTCATGATATTCCCTTATACACACATCTAAACGCAGTCAGAATGCCCTGATGAGTGTGATGTATATATCTGCATTGCCTTACACACGAATTTCTGTTGTGTGTAATTAGGTATCGCCTCTATGGGCAGTGGAAGAATGAGACGTATGGTAATCATCCCCTCCTGGTGAAGATCAAGGCTCAGACGGTTGACAGAGCCAAATACATCATGAAGTAAGTTTACTTTCCAGCTCAATCTAGAACAGGTCTTCAAGAAGGCCCTGCAATATATTCCTCATACTGAGGTCCTCTGGCCTGCAGTGAGAAGATGATTTCTGAATTCAATTCATTATCTTGAGTTTACTGAACATGCTAATGTAGAAAGCCCAGAGAAAATGTTTAATGGTCATAAAACTCAACAGTGACCGGTCTATTTTTTCAGCAAGGATGCATAAAGTTGATCAGATGTCACAGTATTTATATGACTGTATTAGCATGCACTGTAAAAGTCTTTACTATTATTTTTTAACTTTGTTAATCTAAGAATCCTGAAAAAATAATCACTAATAAAACAATGAAACTGTTCCCAACACAAAGTTTCATTAAGTCATTAAATTAATGTACACGTGCAATTAGTCGACTAATTGCTTAAACGAACGATGACTAGTCGACTAGAAAAAGCTCCATCTGGTTCTGTTGCATAGAACTGAATGATATTCATATTAATATATTGACATTTAATATTATTTTAATGTGTTTTCTGTCCTATTTTGGTGTTACTTTAAATAATTTTACTGAATCTGATATACAATAAATAATAATACAAGCCAATACAATTAAATAACCACACTTAATTTAATTAAATCTAATGATACAATTATGTATCATTTTTGGTTTCAGTTCTCGACAATGCATCCAGAATTTCGGGTTTTGGTGCATCCCTACATGTAGCCTAATAACAGAAGAAGTGATATCCTATTGTAGTCTTAAAATCTGCCTGAGAGAGAGAAATAAAAAAAAACAGGCTATATGACATAACAGTAGTGCAATAAACATAGCGATCACAAAAAAAAGACAGCAGTCGGAGGGCAAGCGCTGGGCAAGACTTGTTCATCATTCTTCTGCATCAGCCAAGGCTGGCTTTGAACTTGCTGGTGGGAATGTCCAGCTCTTTGCTGATATCCGGTTCCTTCAGCTGGATGACTGCTCTGGTTACGGGCAACCCCTTATTTCTTTTTTTCCGGCTATGTACTGACACATTTGCCTTTCAATTTTTTCTAAACGGCTACTTTTAGGACCGCAGTAAGCTTTTCTTTTTTTCTCTTGTCTTTTTGGGCTTTGTCACATTCTGACACACATTCATCACATTGGACTACATCACACTCTGACACACCGTTATTTATTGGCTTCTTGAGAGTTGTTTGACCCTGTTGCATTCATCACCACAAGCTTCAAGTTTGCATCATACCCTCTCCCGGTTCACTTGCCCAATTTGTGAACCTCCCTGTTCTGGACGGTCCTTTTTAATTGATAATTAAACTGTTTACTACTACTGGAGCTGCCAGTTTGCTAGGTTTCAAATGATTATTAAATAGCAAGCACAATATATGCAAAAGCGTCTCTTCCAGTGCACACTCAGTGTCTGAATTCACTCTTGTTTTCCTTCACTCAAGTGGACTATAGTAGTGGAGTAGCATAGGGAATAGTGAATAAGGGTATATGGGGGATTTCAAACACAGCCTATGGTCCTGCTGTAAAGTATAACAACAACAATCATCAGGCCGTTTACACCCAAGCCATTTTAAAGGCTATTGTTCGCATTAGGTCTGTTTCTATCACCTCAAAAATGTATCCGATTAATCGTCAAAATGATCGACCGATTACTCGATCATCAAAATAATTGTAACTAGTTAAGTCAAAGGTACAAGACTCTTTTACCGTAACTACCGATACCACGAAGTGCTGCAAATGTTATTTAATGTTTTTAGGACATTTTCTTATCAGAAAGTACCGCTAGCATCTTTAATAAGCATCTTTAAAGATTAAATAATCTTTAATATTTGTGTATTTTCCGAGCTGATAATGTAAAAACTATGAAAATTGGTTTAAAAAGCACATGGATCCACAGTGCCTTAATTTCACAGTATCACAATGACCGTCTTTAGTCAGTGCCTCAAAGTTTAATGAGTGCGTAGATGACAACTGTCCAAAGTTTCTGCGCTGAATCATATGACTGCTCATATCCTACATGTGCAGCTCGCTATCAGGATGAAGCTTGTGGGATTTTTGTCCTCAAAATGATTAGAGCACACATATACCCTTTTTTTTCAACTCTAGTCAGAATATGAGTCTGATACTTCTCCATTGGGCTGTGATTATTATTATTGACCTATCGGTAAGCCACGACCCTAGAACGCAGTTGAGCTAATGACAGTTAAATATCAGTTGCGCTGGGACCGTAACTCGGACATCTTTAGGTTTCAGCGCCATAGAGAAACATTGGAAAATCCGATGCTTTCATTGGTTTAATTGTGTTTATGCTACAAAAATGGTAAAACGTCATACCTGAGGTATTGTAACACTGACTCCAGGTATCCTGAGAGTATTTTCTAATAAGTTATGATTAAAGTCCCTGGTAACGTACAAACCGAAATAAATAACTGTTCTCACGTCATGTAACGGTGTAGGTCAAAAACACATACATGTCTATATTTCAGTGCCTCTCCTTATTAAACTGGTTAAATGTAAATTTAACAAGAGACAAATCTTCTCACAGCGCGCGCAAGTTCTCATTCGCGTCTTCTGGCACTACACACATGTGAAGACAGCGAAAAATGTTTTGCCCGTGTTTTTCTTTAATTACTACGGCACCCCGGTTGGGAAACACTGATCTAAACACACCTCTTTAGCATGCAGAATTTTTTTTGTAATCGTGGCTTTGAACATTTACATAATCGTGGTGTTAGGACTGTTAGGGGTATAACCGTGGCATCCGTAATCATAATCGCGATTAGAAATGTAATTAATTGTGCAGCCCTAGGCTGATGAACAGCCAATCAGAATGCATCTTTCTCTAAAGAGCTTGAGCATTTAAAGCATTTAACAACCTCATGATAGGTCAGTCTTAAATTTTACCAATTAATTTTTTTTGGTGTTTTCACCTCTGCAGTCCCTTAACTGACTGTACCCATTTCCCTTAGACTGTGTAGGTTTTTGATGTTACGTCACTGAGCGGGACAACTTCAGCAGCAGTTCTCCTTGAACAAGGTTTATATAGCCCTGTGTGTGTGTTCAGTCCCCTGTGCATATAGATGAGCTCTTTTGAAAGGGTTTGCAGAATTGCTGCATCAGATTCTTTGCTTTCTTTTCAAGTGTGTTGAATAAATGATGATATTTTGGCAGATAATTGGATGGAGAGGGAGAGAGTGGAGAACGAGCTGAGGCTAAACACGTCAAAAGTGTTCAGGGAGGAAGAGGGGGAAGCTCAAGGTCGCCTGTCAGACGGGCCGAACCCAGCTCTCGCATGTGTCAGGGCTGCTCTCAAGCGTTTAGTCTCTCTCATTGGATGCCGTTTGTAGCTTGTTCAAGTTGTTTTGCATTCTTGCCTGTTCATTTGAAAGTATCCAACTCATGAATATGACCAGACTAAGGTTAGGCCTTTAAAGTGACCCCTCCTTTAAAGGAATATTTGTTTACTTTTTGTACATACTGATTGATTTTTTTGTTGTTGTTGCT
Source organism: Gobiocypris rarus (assembly GCA_023029165.1). Classification (NCBI taxonomy): domain Eukaryota; kingdom Metazoa; phylum Chordata; class Actinopteri; order Cypriniformes; family Gobionidae; genus Gobiocypris; species Gobiocypris rarus. The sequence goes on along the minus strand of CM040932.1, from coordinate 12,660,640 downwards.
TTTTTATGGTTCGCTTTGAATTCGCTTTAATCAAGGGCAGAGGTTGACGAGAAGCAAGCGACTAGTTTGATTAGTGTTGTGTGAAGGAAATACATATTTGTTGAGCTCTCTGTGAGGGTCTGCTGCCTTGAATGTGAAAGCTTGCTACAAAAAAGTTGCTGACATTTTGTCAGATTTAGCAACAAAACTGTGCCAGATTTACCTTAAATATACATTAATACCTGGAATATTTCTATTTCAACTACAAAACACAAACGTTACATTTTAATATACACAGTTGATGGATGTGGATGGATATCAATATTGATGGATATCAGAAGTGTTTTTGTATTTGTATAAAAAAATGAAATATGAACATTTAACACTTTTATTTTTATTAAAACATATTGAAAAACAACACACTAGATCCAGTCAATTCCCAGCAGGGAAAAACAAGCCACACCCTCAAATTTTCTGATTCAATATTCTTTTTTTACTCTGAAAATGCGTCACAATACTGAAATGCGAAATATGACCAAATCAGAGTAATTTTTGTATGCGTTACAACTAGGGCCATAGCTATCGATTCTTTTAGTAATCGAGTATTCTGCCAATTATTCCATCGATTAATTGAGGAATCGGATAATAATTACTTTTTTCTTTATTAGCAATACTAAATATATAAGAGAAAATAAGACAGGTCTCTTAAAATTAACATCTAATTTGTTTTCTTTTTGGAAAAATAGTTTTATTGCTGAAATTGCATACATTAATAACTGTGAAAATAACCCATTTTAATGCATTCAATTGCCACATTATAAAAATCTATTTCAAATTACTTTAAAAGGGAAAACATAGTTCAGTCTAAAACTAAACCTACAACCATAATAAAAATAATATTAATATTAATAGCAATAATGCCTAAACATTGCATGTATGTTGTGCAACTTAACTTTAAAGTTTCAGCTTCAGTTTAGGCATGACAAGCCTTTACTGTCTTCTGAAGAGTGTGTGGCTTTTGTAAGAAGCACAAAATATTGGACAGGAAGGAAACTTGAAATAAGAACAAGAGTAGAGATGGTCATACTAGAGACCAACTTCACCGAATCCGCTGTTAAAAACAAACCATCCTCACCTGATCGTCACAAACTCAAATCCTCAGTGTAAGCGCGATGCTATCATCACATATTAGCTACACTGAAGTAGGTTGCTTTAAAACAAATCTTCTTTGGCGAAATTACACGTTTTAAATAACCTAAACGGGTTGACAACCTCAATATCACACGGAGGAGTAACTGCTGGAACGTGAGCAAACGCGAGAGATGCGTTTGTATTTAATTCAGATAAAGCAGCCTACATCGCACATACAGATCTACATTTTGAGCTAATCATATTCATCATTGTAACACAGCTTGTTTTATTAAGTTAGTAGCTATAAATATTGCTTGTATCTCCTCAGCTGCCGCTCGAACTGCCGCAAATGAAACATGTTCTGTGTCGTATCCTGAAGCTCAACACACAGTTGTCTTCATTTAAAAATAGCGAGACTAAATGATATTAGCAGTGCTGATGCCAATGTCCCTCGCATTGCGGTCTTTGATCTCGACATGAGCAGAAAACTAAAGTTAAACAGCAACACATTCATTGGGTTTTACCGTGAAATGAGTTCAGGGTCTTAATTAAAATGAACACATTAATGATTTCTCTCATCCACCCGCAATGTTTGGGATGTTAACCCACCTGAACCGCGGATTTAACCGCAATCCGCGCATACCCCGAGTCTTTACACAAAAAAAAATTTTCTGCAACATCCGTGTGTAGTTAAATGAACTAAACGAAGTGTCGAGGCAGATGTTTTTGCCTTGAGGATTTTTTCAATTCGAGTAACTCGAGTTACTCGAGGAATCGTTTCAGCCCTAGTTACAACCATAGACTGTATACAAATATTGACGTGTTTTCCATGATGTAACTACGTAATATTAGAAAAAAATCACTTCCCTCACAGTCTTCACGAAGGGCAAAATGAGCCGTTTAGACCAAAACTAGAATTTGTACCAGGCTATAAACATGTTTTATTCTGCCCCCATTAAAAACAACAAAAACTATTTAGATAGAACTAAATTAAATACATAATGTTTACGTTTAGTGCGCAGGTTGGGATGACCAAAATCTTAAATCATGATACGAGTAATATAATATTTTTTAAATGTACTTTTATAATTACAATATAGATTTTAAATTGAATCTTTTGTAAATCAGTGCTTTATTTTTCAGCTTTCAGGTCAATTAACAGTAGCATGTCAAGAAATCTTTTATTTTTATTTTAAGATATTTTTTTGCAGTGAGTCTTTTGTTGTTTGATTAACATTAAAAACAGACGACATCAGGAATATTAGGCTGCTGTCACTTTAAGACATAATGCACGGATCCAATATACTGATACTGATACACATGCGCTTGCTTTCTCTGCCGTTTATGTTCACTTAAGACATAACATAATTTTGACATAAGTGTGTGAGACGACGAGAGCTTAATTCAGTATTCCTGTCCTGTAAGACACGGCTTTCTGGGGTTTGTCAGATGCACACAAATGATCTTTCGCGTCTTCTTGTGCTTAAATGTTTAAATTGGCATGGCTAAAAAAAAAAAAGTGCAAATGATACGTTTCAGTGTTGCTGCACTGGCCCGATTGGGGTCTCAACAGTTCTTGGACAGGTCAGTCCTGTCAAACCATGCATTTAGATCATGCTCATCAATTCTCTTTACGTGGCATGTGTAAAAGCCTCTCTGGAGAAAAAGTGAAGCTTAGTAGGCAATGAAATTATATCTGTGCTAAACTTGTTTTTTTCCTCTAACTCAATCACAGGCGACTGAAATCGGATAATTTACTAGCCTAGCATGAAATTTGGTTGCATATGCGAGTGATTTACTTCCATTGTAGAGCGTTGCGTTATTTTCCAGTCAGTGGCCTGAGTGTCTGTGCTGTGAGACGGGCTGCCAGACATTAGTCGAGTGTGTTATTGTAGGAGGTGCAGGTGGTGTGTTCGACTGCAGTGTTGCTGCGGAGGATCTGTGAGCACTGAGGCACAAATACAGAGGAGTGTTCATTCAGCACGACGTCAGGAGGAGGCAGAAATCTCCATTAGGCTTTCATCTGAGAGCTCAGTGCATTCTGCTGTGTTCAGAGACACACGGGCTGCGTTCACCATAACATACTTCAGAATGTGTACTGGGCAATAGCCAGGAAAATACACAACTAGAGCACAGTGTACAATAATGTGTCCCACTATGCAACTTGGCCCTGCATTTGCAGTGTGATTAATTAAGTAGAAAAATTAGGGAATCGTTGGCTACCTCATGATTCATTCTGATTCTGGGAGTTGATTCAGTCCTGTATTTAAATGAATTAATTTGAAATTAATAATTAATAACAATTACTGTAGTTATCATATATCATATAAAATAGCTTCAAAATGCGCAAGTCGGTAAGAATACAGAAACATTAAAAGCAATAAACAAAGTCTGCATTCAGTGTCTTGAAAGTTTCCAGTGCATTTAAAGGATTTTTTTCGTATTTTTCTTTCTTCCACAAACATTGCTGTTTGATTATTACTGATGACATCATAGGCCGCGGGTTATCTGCGTTCACACTAATGCACAATCTGTTTTGACATTTCCAATGTTCTGCCGGTTTAACCCCTCAAGACGTAACTGACTTTGGCTTAATGCACTTGCTTCTCGAATTGCTTTTATGATGCGAAATTAATCTAAACACTTACCCGAAAATCAGCACAGCCTTGTGCTGCGAGCGCTCTTTAGAGCAAACCCAACAGTGTGAGCGTTTAAAGGCAGCCGTCTGTCAGTGAGTTTCGTTTATCAAATATACTTATCTGCTTGCGTTTCAAACATCAAGAATAACGTCTTCGCAGAGGAAACACTGAAATGCCAGCGACACTGCAGATTGTAAGCACTGCAACATTGAGCGAAAACCTGGGTTTCTCGCAGCCCGTATCCCATGCAGTGAAGCCCTTGATTGTCCTTGCTATTCGCTTCAGCCTTTCCAAACAATCTAAGATTAGTTATGTTTGTTTATATAGCTCTTTATGCAACACAGGGCTCAACATTAAAGGGATCGTTCACCCAAGAATGAAAATTCCCTCAAAATTTACACACCCTAAAGGCATCCTAGGTGTTTATGACTTTCTTTTTTCAGCCAAACACAATCTGAGTTATATTAAATAATGTCCTGGCTCTTTCAAGCATTATAGTGGCAGTAAATGGCAGCCCAAAATTTAAGGCCCAAAAAAAGGCATCCATCGATTATGGTTGCTACGATTGCCCGTGTTAACACCGGTGTTCAGACTCAACACCGGTTACATCACTTGCACACCGTGGCACTGTCATTTTGATTTTCTTTTTTTATAGTAATAAAATAATTTAGTTCAGTTAGAGAACAGACGGTACAAATAAAAACTCAATGTTTCTGCTTAATAAAGCATGTTCAGAACAAACGCAGCAGTCAGTCAGATTTCATTCATCACGAGAGCCAAGAGCAGAAAAAACAGATGATCGCGGAAGATTTGGTTTCAAAGCGAAATATAAAGGCGTAATTAAGCAAGTTCATCATGGCACTTGTTGTTGTTGTTGTTGTTGTGTCTTTCATTAAGAATAATAGTCTAATGAACCCACAAATTGGCGAATTGGCTTTTATCCAAACCCTAAAATATAATCTGCGTGAGCATTTACGGACGAACTGTCATTCACAGTGTGTGTGCACCTTGAACGCGCATCTATTTCACTTCAAATGCTCGATTTCTAAGTGCGTCCAAATCGCTGCGGACCCGGGAATGGATTCAAAACGTGTCGATGTTGTCAAACTAGACATGATGTTGACGCTGTATTCGCGTTCAGTGAAGCGCCACCACAGGACGTCTGGGGGTACTGCCACTCCGGGAAGCCAAAGCGGTAAACAGCCACAATGTAGACATGAATTTAAATATCGCGGCCGGAAATATCACGATAAATCGGCATATCGATTTTTTCCCCACCCCTAATTGATAACATATGGAGACAGTTAAGCAACATTGCACAACCAAGTGCTGTTTTCCTAAACACCATCATGATTGAAAGTGTGACTGATTTCATACAACAGTTCAATAAACTAGTCAGCCACTTACATTATATATGCAATATTGACTGTTTTGTTCCATTTCAGCAGCAAAAATAGTTCCAAGATCACAGCAGGACCCCGGCGCATCTCACAGCTACACTATTTATTATGATTCAATGTTTTGAATGGATTGAGTCACACTTACCCGTTACGTAATCACAACAGACCTATGGTAGTTTGGTCATTCGAACTTTTCCGGAAAGCTGTTTCAAACTCCCGAAACGAACACACAACTTTGTTTAGGCCTGATTTTTTTTTTTTTTCAAAATGACGCTACACAATTTGTTCTATGATTTCGCTTGAGGTATATCAGGCTGTTAGAAACATACTAGTGAGACAACTGACATCCTGTGCTTCATGTGAGACTGCTGGGTGTCTGAAGATGTCATTAGAGCATGTTCATTGTGCTCTGAAGGTTAAGCAAACCAATTAAGGCCACCTAATGTGACGTGGGGAGTACACACACACACACACACACACACACACACACACACACGGCTCCCTTATTAAGACCAATGACACCATTATGGTTGAGCAGTCAGCAGCTTCGGTCGGCTCACCAGCACAAATGGAAACTCCACAATGCCAGTGCTGGCACCGTGCCCTCCTCGGGAGTGTGTGTGTGTGTGTTTTCCCCCAGCTACTTTATTAATTGACTTTTTAATTGGCCCTTTTGTGCCACACTTCAGACAAAGCAGGTCTGCAGGATAACATGGCCCCCTGTGCTCACAATTAACGGCGTTATAAAGAACAGCCCGAGAGGCGCTGCGCTTCACGTGACAGTCCATCATGCGCCTGCTGGCATGTGTGATAAGAAATCGGCACAGACTCATAAAACATGAACGAGACGGGACATGGACAGCCGTCCACTCTCAACGTTAACGGAGACACCCGTCTGTCGTTTGTCATGGCGTGAAAATTATTATTCATGCGAGAATCACAACACGGGGCAGCAGAGTTAACTAGTGGTCAACCGATGGGTTTTTCATCGGATGGATATGCAATGTGTAAACCAAGTTTCTAGCATTAATAACCACACAAAGCTGCTGATATCTGGTACAATTTGGTACAGTTTTCATCTTGGTGTGAACAGGCTTTTAGGCAGCGCTTGTCAAAATAGGCCATTTTGAAACCATTAAAATTTCATTCTCATATTAAACACATATGGATTAAAATCATTAAATTAAAACAGAATCTACATTTATAAAACAGTTAAGTTTAAAGCCATTTAACACTTGTTGATGTGTTCAACTGCATCTAGTGGCGAACTAGAGTATACTGGATAGATCAGGTCAAAGGTCACTTGCGACTAGAATCACGTACAGAGTCATGAGAAATCCTGTCCCCCTGTGAAATAATGTCCGCTTAGGACCCAACGTGGTAGCTGTTTTAAATGCCTGATCAAAAGCTGTTTATACAGTAATGATAAACTTTTATAGAAATCAGTTCAGAATATAATACAGTAATTCATAATACATGGTTATGGACAAGCAATTAACACAGTAATGTACCTATAATGTAAATAATAAAGAATTAAAAAAAAATTTGAACTAAAAAACATTAAGAATGAGATATGCTTGATTTCACAATTTATAGCTTCGGTTATATACTAGTCTATTAAACATGGTTTGCAAGCCATTAAAGACTATTTTAAAACAATTTAAATGACAAAGCAAAATGTGCAAAAAAAATTTTTTTTTAAATTTATTTTTTACCGTTTGGCTCTGAACAGATTACCCATTAAAAGTTCTTTCAGCCAATAGAATAGCTCTGGGGTCCTAAGCGGACACTATTTCAAAGGGTGGCAGGATTTCCCATCACACCGGCTGTCACTGGAAGCCAGTGATTTATAGTTTATAAAGTTATAAATATGAATATTTGTCTTGCACAAACGCACGGCTTCGCTTCAGAAGGCCTTTATTAGCCATCTGGAGCTGAAATGGCTTGAAATAAAGGTTTGAAAACGTTGACGTAAGAGCTTTGATTCTTAAGTCACCTGACTTGGTGAGTTTTTGATAAATGCTTTAAACCACTGATTCAAAACAAAGATCAATAATGGGTTTAAAGCTTTATAAAGCAGTGTTTCAAAAACGCATGTCACTAATAATGCCTTTAAATTTGAAATGTGTATTTTAACAATGGCGATAGAGGTATTGCTTGTACTCAGTTATTTGAAAACCACGTTTTGACCAGGATTTTGACCAGTGCTTTGTTAAAGCTGTGAAAAACCTCATGTCAAAAGATCAAGGCAAATTGGATATCTCGTCATGACGAATGGACAATTATTAGCCAGATTAGTTAGTATAGCCAATTTATAGGTCTGTCTTTAGTCAACGGTGAGTGTATGAGTTATTAATTGTCCCCATTTGGTGTTTCTATGCCGCTCTTTCTCATTTTTACCTTCTCTGTGAATTTCTTCCCCAGGCGACTGACTAAGGAGAATGTGAAGCCCTCAGGAAGGCAGATTGGAAAGTTAAGCCACAGTAACCCCACCATTCTCTTTGATTATGTGAGTATTTTATTGCTTGTGACGGCCATAATGGTCCGCTAGACTAATGACAGGCTTTTACGGGGCTCCTTTATAATCTGCAGTGTGCCATCAATTTTCATTGCTCCTGAGATTAAAAAGCATGTATATGAGCTCAGACCAGTGGCCTAATGCCCAACATCAGAATGAAAGCATTGAACGCGAGGCTAAAATTAGGCTGAGCTGGGTAACGGTAATCGCATGCATCTCCAATCTAATGTAAGAAATTTATGACTGTGCCGGCCACGGCTGACAGATCTTCAAGTGTGCCAGAAAGTTTTCATCAGGATGCTCCTTTCTGCCGGGTTAGTTCTGAAGAAGTCTTGTTCTGCTGTCGCTGTTCATGCTGTGCACGTCTTCAGCGATGTGAGACTCGACGAGTTCGCCTCTCGTATACCGAGAAGAAAAGACTTGGAAGTGGCTGACGTTGGCAAGCCTTTGAGTTCATTAGCATTTCTGAAAAAATTCAGAAGATTCAGTGCTGAAATAAAAGATCAGCTCTGACGAAGGCTGTTATTCAATCACTGGCGGAGGACTGTGCTTTTCTTATGCCTTTCCTCAATTTCTGAACGCCTCGAGAGAGACCTCTGACTGATGCTGCTGCCACTGAACTGACAAACACTTGCCACAGTTGAACAATCACAATGGGTTGAGTAAATCAATGTCCTTGCTCTAATTGTCCACATGCTTCGGAAACATAATTAGTGGTGTGTGCAAAGACAGGCATCACTTATGTTTAGACATTGACCGATATATTTTTGTTTTTGATACCGATTATCTATATGTCTACGTTTTCAGAACAATTACAGATTTTTATTTAATGCATCATTTCTGTGAAGTGTTTTTTTCAATCTTTTATTTGTGGATCAGATATTACAGAATCTGCATCAGAAGGAAAACTATTTAAATATCAGGGGGCGTATTACAGAAACTTTCTATCTTGGGTCTTGTTAGTTTAGGATTTTTCAAAATTTCGTATTATTTACTTGATTTAGGATTCTTGTCCTATCTTACAAAATGTCATCTTATCTGTAGTTAGGAAATCTTAAACCGTTCCATTGAGTTGGGTAATCGACTGTCAGTAAGGCTGTCCGATTCCGATTATTTTTTGTTTCTTGTTTTTTTTTTTTTTTTTCCGAAATGGATGGAGGAACCTAGTCCCGGAGTGACCGCAGGATACAAGGATGTAGAAAGTATCCTTCTCTGAAACTTTATTTGTAAAATGAAGATACATTTCAATAACTCTGATTGATTTTAAATTATGGGTGCTCCTGAAATGGCCCATATAGCCCAGCAGTAAATGCGATTTAATAAATAAAAATGATAGCACATTGTGCATTTATTGCATGGTTAAAACTGTGTTTACTTAAAGGATTAGTTGACTTTTAAATAAACTTTTGCTGATAATTTACTCCCCCATCTCATCCAAGATGTCCATGTCTTTCTTTCTTCAGTGGAAAATAAATGAAGGTTTTTGATGAAAACATTCCAGGATTTTTCTCCTTATAATGGACTCAATGGAGCCCAAACGGCTCAAGGTCCGAATGACAGTTTCAGTGCAGCTTCAAAGGGCTTTAAACCACACCAGACGATGAATAAGGGTCTTATCTAGCCAAACGAAAAGCTCTGTTGAAAAGTTAAAGCCTGTTTTATAAATAAAAAGTTAGAAAGGTGAAGGTCTTCAAATGCCATATGTAACTTTAGAGACGGTCCTTAAATTTGCGAATATCGAAAGTCCAGCGTTAAACCAAATCTATGCCAGTGAAGAACGACCGGTAATGCTGCGAGACGGCTCGATGGCCTCTGTAATGTTGGTCGAAATTCATCAACAAAATGCTTGTAAATAATTACAGACTCCCAAGACTCATGATTTTGCAGTTAATCTTCAAAACACGTACAGCACATCCTCTGGGTCCTCCAAAAGTCTCTCCAACATCAAATCGTCACTGCTCTCCATCTTATATAATTAGTAAATGTAACGCTCTCTCTCAAAAGTATTTTTGTACTGTTTTTTAGCAACCCAGTGGGGTTGTCCTAAAGTTAAGACAGCTTTTAGGATTTTTTGTCGAGTTAGGATGCTTCTGTAATACTCGTTTCCTATCCATAGTTAAGTTAAGAGTATGCATTTAAGAAATGTCATTCTGTAATAGCCTTTTTCCTAAATGCGGTCCTAACTGAAATTGACATAGTTACCAAACAGATAAGATAGGATTCTAAGTTAAGATGTTTCTGTAATACGCCTCCTGAATAATATCGTTTGTCAAATTTGAGGGCAGTGATATATAAAAAGGAAAAAAACACCCTAGCGAACCAAAAGTGACACAAGAAAGATGTTTTTTACACCATCAAAAAGCACCTAAAAACAAAGACAAATCTGATAGGGTTGGGTATCGAAACTCGATTTTCGATGATTCAATGTTCACTGTCCCCACCACAATAATACATGAATAAAATAGTTTTTGACCCTTACTATTATAATAAATAAGGTTATGACACCACAACTTTAGATACCACTGAAATTGAGCAATCCTCAATTCCAAAGATTACTAAAAAGAACAAATCAAACTACAAGCACTAGCACACAATTCAATACAATACGAATTTAAACTGCTTATCAGTTTTTTCAGGTAGGTCTGACAATAGTTTTCAAATGTAAAACATATAATCTTCACTGTACAAATTAAGTAAAGGTTAATCCTTTTTAAAGTTACTTTTGATTTTAAAGTTGATTTTTCTTTGTCTGATCTGCCCTGCCCTAAAATCTGATATAGACTGATACGTTGTTTTCTAATTAAATTGATGTTGCATTTATAGAAGTAAACTGTTTGATGACATTTAACTCTTTCCTGCCAAACACGGAATTTTCCACTATTTGTAAGAAAGCGATTCCACGGCAAACACTGAATTTTCCAGGTCTGTGATTTTACTGGTAGACAGTAGGGGGTGCTGTGACACATCTTCTGAAAGAGTACAGACTCGACCTGATCAAAGATGATTCAGAAACAAGCAATATCGCATGTAAGCAGATGCATATGTAAGATAACACGATCGTCAACATTAAACAGCATGTAACTCAAATCTGCCTAATGCTTCTGAATGAGATGTCATCCCAAAACGAGCGATAGGACTGAAGCTTTGGGGTGTTGATGGACTCCATCTACTCCATCTTTGTTTTGATCATTGCTCTGAATCCCATCCTGATGTAGTCTTTGACTAAAACCCAATTTCCTCAGCTTTATGCTCAAAATGTTGCTTTTTTTAGTTTTTTTTTTTACTTACTCCCATTCAAGTGTTGATTAAAAATTTTTTCTAGTCATTCATACTTTCTTTTGATATATTGCATGTTCAAATATTCATACAACTAAATATTCTGGGGCCAGTTCATTTTTGTGAAAATGATCAAAAATGCAGATGGTGCCTGACAACTTTTTAAAAAAACGCTGACGGAGAAAGAGTTAAAGAGTTAATTTTTAGCAGTGCCTCGGATTTCAGTTTGATCTCAGAAGTTTGAGCAACGCTTCAGAACGGATTGAAATAATTCATTAATGTAACGCGGCTTTGACTAAAGAATTGGTTATTAATGTGAGACAGTTAAAACTATATTTCACACCAGCCTGTGGAAAATGGTTTTCATCACATAATTGGATCTCAGGATAATGTAAATAAAAATGCAGGTTTAAAAAGAAGAGGGTGTCGGGACTTTATTTGCATTTTTATTTTATTTTTTAAATTGATGAGTGAATCACGACTGTGAAGAGCTCTATTGATAGACTAATGAATGTAATGTTGCTCTCTTTCAGATTCTGTCTCAGATCCAGTGGTATGACAACCTGATAACTCCAGTGGTGGACTCTCTCAAATACCTCACCTCACTCAACTATGACGTGCTGGCCTGTATCCTTTCAGACGGCTGTAATAATTACTCTCCTACTGTATAATAATCTTCCCCCCTCCGCTAATAACAGCCCTCCCAGGAACTTGCTGATCTCCTCGAATCTCCCGTAATTTGTGCGTGATTAAAATAGCTTGTAATCGCTCACCTTGACTTCATCATCACTGCCGAAGCTGACAGCTTTCTGTGTTTAAAATGAGGGGGGGGGACATTCCTGCAGTTTTGGAGAGCAGCGAGACTTAATTTTCATTTGTACATGCTAAAACAATGACTGACTGTATGAGAAATAGACTGAGCAGTGTGTGCTGTGTGTAGCGAATGTGTTATCTTTAAAGTGCGAGACGTGGTGCGTTTGAGCCCTTGACCGTGTGGGCAGATTGCATTATTGAAGCTTTAGCCAACCCAGAGAAAGAGAAGATGAAACATGATGACACGACCATTTCATCATGGCTGCAGAGTGAGTGCCACGTTTCCTCCCTTCCTCTAAAAGGCCTCTTCGATGTGCCGAGATGCTGAATAAATTGAACTTCCGTCTGACATTCTTAATGGACGTTAAATGTCATTTCTTTAAATGGTTTGGCCCTGCTGTTAGAGTGTCCGGAAACCAATTTGGAGCACACATGCGTGACATTCTTGACTTGCCCTCTTACAGATTCTAATGCTCATTCTTATGATAATATTTTGCTTTTGTCATCACGGTTTTCCCCTAGGTCTCGCTAGTCTTTGTGGAGCGGTTTTCAGGAAATATCCCATTGAGTTAGCTGGTCTTCTGCAGTATGTGACCAACCAGCTGAAAGCAGGCAAGAGGTATGTAGGCTTATGTCAAGATCGTCGGAATATTTTACTGTACCAATCTCTTTTTATCCTTTTTTTTTTTGGATCCTAAAATTTAGCATCCAGGACAAATGAGCTGCTCTGTGTACAAACTAGGGCTGTGACTCTTTGGATAGGCAGCGAATCGATTCGATTCACGTTTCATAGGTTTTCGATTCGAGTAAGATTTTTGGCCATTCGAAACGATTCGATTCACATTAGGGCTGTGCAATATATCGAAATATCGCAATGCACGCAATGATTTTAATAGGCTACTTCAACATTATTACAAATTGTACGTTTTGGGTGGATACATAGAATAGACTGGGCACAAGTTTGTTCTGTTAATTATGTGAATTGCTTGACATTAAAAAGAGTTATTAAATGCAATAACTTACGAAAAAGGACTCTTTGCAGTCTCGCGCTGTCTGACACACACAGAAACATGCGCACAAGCGTTTGTTCTGTTTCGTGTCTTGTTACACACTTAAAATACACAGTTATGTCAAAATGGCTGTCTTGATGAGTATTCATGTAAACACAGTCGGTTATGCTTTAAGTAAATGATATCAGTTGAGGAGAGAAACCGAATGTGTGTCAATAGGATCAGTGCATTAGGTCTATTTGTGACATTAACTAAAGCTAAAACACTGCTGGTCACTTTCAGAAGTTGCAGCTATGCTCTTTTCCTAGAAAGAATGTGAAACACATAAATGGTATCATTCTCAGTTTTTAAATATTTTTTTAAATATAATTTTAAATCGATTTTACACACCAATAGCAATATCGTATCGCATTATTTAACAAGGTATCGCATATCGCATTTTTCTTCAATATCGCACAGCCCTAATGTGTATTTTACAGCACTGAGACGTTATTGAATCGCGATTCATTCGATTCTTAGTATTTTAAATCAAGTATCAACCAAAATTAACGATTCAAAATACATATTTCAAGATAGATGCATATGCATCGTCGGGATTTGTAATCGATGCATCGAGAAAACGAGTGAATCATTACACTCCCTAGTACAAATCCATGGGCTTCGTCACATGCACGCAGTTACTGTACTTGTCAGACTGTCCCACTTCACCGTGATCTTCTGATTAATATTTAATCTTTTAGTAATAGGCCTATTATCCATGGAAATTAGCAGTACATTTCAATCGTCTCATTACTCTCTGCATTTTACAAATATTTGGGACAAGAAATGTGATATAATTTACTAAAATCTGCCCTCGAGTCATTTCCATACATAATATATCACATATATTATAGCCTATCATATATTTTACGTCCCAAATATTTGTAAAATTCAATAATAATTGCCATCCTGCAGTGCGCATTTAAACTGCCATTTTGTGATTGATCACCCAAGTCACGTGGCATGCACTTGTAAGATAAAAGTTTGTGTATATGTAGTGAATAATATTATTATAATGATTAGTAAAAATACAGCAGCTTATTGATCGCACAAGAAACATGATTCAAAACGCTAATATACTAAAGGCAAATTTCTTTTCCGTTCTTTGCTTAGAAATTTAAAGTGTGAAATACCTTTGCAGTGATAAACTGTTATCGAACATCCAGACGCCCACGCTGCTGAGAGCTACGTTTAGATGAATATGTAAATATATGCTGCACGCTTTCCTCTCAATAACAACATAAACACACAACAATAATGCCAGCGGTGAGAAAACAGCAGTTCAGAAAGCATCTGATCGTAGCGATGTGGATGTGTTTGCACCAGATTCACTGCCATTGTCAACAGATTAGCTTATTAGTTATGATAGTTTGATTATAAAGTATATTTGAGACTATAAAGATCTGACAATGTGAGACTACAGTTTGATTTAATCCCTTTTCTTTGCATGACACAGACATTACAGGACAGAATGGCTCTTTCAGCATTATCCTGACACATGTCATTGAACAAAGGAGAGGCTTAACGGTCACATCCTTTTGATTTTCCCAGCAAAAAACGTCCTTCAAATAAAAAATCAGTCTACAGGCCTCTCAAGGACAACCTAGGAAGTTGGGGAAGGTCTTGCAAGAAGTTTACATCAATTTATTTTCCTTTTAATTATTTTAGGTTGAATTATCTAAGACACTGTAGTAATATGAGGAGGACCTCTGAAATAAAACCAGTGCTCGTTTAGTACTTTTATACGGCTGCTTTTCTTAACCAATGTGTCCTTAAAGTATAGTTCATGACTTTGTAAGAGACCTAAAAGTCGATGTGTTTTGAGTCTGTAGCCAGGACAGGTTAGTTTGAGTTTTTATTGATGAATGACAGCAGTTAGAGTTTACTGACTGTTACGACTATGTGAGTGAGTAGCATTTTGCACAATAGTGGTCATATACGTGTTAACAGATCAGTTTAACATGAAGTAGACGCATTAAATGTGCTGTGTTTGCATTGCAACACTGGTGCGCTCAAGTCCAATTGACCAATATATTTACTGTGCAGCAATTAAATTGTGATTATTCCCAGGCTAAACTGGCTAATTCCAGTGCCTGGCCGAGAGAACAGTATATCCTGCATATGTTAAAGCAGCAGTGGTAATAAAACGTGGGTTCTCCTTCGAGACGTGTGTAGGCAGGCTGTTAAAGCCTCGCTGACTGACAGGAGAATGCATGTAAATGGGCCGTATGGGTTGCATGCATGTTCGAGAATGGATTTGACTGACTATGATGGCTCCGGTGGGGGTTGATTTCTCATTAAGAGCTGATTTTTCTGAATGTAAAAACAATCAAACCGAGATGTTTCATTAAAATGTGCCAGCGCAGGTAAATTGTTCTAGATTGAAATTAGCATAGTAGATTTTAGCTGAAGTTGTGGCCCAAAATTGGGTCGCAGGTCTGTTCTAAATGCTGCCGTGATTTATCGACCCAAATACGCATTGGAACTGCATTTGTGTCTTGGGGAACCAATGCAATCACACAAGAGCTAGTAGTGTCCATATTTGAGGATATTCTCTAACACCAAGAAATCACACCTCTTTAATTAATTTCCCTTATCCAGTGTCATTAAGGATGCAGAACTCCTGAAATGTGGCTTTGGTTTGATCAAGGTCTTCAATTATTCATGTGCTTTCTGTTGTGCCAGTTTTGACCTGCTGATCCTGAAGGAGGTTGTGCAGAAGATGGCAGGAATTGAGATTACCGATGAAATGACCGTGGAGCAGCTGGAGGCCATGACAGGCGGAGAACAGCTCAAAGCAGAGGTACGCCACACCTTCGAAAGATATTCAGCTTTTTGTTTAGCAAACTGCACATTTACACGCTTAAAGGGTACACAAGACACACAGTTTCTGCCAGTCTCATGTTAATCTTGAGTACCTATAGAGTAGGTGCATCCTTCATATCACCGGAAAGTCTATAGTTTGATCAGATTTATAAAAGACAGATACGCTGTACCGAGTCTTTCAGAAAACAGCCGAGCTTGTGGAGTCGCGCAGTGGCCAGAGCTAAAGAGACAGACACACACACACACACACACACGCGCGCATGTACATGTTCACATTATATGCACTTACGTGCTGTTCGCCAACAAAACACACACATTTGATGCAGTTTCACTCACCGCCTGCGGTTTCCAATCATGACCAGGAATAAACACACACACTTGCAGAACTCCGGAAACACAAACTGCATCCTCTGTTCCCTTAACGCAGAGTTATTTGAGAAGCTGAACAAGGTTATCTGTCCTCACAACCAGAAACTCACTTCTTTAGTGACATTTTTGATTCTGTGATCTAAAATCAAAATGCCAGCGCCGCCGACGGCTCCGTAACCCGAGCGTAGCTCGTTGATGGGTGCGCTCTTGTTCTGGTTGATGTGAATGCATGAATAGCATTTTCCCCTTTAAGCCACACTTACAATGTATGTACAAGTCATTGCATTAGATTATGATGCAACAACATTTCGGGTGTCAAAATTGCTGAAAGTGTGCTTGTGCTATTTAAACTTGATTTAAAATGCCACTTGGTTTGGTATTATTTATCTAAGGCAATAACATTCATACATTTTTAAGTGTTTGAATACTTTTGGGGCTGCTGTATCACGAGCGCTGGCCCAGATTCTTTAATCATAGACCAGGAAAGTGGATAGTAGTGGTTTGCCTGCAGTCATTGAGCTTAAACCAGCGAGTTTACAAAGTGCTCTGCTCTTGAAGAAAATGAAGATTCGATGTGGTGATCTGTTCAGGATGCCGACTACATTGTTTTGAGTACTTTTAATTCTTGTAATATATAATAAAAACAGTGCTGATCACTGACTGTCCCCAATGTTAAAGCTATAATCCACCCAAAAATGTACTTTGTCATCGTTTAGTCCCCCTTCATATTGTCCCAAACCAGTATGACTTCCATGTAAGAAATGTGTTTTTTGGTCAATACAATGGAAGTCAATGGGTGACCCAAACTGTTCAGTTCCCAACATTTTTAAGAAAATATATTTTTTCTACGACAGAAGAAATAAAGTCATTAAGGTTTGGAACGAAATGTCAGTAAGAATTGACATTTTTGGGAGAACTATCCCTTTAACAGTGGTTATTTTTTTAAATTCTCTCCTGTAGCTGTATTTCTCTCTCTCAGGTAAATATAGTTGAAACTCTTAACAAGGCTCTTGTTGTGAGATATAGCTAGAGTTCATACTGTACCCTATTAGTCTGCAAACCAGCACTGCAAGTCAAACATGTACCAGGTCTACGCATCGCAGATGGTGTTTGCTTTAACAGTGCTTCCTTGAAAACTGAGGCAATTAAAGTCTGGCCACATGGGACAGTAGTGTTCATAATGAATCAACTCAAGAGTTGCCTCTAGACGCAACCGATAGCCTTTAAATTTGATACTGAATGAGAACAAACAAAACACTTCAAATAGTGCTCAACTTTATTACAAAAATAAAAAAAACAGTACTGATCCTGGAAAATGTACTGTACTTTTTAAATGAAATGTATAAATTAATCTCTATATGAAGCATACAGACTTTATTAAAGCCACAGAAAGACAAATGTTTTGCTGAGCAATTCACATATTCCAGCCATTATGCACATTCACAATGATTTGGGACAAATATTATGTGAAACTGTGAGTCGCACCACTGGCGGGTCAGTATTGTGAATAGCTGCTGTAAACATTTGGGTCAGGTTTGTGTGTTTTTGTCACATTGTTTGAGGTACTGCGAATGTTAGCAGCCTCGAAGGCAAACATACTAATGCAGCATCTAGTCAACAAATCCATTACTTTATAATATGAAAACTTGTACTGTATAACATATACAGTTTCTTTATTTTAAATCAGTATCTGAAGTGTCCTGCTCTGGCCTAACGTGTCAAAACAAACACCATTTAGCGTCAGTAGCCGCTTTTCCACTGTCGGGCCAGTGCAACCTAGGGCTTTCAACAGGCCGGGCTGGGCTAGTAGCCTCGGACCTGTAGCACTGAGCCCAAATCCACACAGCGTTTCCAACGTCAGGCCAGAAGCTTCACTAAAACCCGCCTGTAACATGCCCGTCTGGAACAACGTCACACAAACCCATCATTTCACCAACTAATGGACGTTTGATCAGAAAACTAATCAGAAAGAAAGCACTGGAAACTAGCGAGATCGCAAAATGAACATCATAAAGCGTCCATTTGTTGGCATTGGCTGTTTACTTAAAGATTTAAAACCTAAGCATCAATGTTTTTCCACAGTTTGTGATACATTGATCATAATGAATTAATTTGAGTCGAGATCGCACTCACACAGAAATAAAGTGGTATTTACCATTGTTTTACACACAGAGGACACACATTCAGTCGCTTCTGTTTATTTGTAGTCACAGGACCGTGTTTACATCACATTTAGAAACGACTAATTTTCCACCAAACATACACGCTGAGGAGCTTAAGCACTCTCTCCAGTGACAGTCCCAGTACAGGTATATCTTCAGTCAGAGAAACAGAGGAAGCTCCCGAAAAACATATTTTATGACATGCAAATGCTAAATATGGATATCAGACAGTCCATTATAAAGACACGAGATGTACTGACAGATAAAATAAATACACGATTGTGATAGCCTTTGTGATTTGTCTGATTACTTCAAGCAGTCGTATCTATCATGTTTATTATGGTAACGTCAAGGTTATAGTGCACATAGTCTTTTGAATCACACACAAATATTTCTGCTCATAATCCACATCGGATCACAAACAGAAGTTATTTCAAAGCCTTTTGAGTTTTGAGCTAAAGGGATGTTAAAAGTATTTTATGAAATTATCCGCGCCGGCGCTGCCTTCTCCAGACTCAAGTAAACTCTGCATTTGTTCGTGACCAAGGTATTCGGTGGGCCAAAAAATCCAGGCTGTTGGTCCTGAGGAAGCCTGATCAAGCGGATGTGACAATGGATCGCGACTGGCCCTGGCACGCACTGCATGCTCGCTTTGGGCTCGACAGTGGAAACACGGCTAGTGATAGATTTTATTTTGTCTCTAGAATTCTTGTACTGTATTTCAGACCCATCTCAGCTGCTCCAGCAATGGATACAACCCACAAAAACTATTGAATGTTTGCAGATAAACCATTGTTCTAGCAAAACCGATCAGTCGTTTGATCTTCTAACCTCTTATGAGGAAACATCTGAGTTCTGACGTCTTCCTTATTGGCCCGGTCATGTCTTTTGACCCAGTCGATGCAGCTGCGACATCCCTCCATCTTGTGCATATGAACTCCATATGAAGGGGCGTGGTAATGGATTGATGTTTTGTTCTGTTCTTGTGTGTGTAGGGTGGCTACTTTGGGCAGATCAGGAACACTAAGAAGTCGTCTCAGCGTCTGAAGGATGCTCTTCTGGACCACGAGCTGGCGTTACCGCTGTGTCTGCTGATGGCGCAGCAGAGGAACGGTGTGGTCTTCTCCGAGGGGGGAGAGAAGCATCTTAAACTCGTGGGGAAGCTTTACGATCAGGTATGATCTACAGACGAGCGAAACCATGATGACTCAGATTCACGCAGTCCTCCTGTAATCTCCGAGTATAACTGCTAATTAAACATGACATGCAGAGGAACTTGTCATGCAGTAGGGCTGATAATATATTTCCTAAAACGGTTTACTTAAAGTTTGATGCCTGCTTAGTTTAAATGGAGCCATGACAAAGACAGACTAGGGCTCCTGGTGGGGATGTTCAGGAAGAAAGGACATATAAAATTGCACATTTTAATGAGGTAAAGACTGCCAATTAGGAAATATGCCCTGATTAGATGAGAAAATGTGTTAATGACTGAAATGTCATGCTATCATCATAGCAAGACCCTTTATCATTGTCTCATATCACTGGCATTTGATAGCCTGTCTAAGTGGGCAAACTATTAACGGGATACTGAAAACTCTTATGTACTCTCAGGCTGTTCCAAACTAGCTTGATATTTCTTTCCTCCGGAGCACAAGTAACTTACCAGCTCTTTTCCAAACAGCAAAAGCCCTTGAGAGGACAAAACTGATCATAATGACACCATTAAAATAGTTCAGATGACAAATGGAATAGTCCATGTCCTCTAAAGGCTTTTTTTGTGTATTTCACTGAAAATATAGCTCTTAAATCTTATTCACACTTTTGTGTGGAATTAGATAATTGTGAGTTTTTTTCCTCACAATCCTGCCGTTATGTCCTAGTAATTCTGAGTTTATATCAGGTGACTTCACAGTATTCCCTGCTCAGATCTGCATGTTTTACATCTCAAAATTCGTAATGGTTTTAATCTCTTCGTAATCTCTTTTAAGCCTAACTTTGTGGACAAAATGAGCTGACTATATCATTCAAGAAAGATTTGGTGCATTATATTAATGCACATTCACCAAATGCATTTTGTGAACCATATAGACTCTTTTGTCCACAAAAGTAGATGGAGTCACTGGCTTGGGATTGGTTAATTCAGAATTGCATGTTTACATCTCAATTCGTAACTGTTTTCCTCAGGGTTTAAATCTCTTTTAAGCCTTATTTTGTGTACTAAATGATCTGACTATATCTTGTAAGAAAAGTTTGATGCATTAAATTAATGAACAAAATTACAAATTAACCAAATGCATTTTGTGAACCATTCAGACGCTTTCGTCCACAAAAGTAGATGGGTGACTGTCTTGGGATTGGTTATCGAGAGCACTTGGAGGAATCCTACTGACCTAACAACAGTTTTGGCCCTCTGCCCGCTCATTTTCTTTCTTTCTTTCTTTCTTTACTTATTCTTACTTTATATGATTGCCTGCCTGATGCCGGTTGCCTGCCAAGTGATTTCTGACTTCAACATTTAGTATTACATCCATTATAAATCATGACTCTGTTAGTCTTGACTTGAAACGCTATGGTTTGCCTAGGGCTGGAGATAATATCAGGGTTCCCACGGGTCTTTGAAATCCTTGAAAGTTTGTGAATCTGAAAAAAAAGGCCCTGGAAAGTTTTGGAAAATAAACATGCATAGATACAGGTCCTTGAAAGTGCTTGAATTTTTGTGCAAGAAGTTTTCTGGAAAAAATAGCTTGCTTGATGTACGATAGTGTTACGTTATGTGTTTCCTGCGTGAGGTGATTTATGTTGCATGTTGCCATGACGGTCACAAGCACACGGATACCTCAGTGTTTTCAGTGCTTACACGAACCCAAATATGTTCAGTCAATGACTCTATATTGTGTTCTATAAACATAAAGCATTTGTGATAATCTGTTGCCCAAATATTTTACCTAATGTTGAATTGCTTTGCTTGTTAAGATAATGTATAGCCTGGCTCCACCCTCCTAAGTACTTCCGCTCAGTTTTCATTTTCCTTCAGTTCTCCGTGTGGGATTGCGGTATATTCTCTGGTTTTCTCTGGTCAAATTTGAACCGGTCCAGTCAGCGAACAGAGGGAGTGTCTGAGAACGATGACGTTGATGCCTTGTGCTAGTGTGAGATGACGTACGTCATGACCAAACGTTAGCGACTGGTTATGGCAGATCCAGAGTGGCTCTGGGCAGATCCAATAGTTTTAAACTTAAACAGAGTGCAGGAAGTTAACGCTTGTCAATGGAGAGTGGTCAGACTCTCCGTACTAATGACGTGTTCGAGAGTCTGGTAGAACCAGGCTAGATAATGTTAACCCATGAGGCAAACTTCGTTACATGAGCTCTTTTTAATAAAATCCATGCTAAAGTTAATATCAGATCATTTTAGAATACAGTTTAGGATGTGCAGAATATTCTTCAGTTTTATGCAAAACAGAAATATGGCCAAAATAAATGCAAATTAAAGTTGTGTTTGACACATGAGCACTATTAACAATGTATCTTACAAGGTAACGCGATGCAACCTTGCTCTCACTTGAAATGTGTCCCACATTAAGTCCTTGAATTTGAGGGTATTCGACCTGGAAAGTCCTTGAAAGGTCCTTGAATTTGACCAAGGTGTGGGAAACCTGTAATATACAACCTGCAACTCAGAGAGAGTTCTTAACTCAAAATTGAAATATAATCTTTGGAATGAACAGAAATGGTCATAATTGTGAGATAAAGTAGCAATTACCTTTTTCCCCACCATGGCACAAACATCCTTCCATGCTTTTCTATCATAGTTGCCATGCCCATATTTGAATACATACGACTGATAAACAGTTTGGAAAACTGTAGCGAAAAGACTTACAGTGAATATGCATATGAATTAAAAGGTTAAAAAAAGGGATTTTTGCATAAAGTCCGTGCGAATTTTCCATGAATTGAGATCATACTGTGATCAGAGGCCCATCATAAACTTACTTCATACGACTTCAGCTGTCAGACTTCCTTGAGCTGCGAGGAAAATAATTGAAATGCTTTTTTCAAAGCAAAGCAAACTGAATGATTGAGTTTTAGAAACTTTCCACGGCTGTCATTGTGTCGTAGTGTGGAAGAGAAAGTAGCCCGTGTCAGCCATGGGAAGACTCGCGGAGGGACTTGTACAGAACTTCTGTGATTTTCATCCACCCACATACACTGGCAGTTTGCTTTTCATGTTCAGCAGCTGCATAGCTCAATTACTCACTGGGTAATCCAATTGACTGTTTCCTCTCTCCCCCCCCATGTTCTCTAGACATGTCGCAATTTACAGCAGATGGTGCTAAAAACTAACATCATCAGCTCCATTCTGTGTGGGACTGCGAAATGATGCCGCCGGTCGATCCTTTTTGCTTTTTTTATTTTTTCCATATTTTTTCTCTCAATGTCTCAAATTAGAGCCTTTAGCAAATAATTCCCTCGCGCGATGCCAAATTGTCTAAATAATTGCTCATGGTGTGAATGAGAAACGCGCTTTTTCCTGACATCAGTGGGGAAGCTTTTAATTATTAATTTTGGCTCTTTTTTTTTAAAACTCACTTTGCAGGAAGTTGTGCGCTGCTCATTACAATCAGCAGAAAAGTGTGGCGCTCCTGTGCCCGGCTATCATCGCCTCTGATGCACCACTGAGATTGATTGACTCATCTCTCAGACTAAATATGCATTCGGCATGATTGCATGGTTTATGCATAAGCACACTGAAAAATATTAGAACAACTTAATAATTGGTATAAATTTGCCTTATTTTGCATGTTTATAACATCTTTTGGGATGGTGTTTAAGAGTTACCACCCTAATATCTCCCTTTGTTTTATTTTGTTAATGGTTAGGTTAGCATTACTTAGCTTAGTCGTGCGTTTGTTTGTGTTACGGACATGAATAACCCCTAAAGTCGTGTGTCTTGCTGAAGAGGTCATCGGACTTCTCACCCCGCCGACAAACCAAGACATATCTGAAGATCAGATAGTAACACCCTAGCATCATTTCGGCCTGCTTTGCATTGCATGAGCACGGATCACTTCAGAAGGCAGAAACCTCTGGAAATGCCGGGGAAAACTCATTTTCTGTGACTCAAAGCAACTCATGCATTTCATTAATTTTCTTTCTCAAAACTAGGGGTGGAAAAGTGTGATTTTCCTCAGGCGGCATTGTCAGTCTGAACCGATTCAAGCACTAAAAGCAAGCCAAATCAATCTCATCTTCCTTTGATGTCCGGTTTTGTTGTTAGCACACTCTGGGCAGAAAGAGGATTCTGTGCACAGGTTTAGAGACGTATCCTCTGTTCCTGTCTTTTGCATCGATTTCTGAATAGAAAGTTTCTGTCACTCATATTAATCTTGAGTAACTATAGAGTAGTATTGCATCCTTCATATCTCCACAAAGTCTTTAGTTTTGTCATATTTATAAAAGACGGATACGCTGTACCTAATCTTTCCGAATAAAACTGAGCGGCTGAAGGTGTATCGTGTGGGCGGAGCTAAAGAGTCACGTTCATGTTATTTACTTGATGTGCAGTCACGTGCTGATAGCCAACAACATAGACATTTGAAGCAGTTTTACTCAATGCCTGCGGTTCATGAACGTGAACCTTTATCGTTGAGATCTCTCCATCTTTCAGCATTAGACAGGGTGTCTTGCTCTGAAAAAAACTAAGCTTGAAACCGGAGTATTTTTGGCACAGAAACACTCCATCAAACATCCAAATTATTTTTTGAAAGTTTGTCCATGTTTAGCATGGGAATCCAAGTCTTTAACAGTGTAAAAAACTCAGAATGCATGAAATAGCATTATACCCCCACTTAAGTCGCGTTACCCTTAAAATATTGTGTTCAAGTCATTTTGACCCGGGGGGGGTTTCCCCGAATCTGAATATGCTAGTTAATGTTATTGCATTGGACTAAGATTTACTGACTTTACTCACCTAGAGTCTGACAACTTCCCTACATAGTTTTAATACTTTTTGCTGTTGTTTTTGTTGGGATTTTTTTCCACATTGTCACACTTGTGATGTTCTCGGGTCAAAAATGACCGGCCAACAAAAAAATTCTCATGCTACATCTTTGCCAAATATTGGATATTTTTGTCAACTTTTTTTCTTTCAATTAGGACAGATTTTATTTATTTTGCATGTTAGCCCTTGTGCGGTGTTGAAAACCCCATTACACTTGTGGTGTTCCTGGTTAAAAACGACCGGCCTGCAAAAAATTGCTTATAAATCTCTAGTTATGCTATCTTATCACCAAATACTGGATGCTTTAAGGCTTTGTATTTATTTTTAAACTGATTGATTGTAGGCCTCATTGATCTGAGCCTCACTCATTTGAGAATAAAGTTAATCTCAGTGAAAAAGAAAGCCTGTAGCACTCCAAATAGTTTGTACAAACTATTTTGGGAACTGATCGATCATACCTGAGTTGACCTGAGCTCACATACCTGTTTTTGAGTGAGAATTGTTTTATTTGTGGGTAATTTTGTCCATATTAAATAAAATATGAACCAAAAAAAAGTATGTATATATAATATTATAATCCTCATATTATAATGATTTCTGAAAGATCATGTGACGCTGAAGACTGGAATAATAATGTTTAAAATTCAGCTTTGATCACAGAAATAAATTACATTTTAAAATATATTTAAATAGAAAAACGTTATTTTAAATTGTAAAAATATTTCACATTAATACTGTTTTTGCTGTATTTTGGATCAAATAATTGCATGATGCCTTGTTGATCTGAGTTTATACTGGTCAAAAATGTCCGCCCATTGAAAATGAATGGGGGAGTCGAAAATCAGAGAAACAATTAGTGTTCTGGAGCGAGTTTATCATGTTCATGTTCGCATGTGTGCTTGAAAAATGAAAGACCTTGAACCTGTGCATGTTCACTTGTACAAACTATTTGGAGTGCTACAGGCTTTCTTTTTCACTGAGATTAACTTTATCCTCAAATGAGTGAGGCTCAGATCAATGAGGCCTACAATCAATCAGTTTAAAAATAAATACAAAGCCTTAAAGCATCCAGTATTTGGTGATAAGATAGCATAACTAGAGATTTATAAGCAATTTTTTGCAGGCCGGTCATTTTTAACCAGGGACACCACAAGTGTAATGGGGTTTTCAACACCGCACAAGGGCTAACATGCATGGACTTTAGTCTTGTCCACATTGCAGCATATTCTAACCAAGGCTTTGACACCAGGCGCGTTGGTTCGGTTCATTTAGCCATGCGATTGCGGCAGCCATGCTTGAATCCTGAACAAGGTGGTCTCAGCCGCCCAATTGAAGCTTGTGGTGAGAAAGCAATCTGACCAACAAACCGAGCTGAATCATAATTCATAATTGGAAATTCGATACTCAAAAGATCAACGGTGTCTGATTCCATAGGTGAGAATAGTAGTATTACAGTTGAAAACCTAAGAGCACTTTTCCATCTTAATGTCATTGCTCTTCTCAGAAATATTGCCCCAACAAACTCTTGAATGATAAATAACGGATATGCCCGCCGAGCTGACTTATCAATACACCTTGATGGACGACACTGAGTGCAAACTTGGAATGTAACAGGTTCACTCTGACCAATGAGAGGACAGTTTTACTCACATGTGACTTGAATATGTTCGAACTAAGCAAACTATCTACAGGTCTAAAAATGCACTTAAGACTGGCAGAGGCTGATGATGTGTTAAAAACTGGGGGTGCTGGGTGTAAATATTGACTTCTCAACATTGATTCTTAAAAGCCCATGATCAGTATTACTTTATTTCCTGCAATATTTATCAGTGTCAGCACACTCCTGATGCTGAATCTACAGCCATGGCAAAAAAAGCATTTTACCCAAATTTACCGTCTGAATTAGGGATGGGCAACAGTGGTCGAATATTCGAACGTGACAGCGACGATCGATCATGAAAACGATGATCGTCCTGACTTTAAAAAATATATATTTGTCTATTTTTCTGATTGGTTATTGCGGCATTTTGGGCAGTAACTGGGGTCTGATTGGTTAGCGTTAGAAAGCATGCCTTCCAGACCGGCGAGATAAAGTGAAACCACACGCCCTGCAGTGATGCCTGAAGTCCCTGTGATCATGAAATACGGTGCAAGATACGCAGCCCCAATCTGTCATATAGTCCTAGCATTATAATCAGAACAAGATTGTAATATAATGATGTAAAAAGATCTGTGCTTTAGTTCCCGTGTATCAGCTGATCAAGGAAATCCACAATGAGAGTAACGGCTACATCAGAGCACAGTCAAGTTCATGTCTTTTCTGCAGATTCAAGTTGTAAGATTACTTTTATGTTGTCCATATCTGATTAATCTCATAAAAGATGTGTTTGGTTGAGTTTAATAAGCAGCTAGTAAAGCGCTGCCGTTAATACCAGCTGGTGTTCATTCTCTTCAGTTTCAGCTCAAATGCGAACAGCCCGACATTTTCGACTCTGGGTTATTCCAGACGGTCATATTCTTTTTAGATATATTTCTTTTTCAAAATCATTGATGATATTAATAATGCAGCAGTGGTATTTTGTTCTCGTGTTTTTCAATAGTAGACCTATGTTTTATTTAAAGTTGTTTCTCATTATGGATTGAAAACGCAGTGATGTCTGTAATCACTTCATGAAAAATAAAATTATGTACAGCGCCAATCTGTCATGTACAGCATTATAAATACAACACGATTGTAGGCCTAATAGTGTTGTAAATTCTGTACTTTCATTGCCCCGTGTATCGTTGTTGGTAAGGGAAAAGCGCTTTCAAAATGAGTTTCCCTTTCAAACCATAGCCTGTAAAATACGGCCAAGTTCATGTGCACATTTGCGTCCTTTTGGGCAGACAGTATGTGTTTGGTTGAGTTTATTAAACCGCTAGCAAAGCTCTGCCGGGTGCTGTGTATTCACAGTTTCAGCTCAAACACAATGCCCGATATTATTGACTGGGTTATTTGAGACTGTTATTTTGTTTTTAGATGTTTCTTTTTCAAAGACATTTATGCATCATAATCTAGCAGTTATTTATAGTCATATGTTCATGTTTTCATAGACATGGCAACATAAATTTTCCTAACAGTCTTAAAATAGTTTCATATCTCCATGATGGAGACGCCCCGCCCCCCGCTCAAGCCCCGCCCACGAGTAACCGAGTACTCGTTTTTGAGACCTATCGATGATTGAAATGAGAAATTGACAAAAATTCCCATCCCTAGTCTGAATTGAATATGATAATGTTGTGTACTGAGAAGTAATGGTAAGAAACCGGTTCTTTTTAGTTAATAAATTCAGTCAAACTCATGAACTAATGACTCCTTTGACTGGGTCCTTTCAGTGAATCATTCAAAAAATCTCAAACTCAAGAATTAGTGTTTAAATCGAATGAAATCCCAAATAAATTAAATTAACGCAATCAAATCAGAAAATGTGCAACAATAATTAACATGTGGGTAAATCTCTGAAAGGTCCCATGGCATGGCATTTTTCTATTATTTTATAATGTTTCCTGAGGTGTACTTATATTGTTAGTATGATTTTTACATTAAAAAAATTTGAAGTGAGTGTTAGATTATGTTGCAGAGGGGGCGTGGTTTAGCGAGGCACTGCATGCATGACAGAGAGAGGCTGACTGCTGGGCACTCGTGAACCACGGAGAGCTGGAGGAAGTTTTATTGTACCGAGTTATTAAAATAGCGCTGTGCTGTTAGCGTGAGCTTATTTGTGTCTGAGAGTTCTGATCGCTCTCTGTAGTTGAATCACTTAATAAGGGATTTGTTTCATGCGTTTTAGTCACTGGCTTGATTCACTGATGCATTACACTTAGGGCATCAAGACGGTGATCGACGATCTAGAAAGAAAGTCTGAGTGAACTTGAATGATTAGCTACACATCAGAAATCACTGATCACAGATCAGGCATTAATGAACACTGTTACTCACTGTTTGTCGCGGTGCTGTCGAATCCATATCATAAAGTCTGTTTGTAAAGCCTGTGCAGACATAAACTGAATACATTTTCTCTGAATGCTATGGGAGGGCAAAGCAGAGGAAGGGGAGGAACCTCTCCGGTGTTCACGTCATAACCGGAGAGCTTTCAGATCAGCTCCTCTGGACTGTCATTTTCTCAAAGGCAGAGAAAAACAGCCATAACTGGTTTACACTGATCAAAATGTCTAGCTACTTGGGGACAATATTCAGGCTAGGGGAACTCATATTAATGTTGAAAAACCTCATAAAATGAAAATTTCATGCCATGAGACCTTTTAAAACAAAGCAGAATATACACATTGAAGCTTGTTTACTCTCTACTAATTAGTCTCAGAAATACTTAATCTTCGCAAATATGATTTTGTTTCCTGGCTTCCAGAAATTAAAGCCAGCCTTACATACATGTTTGTGTCCCTATCAGGGGCATCGGACAGGGGGTAAGGGGCGATGCCCCACAAATATATATTGATAATCCATAATATTAACATGACAAAATTACATAGTTGTTAGGGTCCCACCCCTTGGGCTCATTATTTGGTGCTGCACCCCTGGTCCCTATGCTTCAGACGTAGACTAAATTTGAGACTTGGTAGTCACAGCTCTTTTGCCTTCATCTTCCCTTCACAGCTGTTGACACATAATCCACACTCCAGTCTGAAGCTCAGGTAGTGTCGTTGGACATTAGGTCTCTTTAACTTTGTCTGGCAGTAAAACATCTGTACGGGAACGTTTTGGGTAGGTGACCCCAGTGGTCAGGCCATACCTCCCCTCTTCCTCAGGAATCTATCCCCAGTGTCTCGCTCCACAAAATTGCTTTACTGTGCATCCCATCGATTCCGATGGAGAGCCCGTGATGAATGGCTTTAATAAAGCGAGGTGCAGTTCCCCAAATAAATGAGCGACCTGAGGATTTATTAAGAGCATCTGCATTTGGCTGGGACAGAAACCTGGACCAGAGGGAGAGCTGTGTTTAATGATGAATGCTCCTCTTTCTGCTTCTTCCCCAAAGTGTCACGACACTCTTGTGCAGTTTGGTGGCTTTTTGGCGTCTAACCTCAGCACAGAAGACTACATCAAAAGGGTGCCGTCAGTCGATGTCCTCTGCAACCAGCTCCACACGCCACACGACGCCGCCTTCTTCCTGTCTCGGCCCATGTATGCCCATCAGATTCTGGTGAGTGATCAAACCAAACTCTGTCTCACACCATAGCACAGTGTTTCTCAACCGTCTAAGACAGAATCCTAACCCAAATGGATTTGAAACGCTCTACATGTTTAGCAAATTAAGGTCCAGTTACAGCACTTCTCACATGAAGCATGTGACATGTACTTCTAACACTTGCATTTGATTGCAGTTTTGATCTTGGTGTGTTTGCTGAGCTAATGAATGAATCAGTATTTCAAACATGATACCATTATTGTTAGACTTTTAAGTAAGTATGTGTGTCCCAATTTACACAATGATAATCGATTAGTTGGTCGATTTATTTTTCAGAATAATTGGATAAAAACCCACTATTCCACATCCTTCGTGTCAGCTGAGTGCTGTGAACACATACAAACTGAATATATCAAATACAACCATCAAATAAAACCATAATAATAAATAAAACAGGGTTATTGTATTTATTCCATGGTAACCACAAATTAGCCATTGTTGTGCTTTAAATCCATAGTTTAACTATATGGTATTTGTGTGGTTATAGAAATGACACTCTCACAACACTCTCACAAACACTCTCACAAACACTCTCACACACACTCACACACTCTCACACACCTCTCACAAACCCTCTCACAAACCCTCTCACACACTCTCACACACACTCTCACACACACTCTCACACACACTCACACACACTCTCACACACACTCTCACACACACTCTCACACACACTCTCACACACTCTCACACACACTCACACACACTCTCACACACACTCTCACACACACTCTCACACACACACTCACACACACTCTCTCTCTCTCTCACTCACACTCACACTCACACTCACACTCACACTCACACTCACACACTCACACACTCACACACTCACACACACACACACACACACACACACACACACACACACACACACTATGGACACAGTAACTGTGAGTGTCATTTCTTTATCCTGTAAATAGGCTATAAGAAACGTCTTACATATTTAATCACGCTGTTATCCCTTTACAGTTACTACTCTCATAAAATACATGAATTACATATTGACTTTTAAACCTAAATTTAGAGTCCAACTGCAGATCTTTCAGCTAAATTAATGTTTTAGCGCTGAATATTAAAGGTCTCCCTCTCGAATGCGTTCTGTCTGTTTTGTTGCTCATGCTCGCGCTTGTTCTGTGTAGTTTGAAGCTTCAGACTGTCAGGATGCTCCTTCATACAAACTCGAAATACTGCCGTGAATAAGTAAAATTTACAGGTGAGGATATAACCTTTTAAAATGAATGTCACGCTGAGAACTCGCAAGTGCATGACAGGGTATATTAAACACTAATTCATTAGCTTGAAGCTTAAAAAAAAGAATTGGATCATGTACCTCTCCCGCAGCAGCTCTCTCTGTTTTCACTCTACTATTTTTAGACGCATTTTGTTTATAGAAATGCGTTATTCAGTGCTGTAATCGATTTTCATTATCGATTATCGTTTTTTTATCGATTAGTTGTTAATAATTGATAATTTACACACTTCAAATCGGATGATGCACTTAATTATTAAAGGGAAAAATTCACTTCATGCACTCAATGTCACAGATTTGATAACGTTTGCATCTAGTGTATAGTGTGTATTTAGGACGTAACTTATATTTATATTCAGCAGATTCATTCTGCCATCTTTTAATGTAATGCATTCTGGGATTTTTATTAGTAATACATGCAGTACAAGCCTGTTCATGCCAACATGAACATTTTTTAATTGTTCATTCCAATGCTAAATAAAAAAAAACAACTGAATGAAAATGCAGAATTAATCGGACAGTGGGGCTTTAGAAATACAGAAATATCCTGGTTAAACTTTTGAGCACGACTGTATGAATCTCTAATATATAATCATTTGTGTTTCTCAAACAAAGGTTTGATTAGTGCAAAATATTTGTAAGACGATAACAATTGAGTCTTAAGTTGCAAAGGAGCCAATAATGCAATATTACCACAATGCACTTGCTTAAATAAAATTCTTGCAGTGCAGTAAAATGTGATTTATTTTTTTTATTTTGCAGCATTATAACTCTTATATGATGCTAGCTGCCTAATGAATATTTCATACAGAGCTCATTTTGTGCTTTCCCACAATGCTAGACCCCCGCTACAGCTCTCCAGGGCGGCGTAAAGTTAACCCCATCTCTCTTCACCTCTAACGAGATTTACCGCCCCCTAATTCCACGTGCAGGCCTCTGTGTACGCTCATCTTCAGGCCTGTTTGTTGTGCTTGAGTGAATTATAAAGCTAGCCTGCTGTCTTTGTGTTCCCATCAGTCCAAGTATGACGAATTGAAGAAGGCAGAGAAGGGCAACCGGCAGCAGCAGAAGGTCCATAAGTACATCGCAGCCTGCGAGCAGATTATGGCCCCTGTGCATGAGGCCGTCGTGTCTCTTCACTTGCCCAAAGTGTGGGATGATCTTCGACCCCAGTTCTACGCCACCTTCTGGTCCCTCACCATGTACGACCTGGCGGTACCGCACAACGCCTACGACCGGGAGGTCAACAAGCTTAAGATGCAGATCAAGGCCATTGATGAAAACACAGAGATGGTGAGACACTTTATTCAGATCCTACAAAAACTCTCCCATGTATTTGCGTGCATGTGCTCTGTGAAGAGCACTCGCAGTGCATGAATATTAATGTACACAGTTGGTTACGTCTTATGCCACCCTTACACGCGTGACTTTCAAAAGTCGCTGGATCAATGTCAGCTCCACATTTCTCACTACAGGACTACAGGAAAGGTCTGCTAAACGTCTCTCTGGCATCAGCAACACATCAACGCTTGTCTCGTATCACGTCTTTAATTCAAACATTAATCACACATGTTAAAGAGCATTGATTTGCCTCTGATTTTGGGCTTTTGTTGGCGATCTCTGTCAGTGAGTGGAAAATCAAGGCTAAAATAGTGTAGTGTGTGGGTGTTATTAATAGGTTGTAAACAGACAGGACACAAACCAGTGGCCTATTTCACTTAGCTGGTTTCAGTGGTTAGCTAACCAGGTAAGTGGGTTTAATTAAGGTCTAGCGGGTTCAATCTAACACATTTTGTTCTTTAGGGTAAACCCCTTGACATGCCACATCTCATTTTCAAGGGGGTCCTAATTCACACAAGTTTAATAACCTAATACTATCACTACAAAATTAACACACAAGATATGTTTGCCTAGCATTAATACATACATACATAGATATATCATCTAAAGCAGGGGTGGGGAACGTTGATCCGGGAGGGCCACTCTCTTGCAGAGTTTAGCTCCAACCCTAATCAAACACACCTGAAGCTAATCAAGGTCTTCTTGATTGCTAACATTACAGGCAAGTGAGTATTTTTTTCAGGGTTGGAGCTAAACTCTGAGAGAGAGAGTGTGGCCCTCCAGAATCAACGTACCCCACCCCTGATCTAAAGCAAGGACAGCATATTTCAAAATTTGACTAACTTTAGTGAGTGTGTAATGTTGCTGTTTGAGTATAATCAACATTGCAAAGCTACGACGCTCGACGTTTAAAGCAAAGGGATATATTTTCTTTTAAAGAAACCACTTTTTAAAGGAACCCTCCACCGTTTTTTGAAATAGGGCTTATTCAACTTGTATTTTTGTCTCAGTGCATGCATTGTTTCAGTTTGGCTGGGTTGCAGCTAGCTTAGCTTAGCATAATGAATGGAATCCTATGTTGCCAGCTAGCATGTCCTGAGTAAAAGTGATCAAAAAAAAAAAACACCTAATTACTTCTTGTGGCCTGCGTATTCACAACGAGTACAAATAGCGATGCAGATTAAGACTAGGCGATTTCCTAGGTGGGTATTGACTTGGGACTATATTATGGGGAAGCACAGGCGAAGCACTGCTACTGCAGAGATAACACACAACACATGAAATCCCACAACTTCCGTCAACATACCGGCGTATGTTGTGCATGTGTTGCGTGATATCTCTACACCCAAGTAGCAGTGCTTCGCCTGTGCTTCCCCATAATATAGTCTCAAATCAATATCTGCGTAGGAAATCTCCTAGTCTGTACTCGTTGTGAATACGCAGGCCACAAGAAGTAATTAGGTTGGTGGTTTTTTTACGGTTAAGTAGAAAGGTTTAGATAAGGGAGCTTGAGTGATCAATTATCAGTATTTAACCTGACGAAAAGATATTTATTCAATGTTATCCACATTAATTTCACCTGCAGCCGCATTGAGAGCTTTTGCAATGATACGTTTGGAAATTAAATTTTAAATGCACATTATATTTAAACTGCAAACACATGAGGAGAGTCTCTGCATTAAAGACCCATGAATGGCTGATCGTGCTACTACATCTCTCTCCGACACGGTAGGAAATGAAACTGAATGTGGAGGATTTGATCTGTGACGAGATGATTGACAGGGCTGTTTAAACAGTGATGGGATGCACGTAACTAAGCAACAGAGTCCGTTAAAGATGACAAAGTAGTATGTCCCAAAGCTTGCATACTCTTCTGCTACACACTCAAAAGTATCTTCTTTTTTTTCTCCTCACAAAAAAGAGTACATGCTTTTAGGTCTTAGTATAAGTAGGGAATTGGGACACAGGAATTGTGTAATTTTCGTGCAAGGAAGAAAGCAACAAGTGTGTAACATTTCTTAACTTGAAGCAGTTTTTACTCATTCAATTACTTGTAAAAATTCAATGCATGTTGAATTTTCATTACTATTGAATTTATTCAGTAGATAATTGTTTAGTATAGTAATTAAAATGCAATTCTTTCATTGATATTAGAATTGGCTATTAAAACTAGTAATACTACCAACAGCCTGTATTTTGCTGGAATAATAATGCTGCTATGGAGCTGACGCTTGTCATATAATGATATCTCATTAAAGGATATAGGCGTTTTTATGCTGTCAGTGTAACATATGCAGTCACATGATCCCATGATCTGTCCTCACGAAGTAGCTGTTCAGTTGTAGCTCATAATAGTTTTAACAGCTCTCTTCATCAGTAATGCTGCCAGTCACATACCAGAGGTTTTGTGGAAATGTTCTGCTCCGTAGACGATTTAAAGGTCTTAAAAGAACAGTTCAGCGTTTCTGACAGGAATGTTTAGCAGCGGGACATGAACCTTACAAATTGGCATTTTCAAACATGCCTTCTGAAAGCACTCTCAGGAGTAATGGTTATGTTTGCCATGGGAAAAATTCATAAATTCTAACTCTTTTCCTGGAAAATAATTGCATCCAAATACTTTGGGATTAGCTTATTATTTAAGCTGTTATAATGAATCCCTCTGACGCTATTACAAGTCACAATGTTGTGTTAGATAATGGATGGTCTGCAACAACAGTGTTTAAAATGTGCAATTCATAGTTTTCACGTGTCGTCACACTCTTAGAGGAACGCCCACCTGGAGGGCAAAAAAATGCTTTCCTCATTGCCCACCAGTCATTTTTACCAGGTTTGTAGTCAGCATTAATGCAGTAAGACAGTGATATCAAGATACCAAGTTCAATATTACAAGGTAATTAAAAACATTTAAAATGAAAATAAATGCATCAAAGAAAAAACGGGCAAGGCTGAGGCATGCAGCAAAACACAGGAAGCGGGCGTTGAAATTCTGGTGGCTAAACGTCAAGAAATAAGGTTTAACTTACAAGGTGGTGTACAAAGTATCCCATATTGATGCATTTGTAACCAGTGGGATATTCATTTTTCAGTTTTGAGTGTTAATAAAGAAGCTAAGATGATTTACAACATTCATTTTATATGGTTGTCTTGTTTTGGTTTTATGTATTCAGCTCCCACATCTATTGAGTCTTTCTTGTGTTTTATAAAGGGCTGTTTTGTCCCACATGAGACAACTTTTTTTACCCTCTTACCTGTTAGATTTAGTGCAAAGAGACTTAATAGTGTCTAGAAATGAGCATGAAAAGTAAATTAATATATATATGTAAAGGTGTCCTGACCTCGGAGAATGTTTTCTATCCATGCAATGTTCTCAGGTTTTTTTACCCCTCACCTGTTTGCATCCCTCAAATATTCATCTTATTGATGTTGAATCCTTTGTACAGGAAAGCAGATAAATGCAGAATATTAATGCAACACAAGGTTTCCCGTTAGGCGTTTTCCCCATCAAAACCCATTATAAAGAAAACATATTCGTTGGCTCTTCTACTCGTCTGTACATGATATGCATCATCAAAAAGATGTAACTGAAGTTGATCTTTTAATATCACAGGTTTTGTACATTACGGCGCTTTAAGGGTTGGGATTCTTTAGCCTGTCTTTAGTTCACTCTTCATCAGCTCTATAACAGTTTTACTGCGTTATTAATCTGTGTTTAAAAGGAAGTGGTGCAACAACTCAATTTTAAAATAAAACCCATTTCAACAAATCCTAGATTAACGTTAAACTTTGCTTAATTTAATCCTTATTGGTGCAACTCACCCTATAGTGTTTTAAACATTAAGCGTTTTAAAAACGTCCCGCTGTTTGTAGTGATTGAAATACTGCAGCAGGTGCTGTATATGGATCATAAGTGCCCAAAACATGCATCTTGTTCACATATTTTTGTGATAAGATGGAAATTTGACAGGGTTGTGCTGCAGTTCAATAGAGTTGTATTGCGGTTTTGCCCTCCGAGGCTCAGCGACAGTCACGTGACTGAAAACTATGCAAATCAAAGCACATCCGAGATATACAATAGTTTTGCCGTGAGGTTGTAGATTCAGAAGTGGCGCTGCTGAATGCTAGCAGTGCAATGTCATACTGCAGTCAGATGTTGCTCATACAATGGTCCTCTCTTTTGCAGCCCCTGAACAAAAAGAAGAAAGAGAAGGAACGCTGCACAGCGCTGCAGGACAAGCTGCAGGAAGAGGAGAAGAAACAGCTGGAGCATGTGCAGAGAGTCCTGCATCGCCTCAAACTGGAGAAAGACAACTGGTTACTTGCCAGTGAGTCCTCAGATAGCGCTCTCGGCATCTCTTCAGTGCTCAAAGGCTCTTCGTGTCTCACTCACCCCCTGCTCTCTCTATTCTCAGAATCCACTAAGAATGAAACCATCACTAAGTTCCTGCAGCTCTGCATCTTCCCCCGCTGTGTCTTCTCAGCCATTGACGCCGTTTACTGCGCTCGCTTCGTGGAGCTGGTACACCAGCAGAAGACACCCAACTTCTGCACCCTGCTTTGCTACGACAGAGTGAGTCCACTGCAGTGTGCAGAACCATTACAGGCACTTTACAACAATGGGCTACAAATGGGTCTCCTTTTCGTTTTCTTCTCAACACAATATAAACGCAAATCCCATGTTTTTTTAGAAAGAGAACCATTGATAACTTAAACAATTATGTAACAAACAGGGTGTGAGAAATGTCTTTTTAAATTACACATCATAACAGTTTGAGTTACTTGTAAGAAGTTTTACTGTAATTCCTCAAATAAAAGCCTGTAATCAATTAAATGCCAGGCCTCTGATAGTGGCTGGGGGCGTGGTCAGCACAAACAAATAAAAGCCGGGGGGAAATGTGTGGATAATCTCCTAAATGCATTTCATTTAATGTGCATTCAAGTATATGGTCACGATGGAGCGCAACCATCCTGATGCCACGCGCCCCGTTGCGAGTCTTGCGAGTGCGACACACACTAATCCTAGTCTCTTCTATAGTTAACCTAAAAACTTTGCAGGGATTGCTCTGTAAATTAAATTATAACTGATGCATATATGCCATTTTAAATAGGCTTCTTTAGTCTATGAGAGATGTGACGTGAAAATACCGTGTCAGGCAGGCTACACAAATATTGATCTTCACAATATTAGCCTCTCGTCTTTTTTTATGTCTTACCCTGCATTTAAATGGTAAATGAAATATTTTATTTTGTACAAGAAAACAGCATAGGCTTCAAAATAAACTATGTTGTTGAAATATTGTAACGTGGTCATTATGAGCTACACGAACGACCGTTTAAAAAACAATATGCAAAATCTAAATTTAATATCTCCTTAATGGATTGAGAAAAGTGCGTGCAATCTTTTGGAAGCGCGGATGAGTAATTGGGTCAGAAAAATAACGA
This sequence comes from Gobiocypris rarus, assembly GCA_023029165.1. Taxonomy (NCBI): domain Eukaryota; kingdom Metazoa; phylum Chordata; class Actinopteri; order Cypriniformes; family Gobionidae; genus Gobiocypris; species Gobiocypris rarus. The sequence continues at coordinate 12,623,194 of CM040932.1, read as the reverse complement.
AATTATAGTTTTTAATTATAAAAAAGATGTAAAGAGACAGGCTATTAAAATAAAAAGTGCTTAAAAGTACACAACTCTTCTTAAGTGGAAGGAAGCTTTTTCCCCCATGTGCAACCGATATAGAAATTAAAAAACATTAAATTTTAAATTTTACATGATTAAACACGACTCAATGGTGGTTCTGACCCAATTCTGCCCCAAATTGCTTTCTGGCTGTTGTTGTAAATGGTGATATTTTTGCAAATGTTTCTTTAAAAAATCAATGATATCTGTCCACTGCTATCTCTTTTCATTTAAAACGGTTTATTTAAAGCAATTATTTTTCAAACAGATGGAATTAGAAAAGCAGGCCTGCCCCTAATAAAAGCCTGCTTCAAATAAAAGCCTGTTCCCTTCTGCAGTTCAGGTAAATAAAGGCCCCGGTCTTTATTTGAGGAATTACGGGAATTATGCACTGAATTACCAAAACTAAATATTTAGCATTGTCATGTTATAGATAACGTTTTCACACACAATTTTGTGGAATTAAAAGATAAAATATTACATATGTTGTGATTTAGACACTTTCTACAGCATGATGGGAACAAAAGCAAATAATTAACTTCAGTTGTCTCAATCTTTACACATTTGTTGTAAATATCAACCATTGTTGGTAGGGCTGGGCTCAATGTAATGTAGTTCTTAGTTCAGGGAAGAAGGAGGCGTGAACCGGCGAACGTTTAAAAGACTTTCCCCTCGCGGACGACTGCCGCGCACATAATAAAAGATTACAAAAACACAACGTAAAGTCCAGGCCTGGACCTCTCTCGTCCTTCAGTGTCGTTGCTCCTCCGTGAGAGATCCGAGACCGGTGTGATTGCTCATTCTCCGATTACTCACCGGCCTCGCATCGCTCTCTCACGGCTCACGCTCATCCTGCTCATCACACTCGATTTTACACGCCGATATCGATTCTTAAATCCCACATAGATGCAAACTCCTTACCTTTAGGTGAGATTCACCTTTTTGAGATCAAAATAGGTCACGAGATTTGCGTAGATTTGGGGGGGTAATTCAGGCTGATCTTTTTTTTTCTCTCTCGTTTTGTGAAGTGACATTACAAGGTAATAAAAAAATGAAAATATATGCATCTGTTTACTACGTTTGCCCCTGGTTTCACAGACAAGGCTTATGCTTAGGCTAAGCCCTGTCTTTGAAACCGGGCCTTGGTCTTTTAAAGTCTTAAAGACTTAGTACATAAAGCACGTTAAGCGATTTCACGTTTATCTTTTTAGAATGTTCCTATTATTTGCATTTCTACAACAACGCATGACAGATTTACAGGCAAATAAAGTCATCTGCAAAGTTATGTTCTGATCTATTCTCTTATTGTTATATATTTCAATGTTTCAATAGTAACACAAAATCCTTTTTTGTGTTTTATAAAGGATTTTGCCCTACATAAAACACAAACACTTTTACCCCTTACCTGTTAGAATTCGTTTTCAGGCAGTTTCAAAGATACTTAATAGTGACAAAAAATGAACATGAAAAGGAAATATATATATATATATATATATATATATATATATATATATATATATATATATATATATATATATATATATATATATATATATATATATATATATATATATATATATATATATATATATATATATATATATATATATATATATATATATATATATATATATATATATATAAATAAATAAATAAATAAATAAATAAATAAATAAATAAATAAATAAATAAATAAATAAAAAAGAATTCCTGACCCCGGAGAATAGACCCCGTTTGCATCCCTGATCCCAAGAATCAATTAGTCTTCAGTCGATGAATGAATGGGACATTGTAGCGCGCCTCCCATCCAATAAACCGCAATATCTTTGTGCTTTGTTAATGTTGATATGAAACACAATCTCAGATTTCAAATTACGTCCATTTATTACAAAATCCAAAAACATAAATACCGTTTTGGCGCTGTGGCGTGAGATCGCTCTGGCTCAGCTCAAGAGAAAGGGGAGCGCACGTGAACTGATCTTCCCTTCCTCTTTAATACCAGTTACAGCGCAAAATAAACATCTGAAAGTGTGTTAAGATAACCAAAACTTCATATCATGGAATCACCTCAATTAGTGTTTCAACCGTGGACAGACGTCAGTAAAAACAGCTTTTAAACAGTGTCACATTTACCTCAGAAAAACCATATCCAGTTAATTAAAAATTAACTCGAGATGAGCATTTTTCTAAATATATCCACTATATTACATATTCATTATAATTTTTAATGTTCTTCAATATTTAATGCATGCATGAATAAATCTGGCAAGTTATGACAGCCACCATTTAAATGTTTATCAAAAAACTAATTGGAGTAGAGAAATGATTATGTAATTGTAATGTTAACATTATAACTTTCATTATTATATAAAAAAGTGTTTTTACAGAAATCAGTTAATTTTTGCCTTCCTGACTCCCATAGTTTACAGCATTAGTTCGGAGATTTGTTTTCCTTGAGAAAATGTGCCATGTATTGTACCTAGGGATGGGTAACGAAACCCGGTATTAAATGAGGAGCTAAATTACGAAAGACTGCAGTATTGATAAGCTCTGATGCTGTCGGTTCTGCTGTCAGTACTGGAGCGATGAAGATACACTAAGTATTGCTACATAGACGTTATATTGCGAATTCTATATTGCCAGCCGTTTCTATAAGCAGTAATATTTAACCATGTGTTGCTTTTTTGCTAGTCGTAAACCAGAAGAGAGAGCAATCTCTCACGCGGAGCTACAGCGCGCACGACACGCCAGTCCGTGCTTAATGAGTGATGATGGCCAACAAAAGTTTAGTCTGGTTACACTTCCGGCCTGTGATATTACCGTATTTTCCGCACTATAAGGCGCACTGGATTATAAGACGCCCCTTCAATGAATGGCCTATTTTAGAACTGTTTTCATATATAGGGCGCACCGGATTATAGGGCGCATATAATAGATCCTGCAGTCAAGCGTTTGCGTTATGTATCCACTAGATGGAGCTGTGCTAAAGGGAATGTCAACAAAACAGATAAAGTCAAACTTTAGTAAGCGTTCTGACAACTCAGTTCACTCCCATGGTAACGTTTTCAAACATTGATGTGCATATAAACAATATCTCCCAGCCTTGCTAACTTTTCTCCCAAACGTGGAGGGGAACTTTTCCCTAATTCAGGAAACACGTAGTAAAAGAAACAGTCGGATACCACTAAATCAAACGTTAATAACGTGCATAACTCCACATTGTTCAGTTACGTATAACACGTAAAGCTCACTTTTTCAGTTCATTCCCCGTCCACGAATCCTCGAATTCTTCTTCTTCTTCAGTGTCCGAATTGAACAGTTGGGCGACTACGACATCCAGCCTGCCCGGCTCCCTCTCGGCATTATCCGAAAGCACAGTCCCGGTGTTTACTGACTACGACATCCAGCCTGCCCGGCTCCTCTCGGCATTATCCGAAGCACAGTCGGTGTTTACTGACTACGGCATCCAACCTGCCCGGCTCCTCTTGTCATTATCCGAAAGCACAGTCCCGGTTTTTACTGACTACGGCATCCAGCCTGCCCGGCTCCCTCTCGGCATTATCCGAAAGCACAGTCCCGGTGTTTACTGACTACGGCATCCAACCTGCCCAGCTCCTCTCGGCATTATCCGAAAGCACAGTCCCGGTTTTTACTGACTACGGCATCCAGCCTGCCCGGCTCCTCTCGTCATTATCCGAAAGCACAGTCCCGGTGTTTACTGACTACGGCATCCAACCTGCCCGGCTCCCTCTTGTCATTATCCGAAAGCACAGTCCCGGTGTTTACTGACTACGGCATCCAGCCTGCCCGGCTCCCTCTTGTCATTATCCGAAAGCACAGTCCCGGTTTTTACTGACTACGGCATCCAGCCTGCCCGGCTCCCTCTCGGCATTATCCGGCACAGTCCCGGTGTTTACTGACTACGGCATCCAACCTGCCCGGCTCCCTCTTGTCATTATCCGAAAGCACAGTCCCGGTGTTTACTGACTACGGCATCCAGCCTGCCCGGCTCCCTCTCGGCATTATCCGAAAGCACAGTCCCGGTTTTTACTGACTACGGCATCCAGCCTGCCCGGCTCCTCTCGGCATTATCCGAAAGCACAGTCCCGGTGTTTACTGACTACGGCATCCAGCCTGCCCGGCTCCTCTCGTCATTATCCGAAAGCACAGTCCCGGTGTTTACTGACTACGGCATCCAGCCTGCCCGGCTCCTCTCGCCATTATCCGAAAGCACAGTCCCGGTGTTTACTGACTACGGCATTCGAGCCTGCCCGGCTCCTCTCGTCATTATCCGAAGCACAGTCCCGGTGTTTACTGACTACGGTACATTCGACCTGCCGGCTCCCTCGTCATTATCCGAAAGCAGGTACTGAAACATTTTATTATTATTAAATTGTTTTTATTGGTTTTTCATACTGAAACATTTTGACAGAGCGCCTTGATCCATATATAAAGGCGCACTGTCGTTTTTGAAAAAATGAAAGGCTTTTAAGTGCGCCTTATAGTGCGGAAAATACGGTAATCTAATAGTATTTTCGGTTTTGGTTGCCAAGAGTTATAACTAGAAAAGGGTAAAACTATTAAAAAGTTGCCGCGCTCCGTATTGCACAACTTCCTTCGCAGCTGTGAGCATTGGTTTCCCCTAAACTTAACGTCAGAATCAGTGCAATCGGTGATTATTGTAAAATGCAGTCTCTACTGTTGCTAAATTTCAGGACGTGTTTGTTAATAAATAGATAGAGCTATTAAAAGCACGATAATCCGCACAAGAGTTTCCAACTTCAAGGTGGCTTGTGCGTGTGCGCTTTGAAACCGACCGCAACTTGCACATTAGAGTACTTTAGGCTTTGTGTGCATGTCTAAACCATCAAATACACACAACAAATAGCCTACCGCTTGGAGAGTGATCACTTAAAGGACAACTCCGGTGAAAAATCAACCTAGGGGTAATTAACACATGGTTACCGAGCAGATCGTTCTCTGGGAAGTGAGACGAGTCGAGCCATGAGCGCTGTGTTAAGTGAGCTGGTCGATGGGAATTAAGTTTGTGAATTTTTTTGTGAGTTTTTAATAATTTTTATTTATTTATTTTCTGTTGCGTTCAGTGCTTTCTTCCGGAAGTAACGGATCATATACTTTTGAGATTCCAATTCACAGTTCATCACTTAGCACAGCACTCATGGCTCGACTCGTCGAGACTGTTTTCCAAGATGGCTCCTGTCTGTATACTCGTAATGTACTGTCTTTATAAAGCATCTTCTTATTAAACTGTTTATACACTTACAACGTTCTCAATGCTTCGGTTTGCATGTAGGGACCCTCATTATGCTGCCGTGTTAGTGTGAGGCTATTTTGAGCCTTGTTAGTGGTGTTTAATTGTACGTATTCTGTGCCCCATAAACTAGCGTCATAAGCTAATCTGTTTTAAGAGATAAAACTCTTTACATTCGATTTTCATGAAAACGCTTCCCAGAGAACGATCTGCTCGGTAACCATGTGTTAATTTCCTCCAGGGTTCATTTTTCACCAGAGTTGTCCTTTAAACACAGTATATGTCTTATATGGCCGATTAGTTGGGAGAAAATATAATGTATATTTAGGGATGGAACGATTACCGGTTTCACAATAAACCACGGTAAAATATACTGACTGTTAGTAATATCGTTTCAAATGTAATTATCATTAAAACAGTGTTAGATTATCACGATTTTGAAAACTCGTGGTAAATCCTGTCCAGCATCAGTCTAGCGCAGTGCCAACGCTGTTTTCTGAATGAGAAGAAATGGCAGAAGGCAGTGACAGCGCTCGGGAGGTTTTTCCGGCTTATAAAAAAAAATCTGAGGTGTGATCGGATTTTGGCTTTTACAAAAGTCCCAACAGGATAGAATCTCCCTTAAAATGCCTAGAGCTGCTTGATTTATTTGTTGTTTGTTGATCAAATATAAAACTTGTTGAAATGGTTTCAGTGTGTGCATCTGTTCTTTTTGAACACTTTCATCTCATTTGAACAAAACCGTGATAATAAACCCTGACGATTGTGCCATTAATGTGAATCAAACAACAAAAGGCGAAGAGAAGCGCTAGTTTTTCTTCAGTATTGTGACACACAAGTGGCTTCTGGAAACCAGATCAAATGTAGGGCGGGGCTTGATTCTGTCCGAGGGGAATTGATTGGATGGTTGTGCTTTGCTATTGGTGGATCTCATGTGAGTGACAGTTTGCCCCGCCCTCATCATCAGAGAAGAGATGCAAGAGGGAGGGGAAGTTATTTTGATTAGAGATTACGAGGCACACGATGTGAAAACAATTATGCATGGATAAATAATTTGTATAAAACACTGCGACTCTCCATAGAAACCATGTGTTCGGGTCAGTGGCTACAGTCAGAGACTGTTTGTTGATCTGCTTTTATCGAAGTGTTTGATGTATTTCCATGATGATCATTAGAGAATCATGGGTTTGTGTTTAAAGGAACACTCCACTTTTTTTGAAAATAGGCTCATTTTCCAAGTCCCCTAGAGTTAAATAGTTGAGTTTTGCCATTTTTTGAATCGATTCAGCCGATCTTTGTATCTGGCGGTAGCACTTTTAGCATAGCTTAGCATACATCATTGATTCTAATCAGTCCATTAGCATCTCATTCAAAAAATGACCAAAGACACTTTCAATATTTTTCCTATTTAAAACTTGACTCTTCTACAGTTACATCGTGTGCTAAGACCACCTGAAAATGAAAAGTTGCGATTTTCTACACCTATATGGCTAGGAACTACTTTCTCATTCCTGCGTAATAGTCTCGGATCTTCGCGGGCGTACCATGGCTGCAGCGGCGCAATGATTTGTTGGTATTCTGTGAAACATGGTGGTAGTACACCTTCGACTTACTATCACAGCCCTTTACAACACACAGAACCATGGCTAATCACACTGGTAAATCCTCAACACAATTTGTCGGCTGCAAGCCTGAAACTTTCTCTGCAACTACACGAACTTAGTGCCAGTCAAATTGAAAGTTACCTAGCTGGGGGCTACTTTCAGCGCTGCGTAATATCATTGTGCCGCTGCAGCCATGGTACGGCCGCCAATATCCGAGACTATTACGCAGGAATGAGAAAGTAGTTCCTAGCCATATAGGTGTAGAAAATCGCAACTTTTCATTTTCAGTTGGTCTTAGCACACGATGTAACTGTAGAAGAGTCACATTTTAATTTGGAAAAATATTGAAAGTCTCTTTGCTCGTTTTTTGAATGAGATGCTAATGGACTGATTAGAATCAATGATGTATGCTAAGCTATGCTAAAAGTGCTACCGCCAGATACAAAGATCGGCTGAATAGATTCAAAAAATGGCAAAACGCAACTATTTAACTCTAGGGGACTTGGAAAATGAGCCTATTTTCAAAAAAAGTGGAGTGTTCCTTAAATGAAGTCAGGGTTCTCACACATGGCCTACTCTCCTCATCTTAGGTGTTCTCTGACATCATCTACACGGTAGCGAGCTGCACGGAGAACGAGTCCCGCCGCTACGGTCGCTTCCTGTGCTGCATGCTAGAGACTGTGACTCGATGGCACAGCGACAGAGCCATCTATGAGAAGGTATGGTGTGCTTTCACAACTTGCGACCAGTTTAGACTCTTGTTAAATTATTCTGTCAGTGCTGTCTCTAGCGCGTCCCTAGTTGAGACTAAATTGGTATCTGTGAAAACGAGTTGGCAGCGCGTCCCTTCCTTGAAGGATAGGAGTGTTTAAGTGTTCGTTAGGAGCAAACTAATCTTTAAAGCTCAATCATCTTCCATTGCACTTTTTTTTTACCAGCTAAAAGTGACATATTCAGAGGGTTTAGGTTAAAAGTGCAACCTTTGGTGTTATTTGGTTGTTTTGTCTTATTTGTTTCTGGTTCCTTCTCTAGGAATGTGGCAATTACCCTGGGTTCCTGACTATTTTCCGAGCCAGTGGTTTTGACGGAGGGAACAAAGCTGATCAGCTGGACTATGAGAATTTCCGGCATGTTGTCCACAAATGGCATTACAAGCTGACTAAAGTTAGTGTTGCACTCCTCAGACAACAAAATATGTGTATCATTTTATAGAGCTAATAGTAACCAAGCAGCAATTGACCTAGCAGTAAGCCCCTCCCTTGAACGCAGATTGAGCCAATGGCAGTTGAGTATCAGGTGCACGGGATACCGGAACTCGGACGTCTTTAGGTTTCAGCGTCGTACATTGAAGATCTGACACGCTCATCAGTTTGATGGTGTTTATGCTACAAAAATGGTAAAACGATGTGCCTTGGGACTTGTAACTTGAGGTATCCTGAGAGGATTTTCTGGGTGTCATACTCTCATAAAGTTAGTGAGCCCATGCTAACGTACAAACCTAAATAGCTAACTGTTTTCACGTCATGCACCGTGTAGGTCAAAAAAACATAAAGGTCTACATTTGATTGCCTCTCCATATTAAACTGGTTAAATGTGCAATCAGTGTTGCTCCTGAATATTGTCATCTGCGATCGTGACGAGCGTAACGTGAGGCTTTGTGGTAAACCCTCGCTTCCAGATTAATCTTGTTACCCACCATATTTATTTTAACATCTTTGATATATCCCTCCATGGCATGTTTAAGTCTCACTTAAATGCTCCTCGACGAGAGGTGGTCCTTCTGTGTTCAAAAACATCCTGGGACAAGGTTTTCACTCTGAGAAGCTGTAATTGTAAGACAGTTAGCAACTCCGTTTGTTTGTCCAGGTTAGCAACAGTAACTAAGGGTAGCGGGGCTCAACGATAGGTCAGTTGTTGCTAAACAAGCAGAATTGTTTAAACTACTGCACAAAACTTGTTCAAAATAGTTTTAATTTTTTTTATTTTTCAAAGGGTAATGGGTCACACTTTAGTTTAGGGTCCAATTCTCACTATTAAAACTGATAATTACTGCGTATTCATAGTTAGTAAGGTAGTTGTTAAGTTTAGATTAAGGGATGTAGAATATGGTCATGCATTAATATGTGCTTTATATACTAATAAACAGCCAATATCCTAGTAATATGCATGGTGGTAAGCGACTAGTTAATAGTGAGAATTGTACCCTAAACTAAAGTGTTAGCGGATAATGTTTGATAGTGTCCTAGTGTTGTAGCCATGGCCTAGTGGTTAGTGTTGTGGGGCGAAATGCATGTGCATAGCTACACAATTAAAACATTTATGGCATTACATATTTATATAAGGCTTTATGATTTGTCTAAATGTCTTTTTGTTATGGACTCTGTATAGAAAAGCTCTGATTCTTCCCTCAGGCATCAGTTCACTGTCTAGAGACGGGCGAGTACACCCACATCCGCAACATCCTGATCGTGCTCACCAAGATCCTACCCTGGTACCCCAAGGTGCTGAACCTGGGCCAGGCTCTGGAGTGCCGCGTTCACAAGATCTGCCAGGAAGAGAAAGAGAAGAGGCCCGATCTCTATGCGTTAGCCATGGGGTAACTGAGCCGAGAGCCGGCTGGCCTCAGCATTCTGAAGTGCTTTCACCACACTGGTTATCTTTCACTTTCAGGAGTCTAACTGGTGGTAGTTTGTAGTTTTCCACGTTTCGATTGTATTTGCGTAGTTTTATGTTCAGTGGCTTCCTTTCTGAAGGGTGTGTAGGCATCTCTATCTACTAGCATTCTGCTTATGATGCCAGTTTCTCGAATGGGTAGCACTTTATTTTACAGTCCTGTTCCCTATGTACATACTCAGCACTTATTATAGTAATTAAAATACAGGGGTAATAACTAATCTAACCTTAACCCATGTGTTTGCCTTATATTACGGCCCCGATCAGACAGAACGCGTTTCTCAGGGTTTGAAAACGCACAACCTTTTTTTGGTTAATGTATTTTAATTTAGAAAAGAGCAGTGCGATGCGTTATGTTGTTAGGCAACCCCCGAATCAGCGGTCCTGTCAGTCTAATTAAGGTAACCGTCACCACAATGGAAGGTCCCACCTCTCCATTCATTCGATTGGACAATGGGAAAAAAAAAAAAATTCAACTTCACCCGGGGCGCATAAACAGCGTGCAAAATGCTCACTGCCAATAGAAAACTATTTAAAAAGGCCCCTTTCACTGCAAACAACTCATTCTGTCTGATCAGGGCATTAAGTGTTCTTACTGTAAAATAAAGTGCAACCATCGAATTCGGCAAGGAGGATCAAACACAGGAAGTGAGGCTATATCTTTGCAAGGCTTTGACGTAATGGCATGCAACTTGTTTGAAGCGTAACTGAAACCTCACCACTATTCTTTGCAAAAATGCCTCACATTAATCCAATCCCTAGAAAAGGTAACTTTTCCCCCCTCCCTTTCAACCCAGATCTCGAGGAAAAACCTCAGGTGAAGTCTTGAATCTCGGCACAAAAGAAAAGATATCTCTTTGTGCATATTTCGTACATTTGCTACAGCAATCTCTTAGCCACATGAATCCGGTTACTGTTTTTACATACATTTACTCATAGCCTTAGAACTGCTTTTCCTAAATGTACCTCTGGGGGTGCTGTGGCCAAATATATCCGCTCAATGTGCATGTGCAGGTAGGCTTAAAACATTACTAGTAATTGCAGAAATAAATCATTAATGAGGGAGGTCCCCCTATGCCCACCATCAGCTGTTCCTTAACTATCAGCAGGGAGTTATTGGGTCTCTCTCTTGGCAGAGGTTAGCCACATTAAGGCAGATTTATTATTTGCTCTTTTCTGCCGCTTTTAGCATACACTCCGCAGTGGGATTGATTAAATGTGTTGGTCTGGTGCCGCTGAAGTCCGTCCAGAGTGGCTGGTCATCACAGGCACATGAAAAGCGATGAGGTTTGTTGAGGGGAAGGCGCATAATTCAGGGCCATCAATCCAACCAGAATCGCAAGAGAAGGTTTGGCCTCTTAAAGAGCATCTTCATTGCAGCTTAATGAACACAGTCCATTCAGCTATTGGACGTTGCCTACCGGAAGGCCTTTGCTGTCATGATAAGGCAATCTTATCAATTATCAACTGTAATGGGCTGTTCTGCTCCACCGGAGCTAGAATTAGTGACGAGGACTTGATCATACCCCAGTGATTCCCAAGGGCAACTGCTGTTCTCCTGAATAACACCGCAGCTCCGTTCCTAAACCTGGTCTTTTCCCTACATAAGCAGCAACGTAGCATGCTAAAGTACACAAATATTCTATTCGATTAACTGTTTGTGGTGATGCCTTGGTGCTAAATAAAGTATACAGTCAAACCAAAAATGATTCAAACACTAGAAATGTTTCACTAGCGTGTGCAGGACACTATAGTTAATTTATGTAAGTGAGGATAGCAAAATAAAGTCAACTGTGACATATTATACCCAACAATTCTTCATACAGTGACTACCAGAAAAATTTGTGAGGCAAATGATTCAGACACTTTGAGCTGAGCATGTTTTGCTGAAGGGTTTTTTCTTTATTTGCTAATGTGACCTTTGACACCACAGACTGAGCATTGCTTGGTCATTGGTTGAGCTAAATTGGTATTATCTAATTGTGCAGTTGAATTTAACAGCTGATTGGTGGATTGCAATCCATTACATCCCTTTCCATCAAAGTGATCTGACATTATCAAGATCAAGAGTTTGTTCTGACACAGTTTAACTTGTCATATTTTATTGCCATTTTCTAAACTATAGCGACTAAACTGATAATGTGAGAATGTTTCTGAATACCTTTTGGTTTGACTGTATTTATAATCCACGTTTCCCATCGGCCATCTTTAAATTAGCTTGTTTCCAGGTGTTTTAGAAGATGGCATAATGTTACTGCCATCACATGATGTTGCACACATACACTACCATTCAAAAGTTTGGGATCAATCAGATTCAGTCAGAAATTAATACTTTTATTCCACGAGGGCACATTCAATTGATCAAAAGTTGCATTAAAAAGTTGTCATTTAGTTTGAGCAGCTCGCATGGTTTACAGAAAATAATGATGTCATGGACTTTTGATTAGATGTCCCTTCATAATGAGGAACTGATTTCTTTTTAATTGGCATGTCTTCCATCGCTGAAGTCGTAACAACTGTTGACATGTAATTGTGTTGCGTTCATGCCACCAGTGGGATTTCTCAGCACACCTCAGCTTATTGGGCAGGCGTGGGCCCTGTTCTTTGTGTTTCTCTGTAGACGCACAGGAATCAACAAGAAATGAAAGAGGGAAATCAGACCTTGTGTTCAGCCTCTTGAAAATATCTAGTTACGTTAATATAGTCATGAAACCTGGTCTCGATGAATCCTCTTGAGGATTTCTTTTTGAATCCATCCATTTCTGAGTGATTTTGTCTAAGCATTAGACTTCGCATTACCATCTGCCGTGATTTTAACCGTGTGTGTGACTTGCAGCTACTCTGGCCAATTGAAAGGCAGGAAAGTGCACATGGTGCCTGAGAATGAGTTCCACCATAAGGAGCAGCCAGTGCGCAGCGCCACGCCTGGCACTCTGCAGAACGGACCTGGCAACACGGGCAAGCCTGCGACCACTGCCGCTGCCAGCGCTGGCAAAACCGAGGAGGGGGCCGTCGAGGACTCAGGTGACTTTGTTTTAATAATTTTCAAGTTTTTGTATATGCAGCTTCAGGAATTGATTTGGTAGCATCTGGACTTGTTTGTCCATTTATTGACGGCATCTTGACACTCATTTAAAATGAAACGCGTTGCCAATGCGTACAACACTCGCTGTGGGAATTGCCACCCTGAGGGAGTTAATTGCAATTACTGTGTGAATTGGGGTAAAACTGCAGAGGATATTAGAACAGAAAAGCCTCACACAAACCCATTAGCACAGAAACAAGCACACCATGAGGATTGATCACAGGTCATATGACTTCAGAAACACATCCTGTCCACCCCACGGCGGTACTGGCTACTTGTAACAACGTGGGATTGCTCTAAGCATGTTAACAGGGTACAAACCCATGTTCCTTTTGAATCGAATGGTTTTTGATTGCATCATAAATATCAGTACCTATGTGAGGGGTCACAAATGAAACTGGAGGTTAGAAATTAGTGTCATGTTGACCGAGCAGATGCTTGTAGAATGGAGATTAAGTTGTTTTGAAGAAAAAAAAAAGCCTAGAACAGGTTGAAAAATAAGATTTTTTTTTTGTTTAAAATAGAGATGATGATTCTCCCTCGATTCTGAATAGACAGTTACAAATGTTAATTGCTGCAGTCCATTAAAAGAATAATAATTAATGGGATTGAGTGAAGGATTCAATGATTTGCTCATAAAGACTTCACTTGTTTCATTACTGGATGGATCAGCGTTTTTGAACACATCTGTTGAATGAATGATTCAATGACAAATACATTTTTTAACAGTCACTTGTCGCCACCTACTGGTGTAACGTTGTATATATGATATAATCTTTACGGAGTGTCTATTCACACCAAGTGCAAATAGCGTGCCTTGTTGGCAAGTGCTATTCGCACTAGCTCAGCCTAACAATACCTCGTTGGGCCAAACAAGTCTCAAGACTCTTCAGCGGTGCCATCAGTAAAGTGTACGACTATGGATCTGACGTGATTGACTGGTTTCGAATCCGCCTTTTACAGAGTTTGTCCCATCACAAATCACACCAGAAAGGCATTTACTTGCAATAAAAATTAAGATAATGTTCTAAATGTGGAAATAAAGTGCCTAACGAAATGTTTAACAATAATAAAAGCATTTATCGGGTAATGTTAGGGGTTGGTATATGGAGGGCATTTATTGTCCCATTAAGGCGGCAGCCATTTAATAATTTTAATAAATATAATCTTTACACTCTATTGCATCCTGTCAATGTACAACAATACTGAGGTGCAAATAAAGTCTGTCAAGATAAAGTATAAATTACATGTAATTACTACACATTGCAAATAACTGCTACTTTTATATGGTGTAAATATAATCTATCACTTAGAAAATGTTATTTTTACTGTAAATAGTATCTAGTTGCGATTATCTTTATTTGAAGTTGATTGTGTTTAGATCCAAACTTGGATATAAACTTTTATTCAAGTTCTTCTGTGATCATTTGAATTATTGTAATTACATTAGTTTACTTTAATGAATAAATTAGAATTACATTATTAAAATTAAAATTACATTAATTAGTTCACTTTAAAATGAAAATCACCCTCAAGCATCCTAGGTATATGACTTTCTTTTTTCTGATGAATCAGAGTTATATTGCACGAGTTTAGTCATACTCATGAGTTTGAAGCTCAAAGTGCATCCATCCATCATGATCGTACTCCACATGACTCCAGGGAGTTAATAAAGGCCTTCTGAAGCGAATCGATGGAGTATAAATGGAATATGCATATTTATAACTTTATAAAGCAAAATATCTAGCTTCCGCGGACCACCTTGGGTATTTAACTTATGAAGAAAGTGTAACGCCTCTCACTTATGCTATGTCTTACATTTTACGTCGCGCCACGAAGGCGGTCCGCTGGAAGCCAGATATTTTATATATAATGTGTTAAAGGGTTAGTCCACCCCAAAATGAAAATTGTCATTAATTCCTCACCCTCATGTCGTTCCAAACCCGTAAGACCTTCGTTCATCTTCGAAACATGAATTAAGGTATTTTTGATGAAATCCTATAGCTCTATGAATCCTCCATAGACAGCTTTTTATTAACACTTTCAAGGTCCAGAAAGGAAGGGGAGACATCGTTAAAATAGTCCATGTGACTGCAGTGGTTTAAGCAGTTTACTTTGTAAATACAGTGCAGAGCTTCCTAGTTCTACAGCAGAACGCCGGCTCACCATTGGCTAACTCCTGTGTCCGCATCACGTTGTGGTGCTCACGTGAACAGCGTCAGCCAATGGTAAGCCGGCGTTCTGTCGCAGAACTAGGAAGCTCTGCACTGTATTTACAATGTAAACTGCATATGAGACTGGCACAGACAAGAAGAAATTGTTGAATAAAGTTATTTTCGTTTGTGTTTTGCACTCAAAAAGTATTCTTGAAGATGAACGAAGGTCTTACGGGTTGGGAACGACAGAATTTTTGGGTGAACTATCCCTTTAAATATGGATGTTATCTTACAAAAACCCGTCGATTAGCTTCAGAAGTCCTGTGATGGTACTTGTGAAAGCTTTAATCGCTGTCATTTATGAAGAATAAGATCGCAAGGGTGTTTAAATCGAGATCACGGTCTTTTATCGATTAATCGTTCAGCTCTAGTAGTGTATATCCACTTTAAGGAAATGCCTGGATTTGCTGAAATCAGTGTGAAAACCTTTTAAAAGACAATTTTGTGGAAACCACTATGTTTGGCACTAAAACGGAGTCCACTAAAAACCACACACAACCTGATACCCAAGTATAACAGCACCTCTCTTGTGAAACATGGTGTTGCTACAAGTTCTTGATGCATTTCAGCAGGAGTAACTAGCCCTGCCCATTGCAAGATTGCAGTAGTTTGTGAAGAGGTGAAATCCCCCGTCATCACTTAAATTCTACCTCCCATTAGTAGCTGTGATATTAATTGCTTTGAGCATAATTTACTAGCACTCGGTGTGTATTAAATGGGCATAGTGCTAACAGTTGCCGTTTAAAATCTGAAAGGAGGTCTTTTGGAGGAAAATGTATTAGCATGATGCTTTTGGTACGCTGCTGTAAAATGCCCAGTGTTTAACCTCTTGCTTTTGACTTTTTATTCTCTTAAATCCCAAAGGACATCTTCGGATGTGTTTAAATAATTTACTCTCCGTGAAGCACAATCTGTGTTTCATTCACTTTTAATGCGATTTCAATTGCACATGAAGGATGCTTGCAAATTTCCGGCGTGCTTAACGCCCATCAGTGGTTATAGCAGTGTATGTTTAAATCAAGAGCAAAATCCATAACTACTTCACCATTTCACCAAACGCAGGAGCATTGGCTCTATGTCAGTTTGGTCGTCCGTCTCTTAGTTTGTCATGTTTGGTAGGTGTGGGCAAAATAATGAGGTCTGCCCTTGTGTGACGTCCATGTCGGCTTGTTCTATTTGCAGATAAATCCAAGGACAAATCTCAGGCGGCTCAGAAAACTGCCAGCAAAAACAGCACCGCCGCCAATAAAGTGAGCAGCAGCAACGGAAGCAGCACGCCAAACAGGTACTTCACCCGAGACCCGACTCGCCACACCGCGCAAGCGCTAGGCAGCGCGGATGATGTACTGCTCTCATCTCTTATATAATGTCATTAAAAGTTAAAGCCCCGGGGTGAGAAAGTTTAGCAGGGGCTTATTATTTCAAACTACTCGCCAAATAAATCAATCCTTTATCAAAGTCTACCTTCCTTATGAACTGTGTAATCAAATTGAACAGTGTTCCAGGCAAGAATCCTCTTACAATTCTATTAAACTGAGCAATTGCAGAGAGAAATGTCTTGAAAGGAACCATCTCTGAAAGGCATGGCTGTTACAACACACAATTGCACGATGGCCCATCAAATTGGCTGTGTAAAACATCATTTCGATAGAAATATTTCAATGGGAGTCGCTGGGAGACCGGGGAAGAAAGGTCCCCATTAATTTCCATTCAGGAATTGTGTGAATGGAATGAGATTGTAATGGATTTCTGAGTGTTTTAACATGGTTTGGTGGGGTCAGGGAAGGTGGCACAGTCGGGAATATGTAATTCACCTGAGATGAGAGGACAGAGAGGGCAAGATGTGCTCTGTTTACATAATGAATGACAACGTCAAGAGAATTCAAAGCTCGGATGCTTTGAGAAAACGCCAAGCGTAATATTAGCACTGTTTTGTTGCATAGGTCATATTAGGTTTCAAACATTTGGTTGACTTTTTTTTCTTCTAGTTTTTCCATGTGTGCAGTTGGCTAGTTTCATTTTGGCCAGGTGTATTTGCGTATCCGCAAATAGAGTACACAGTAGGCCTTTCAATTCTAGAAAGTCAAAATGATCTATGCTTTTTACCAAATGGGCAGTGAAATTAAGTGATTGATTTTAAATAAATGCTGCTATTCACAACCTCGGGAGCTCAAACTGAGTAACTAAAGCTCATGTAATATTGCATCTAGATTTTCAATATTTGCAACATTGAACAACAATTTTAATGTGAAATGTGTAAATACTAGTAAATACTAATACCTTATTTGTGTGATTTATTTTCATCTAGAAAACAAAATGTACATTAAATAGCCAGTTGGAGGCCTGATGTTGGTTTGTAGTTAAGTAGATACACTTAAAAGTTACACTTTGTAACTTTTGGCCCTCTAGCGGTTAAAAACAAAACTGCATGCATTTTGTGGAAGAACATTGCTTTGGTTGTGCTTCGGCTCTGCGTGACCGTATGGATAAATATGGTTCTTTCTCATAACTAAACAGAGAGAGAGAGATTATCCTCCTGCTCATAAAACACTCACTACTAGGCTTGAGCGTTATAACCAGTTTAGATGGAAAGGATTTTATGCTGACTATCTGAAGAGGTTACTTTAGCTTTACCCATTAATAGACATGGCACTTCCTTGAGCATAAACTCCAGCACAGCTATAACAACCATAATGAAATGATCTTCACAATAGATAATCTTCACAGTGATAAATAATAAAATATTTCAGTATACTTGAGTTAATCCCTGATCTCTCCACAGCACTAAAGGGAGCAAAGAGAAGGAAGATAAAGAGAAGACCACTAAGGAGAAAAAGGATAAGAAAGAAAAGAACCCAGGGAGCACTCCAGAGGCCAAGGCAGGAGGGAAGGACAAACAGAAGGAGGAAAGATCCAAGGAGGAGAAGCCCATTGACGGCAAGGAGAAGACGCCCAAGGCTGAGAAGGATAAGAGGAAGGATGAGAAGAAGGAAGAGAAGAGCAAAATTGATGGGAAATCTGCTGAAAAAGAGTGGCCCAAGGAACGCGACGTGTCCAACGACAGCAAGACAAAGGAAAGCAGCAAGGTGGAGAAGAGTGCTGGGGCCGGAAGCCTGAAGACCCTCGTGCCCAGATCCGACGGAGTCGAGTCTGAACGGGGTAAGACAGCTCTAGTTACAGTTCTGGGACTCTGTTTGGATGGTATTTTAGTGTTTATGATAAAATTAAAAGTTCAGAGCAAAGATTTTTTTTTTTTTTTATAAAGGTTTTTGGATTTAGTTCCAAAAGTTGCTTTTCCAACTGTTAGTGGATAATATATTTGCCCTTAGCAAAGCACAATATACAGCTGCAAAAAAAGTATGTGAACCCCTTGCAGAATCTGTGAAAATGTGAATAATGTAGGGCAGGGCGATATGGCCAAAAAAATCATATCTCTGTATTTTTTGGTTGAATGGCGATACACGGTATATATCCCGGTATTTTCTACATTTTTCTATTTGGATAAAAAATCTGTATTCATTCTAATACAATCCTAAAATAATTTTTTCACATCTTGCCCAATGATGTCCTAAAAACAATGTTGATATTGAAGGCTATAAACAAATAGGCTACAGTGAATGTAATGCCGGCTATGCAATATATTGGGTGCATAAAGTGGGTTAAAATCACATCACATTACATTGTAACATTACAATCTAAAAACAAAATTAATAATTCACTGAACTAAAAATGAAAATAAAAACAAAAGCACATTAGCTTTTATTTGATTACTACATTATAATGGTCACTTTCATAAAAAATACTTAAAATTCCACATATGGCACATTTATTGTCCAACAATAAATATTTTAGAAATATTTTAGTCAGAATTATTGCATTCCTATTGCGCTCCGTCTGTTTGCTGCGCGTGCACGCGGTGGCGCTTAAGCCTGAATCTTAGCGGCTCGTCCTCTCCTCTCCTGACCGTAAAATGGACATATTTGCATGACTTTCTAACATTTACAGATGGAGAAAATACCTTTTGAAATGTAAGTTATGCACTGAGGAAAGCACCACATTTCAAACGCATTAAAAAGTGCGAGTATGTATCTGTCTGTCAGCACAAGTAGCATAACGTTATCTCTCAGAGCATCTGACAGGACGAGCTGCTTTAAACTATACGTGTTAACTCTAACTTACCAGTTATTTTGAAGCCCTTAATGTAGAGCACGTGTCATGTTTAGGACAAGTTGTATCATGCACTTTCCCTGCATCAGCTCATTCTGCGTACTCCGCTGTTTTTCAGATGCGTTTGTATCAATCTACTGTATATCGATATAAACGGTATTGCCTCATTCCGTATCGCTTCTAAAAAATATATCGATATAGTCTATAAACTCGATATACCGCCCAGCCCTAGAATAATGTTAACAAAATAAGGGATCATACAAAATGCATTTTATTTTATTTTATTTAGTGCTGTCCTGAATTAGATATTTTTTATAAATCATGATTTTGAGATCCATCTTTTCACACTAAGGACGATTGAGGGACTCAAACACAACTATTACTATTATTATAACATTCACTGATGCTTCAGAAGGAAACGTGACGCATTAAGAGCCAGGGGGTGAAAACTTTTGAACAGGATGATGCCGTCCACATTTTTCTTATTTTAAATACCAATTTTTTTCCTTTAGCACTGCCCTTTGGAAGCAACAGAAGATACTTGCATGTTTCCCAGAAGACACATTAAGTGCAATTTACCTTGATGTTCACATTCAAAAAGTTTTCACCCCCCTGGCTCTTAATACGGCGCGTTTCCTTCTGAAGCATCAGTAAATGTTTGAAGCTTTTGTAATAGTTGTGTTTGAGTCCCTCAGTCGTCCTCAGATCTCAAAATCATGCAGTCACAGCTGGAGAGGGTTCAAATATGCAAAAGATGCTGGAAAACTGAAGAACGTGCAGTACCTGAAGGATTTTTCTGAAGAATGATGGACAGTTTAACTGCTCAGGACAAACAAGAGACGCAAGAACAACCATCACCCCCCCCACACACACACACACACGCACACACACACCGTGGATCATTCAATTCAGCTATTTCTTTGTCTTGTGGACTATATATAAGCATGTTTTATGTAAAATATCTTATTCAGGACCGTACTAAAAAAATTAAATAAACTTGTTAAAATTATACTTTCTGTAAAAAGTGTGAATCTGCTGAAGGCACACTGGGACATCTCTTTTGGTCATGCCCGAAAGTGTATGAGTTTTGGCACAACATTTTTAAACTCTTTTTATTCTTATGACCTCTCTTTTTAGCCGTTTTTGGCTGGTCCAGTTCTCTCCATGGCTTGGGCTATCAAATTCAGAAAGCCCTACAATTTGGTATGGTGGTAGCCACACAAAAATATATATATATATGGAAAAAGACATCAAAACTGCTTTTTAAATCTTGACTGGCTGAACTTGCCACTCCTTTGCATTTAGAGAGACTTAGACATAACATCTTGGGTAATATTGCAGGCTTTGAAGCCACCTGGGAACCCTTTCTTAATTATCTATTGACTTTTAGTGATAATAGCTTAAAAGTTTGACCCTTTTCATCACCTGCAAGCCTACTTTATACTGTCCAAGTCCACTGGCCTAAAAAATATATTTAAAGCTTCTCAAAAATATATAACATTTATGGAAATTAGCAAACTTTTTTTCACTCGTTATTTTATTGTTTTTGTGGTTCCTGTTTCTTTGTAAAGTCCTATGTTGTCTTATTGCCAAACTAAGAACATAATACACACAAAAAATATTCACAAGTTCTGCAAGGGGTTCACATGGAAGTTTCTAGAATCTGAACCTTGAATTTCTTCTCTCAGCAGAGCAAAAAAGACGAAAGCTTGACACTCACTCGTCACCGTCGCACTCCTCTGCAGTTAAGGTTAGTATGGCCTGAGGAGAGCTGTGCACTTCTTTCCACTTGTCCCTACCTGTCGGAGATCACGTGTTTTCCAAACCTTCCTCGTCCCTCCGCGTCACCCATTGGAGTTTGAGAGAAGGCCTCTGGAGCCCAGCCGTTGTAGGAGAGCAGTGGGGGGGATTTTGCATCCTATGGACAATTTTTTTGGAAAAATATTTTTCAATAGATGTCATTTTTTTATGCTAAAATTCCAAGGACTTGCCAAAATCTTAAATTCTAGCACATGCTTCAGTTTTGCCCACTTTTACATGCTAAGAGAATCTACCCAAGTGCCTCACAAGTTCCTTTTTTTGAATACCGCACTTTTTTGTTTTTTTGTAAGATTGTAAATATAAATATTTATTTTTGTAAATCACCCTCCCCTTTTTGAGATTTTTTTTCAAGCGTTGCATATTACATGCCGAGTAAGCAAAAAGTAAGAGATAAATACAAATCAGTCTTTTTTTTTTTTTTTTTTTAACTAAAACATGGAGACGAGAGATTGTTTCCGCTGGAAGAAATCCCGACGCCCTTCACGTCTGCGACTCCTGGAGGAGCTGGAATATTTTCCTCGTTTTGCTGCGTCACAGATCTGGGATCTTCAACAAGAATATGCTCATCTTCACCACCACTGCTTGTTTTTTTTTTTTTTTTGGTCCATCCTGTTATTTTTCCGCACTCTGTGCCATGGAAGGGTTTTCAACAAGAGTTGCGCAGACATCCTTGTGACCAGCGGGCGGCTCCTTCAGCATCCAGAGAATGGCGCGTCACCAGCAACTACTACATAGAGAAAGGCAACCAGGAAAAAAGTGTGGGCATGGCCTTCCCAGAGGGATCTGTCTGTCCGTGACCAGGAATCTTGTTGCAATTTTCTATGAGCGAGGCCTCATACCAAAGTGTACATGACCTCCTTCTATTCCCTTTATTTATGAATCCTAGATGAGTTTAGCTTGTTTTATCATCTTCATGAACTCCCATAGTTAGTTTTCAGAATGTATGCTCTATATATTAGACCAAAGATACGAGTTAATGCTCAGTTGATGCTCAGTGCAGTGACGTTCTCCAGGCACACATGTAGGTTGAGAGAGCCCAGTGCAGACTAACGTTAGGCTCCCATAGTCCAGTCTCTTCATCTCTAACCATGTGAAAGTTCTAGTCTTTGAAGGTCTTTATGGGGATGTGTTGAGTGACGGCCAGCCTCCCCCACCCTTTCTGCTGCTGTGTGACATCCTCTCCAGCTCATCTGTCATCTCCATTCATTCCTACAGGACAATCTCAACGACCTCAAGGACTCTGCTTCAAAGGTTTGGACCTTTTTCAACCCTTAACTCTCAATGAAACCTAGTAAACTGCCTACCCAGACCATTCAAACTAATCATTATAAGTGCATCTTATGCCCAATATTGGTATGCGGTATTCCCTTTTAAAAATGCTGTTATGTAACCAGTATTTGTCACGAAAGCTACCCATCATGGCCAAATATGCAGTGTAGTTAGACAACATTAGTGCACAAATGCGATCAAGGTGGGTTGCAAACTTCAAACACACCTGTGGTGCCCTAATAAGACCCTATGATCTCCATTATCTGGAAAACGTGGATGGAATTGCGTAGTCTAATTATAAAAGGGGACTTTACTGTATAATGTGGACGGAATATGGCAAAATTTGATGAATAAATCAAAAGTAGGGCTGTACACTTAATCAAATCATGATTTGGGCTAGTG
Source organism: Gobiocypris rarus (assembly GCA_023029165.1). Taxonomy (NCBI): domain Eukaryota; kingdom Metazoa; phylum Chordata; class Actinopteri; order Cypriniformes; family Gobionidae; genus Gobiocypris; species Gobiocypris rarus. The sequence continues at coordinate 12,600,622 of CM040932.1, read as the reverse complement.
TCTGTGAATATTAATGCGGAAAGACTAATGAAATCTCAAGTCTACATGTCTCTGAGTTTGTGTGCATCTGAGGCGCTCCTTCACACAAAGGTCTTCAGGGAAACCTATCAAAATAATTGTTTGTTTTAAAGAGATTATGATAGAAACATATTATTATTAGGGGTGTGATGATACACTTGGCTCACGAGATGAGATGATGCATGATATTGGGTTCACAAGACAATATTTTAACACTTTAAGAAGTGTTAAAAATGGTCTTTTAGTAAATGCAAAGCAGTGCATTTTGAAATGTTTTAACTAAACTAGGTCTGTCACTAATGATTTTTTTGGTAATCAAGTCTATTTTGTTGAGTTAGAGTAGATATTTTGTAGATGTAAATGCAACAGTCACTGTAATTGAACAAGAACATGCGGCAAAAAAGCAAACTCAGAGCGAGGGTTTAGACTCTTATTTTGAAATTACGAACAGCAATTTGCATATTTCGAAATGTATTGATGTATTCTCCTATGCTGGCATAGGTTTATAAATAATGTACGTTACAAATTAGGGGTTCAACGGATCACACAACTCACATTTCAGGTCATGTTGTTGTTGCTTTTTGAGTCACGGACTAGATCATTTTTCGGATCAGCAAGCAAGAAAATAATAATAATATAAAGATAAATGCAATATAACAAAGTAGTAAATAAAGTAGTTTTCAGGTACAGAAATGTAATTAGGCCTAAATGTAAAACAACACATGTTCACTGTATAAATTAAATATAGATTAATATTTGTTCTTTTGTAAGCTGTGTTTTGTAGTTTGATTCACATCGATGACACATAGACGGAGGAATATTAGGCTGCTGTCACTTTAAGACAGAATGCACGGATCCAATATATTCACACACCCAATTTATTTCTCAACTGGTTATGTTCACTTAAGGCATAACCGAGATGGGTATTTTAACATAATTTTGTGTCCGTTCAAGTGCAAAGAGATACAAAAGATGAATCAATTTGTTGTCCGTGCGCTGTCTAAAACGTGCCTCAGCGTGTGTGCACAAATAACGGCGCAGGAGTACCAAATTGATTCCTCTTTCGCTTGCATTGGAACGGTTTAAAATCAATTGTGTAAATCGGCATGCCAAAACGCATGTAAAAGATAAACTTTTACTCTATGATGGTTAAACTTTGCAATTAATCTGCGCATCACATGCGTGCCAAATCGTGGGGCCTGGTCTGAATGGATCACATATCAACTACGATCCGTTTAACCCTTAATACAAAACTAGTGAAATGGCACACATTGTCTATTATGCCCCTTTTTAAAAGATGTAGTATAAGTCTCAGGTGTCCCCAGAGTGTGCCTGTGAAGTTTCAGATCTAAATTCCTAACAGATCATTTAATATACTATTTTTAAAATGGCAATTTTGAGGTTGAAGAAAAATGAGCTGTTCTGTGCGTGGCTCCTTTAATGCAAATGAGCTGCTGCTCCCCACCCGAGAGGGCGGAGCCTACAAATCTCATTCACTGCAGTGAACACGCCAATGAAACCTGAAACATGATATCTGTTTGTTTTAATGATCATCTCTATTGCAGACACGTTCATGTGACATTGCAGTTCTTCATCATCATGAAATATTATCATCTGCATGCGTTTTAAAGCCTTATCGCTCTCAACTTAAACACACACACATGCTCACAGAGCTGGATGAATGTCAGCATATCCGTGAGTAGTCTATTAAACTAGACTAGTTCTCTATCAAACAACAGACTATAAACAGAAATTCACTCACTGCTCTTGACTGACTGAACTTTAGTAGCTTTAATAAGAACACATCTCTTACTTGAATGCTGCTGTTTTTGACGAGATAAACATGGCGGACTGTGAACAGCTCAGCTCTCTGAGGGAGGGGGTCTGTGCTAGTATGTCAGTGTCCATCAACATGTGTGGGGGGGGGCCTCTGCAGTGTGACGTCACATCTGAAAACGGCTTGTTCTGAGACGCTGCTTATGATTTATGGGGATAAAAAAAAAGGAGTGGGTGGATTTTTACCATTTATAGGGTTGTTGTGTACACACACTGCCAACACACATTTATGTTCAAACACCTTATAAAAGTGAATTTTGCATAATAGGGGCCCTTTAAGGTTGAACCACTGGAGTCACATGGACTATTTTAACAATATCTTTACCTTTCTGGACCTTGAAAGTGGTCGAATTAATGACAGAATTAAACATTTTTTTGGTGAACTATCCCTTTAAACCATTAGAATTTTTATAGCCTAAGCTAAGATGTTGTCTAAGTATACGTTGATGCCAGAAACGCCATCTAGGTAGGCAGCTGTTGCTTGGGCGTTCCAAACCCGTCTGTGATGCCCGAGAATACAGTTTATGTAGGCTGCGGTCCTTCAGACGATCCAAAGGATGCCCAGAAATGTGTGTGTGTGTGTGTGTAGGCAGCTCACTAGCTTTTGAGATACTCACAATATTTCTCATGCCGGTGCAGAAACTTTCTTCACAGCTGTAGATTATAGCACATTTTGCGGCACATGCCAGGTGTGGAGTTTTTATAATGGTACATTGGTCTTTTAAAAAGTCCCCTTTCCCTTCAAAAGATGGCAGAATATCCCTGAAACGTGCGTAGCGCGCCTGTGCCGCACATTCCTCTGCTCCTCTGCCAGGACATTTTATATTCTGCTAATGTAATTTCAGCCCTACAATATCTTCCATTCTTCCCGTGGCTACGCTCTCCTGGGCTCCTCTCACAGTCCTCGTAGTCTGATTGGACTCTGGTCTTCTTTTCCACCACTCGAGTCTCTTTTGAGCAGCTCCTGTCAACTGGCGGGGAGATAAGTGTTTTTGCAGTTTGGTCACTGAAGAAAATATGCTGATGGCACCACCTGAAAAAGCAATACAGCTGAATTTTGAGCAGCCTGTTATTTTATTCCATCCTCCTCGCTCGCTCTCTTTGAAGGCCTGCTGTCAAAGTATTCCTCCACATTAACTGCAGTATCATCTGGATATTAAGAGAAGTGTCCTTATAGGACTTTAGTTGCGTGATCTGTTGTTTTCCTGAAGCAACAGGGTTTATCTGGCAGGAGTCAGTTGTTTCTCGGAGGATATTGTGTCAGCGTCGTGTACGTTCTTGTGATTCAGTTGTCAGTTCAGATTATGCTGTTGAAGAGCTTTCATACATGTGATTAATTCTGCTGTCGTTCTCTCTCAGGGAGTTAGCGTTATTAATCTGTTGTTGAAACACACACCGGATTCCCTGACGTAACCGTTTGGAACGGAGGTGTATTATGATGTTGGTTAAAGCAAGTGTCTTTAGCATTAGAGGTAGGGTTGTATGCAGTAGCAGTTCTAAGGATTTTACAGTTCTTCACAGAAGTTAGTCCTACAGAAAGAACTGATGCTTTGGAACACAGTACTTGGTTTTTTATTGATCAAACTAATTATAAGCCAAAGAATAAACAAACAACCAAGAAGCACGATATAAAAGTTGCAGGAAGTTTGTCAAGGCTAGTAACCTTTCAGAAATTAAAAATAAAAATACTTTTAATTACATGTGATCTTTTAATTGTTTGTGTGTGTGTGCGTGTGTATATGCACTCACACGCACGTTAGGGGTGTGACGAGACCCTTATCTCACGAGACACGAGATTGGGTTCACGAGAAAGAGACAAGATTTTTACACAGTATGTTTTGGAAATGCATGACTTGAAAATTTGTTTGCAGGTATTTGAAGTGTTTTAACTCATCATCTTGTAGTGAATGTCATTTCTAGTTCTACTTTCTGAGCATGAATTATCATATGCAGTAAAAGACACCAAGCACTGTAAAGGTTTTGCCAAAACTCATCTGACTGCTTCTCTCCTGTATGAACGACTCTTCAGACCTTAGAGCTGCACATGAGCTTCTGCTGACCTCCTAACTTAACCCCTTCCCGCAAATTTATCATAGATATTAAGTGCAAACAACAAGTGCAATCATAATCGAAGTGCTTAATATTCAAAGTGCAAATAGAGACCAATTTTTCATGATAATGATACAGAGCTATGAGATAGTTACAACTAGATAACTTTTATATTGGGAAATATTCGCATGCCTCAGCCGAACAGCGGTAAGTTATTGAATGAGCGCTCCCGTTTACTTTCACTTTCAATTTCAAGATCGTGCGTACTCTGTGAATAGCGAGCGGTGGTGCTGATGCCGCAATTTTGTTGTCTGGCGCTTCTGTTGCGCAACAAATCCTCCACCACGGTCCAGTCTTCTCGTCATGTGGTCAGTGCTGCGCACTATAGTCGACTCAAACTGCTCGTTCTAGATGAGCTGATGGAATTGAAGCGACTGTTATCCACCTGAATTACATTGATTTTGTTTCTATAAAAAGCAAAACTACAGTGGAGGTGACCAGAGAAAACAAGAGAATATACCGCAATCCCAGACGGAGTACTGAAGGAAAATGAAAATTGAGTGGAAGTATGTAGGAGGGCGGAGCCAGGCTAGAAAAACATATCACGGGTTCCTAAATATTATGCAACATTGATCAAATCAGAATGATTTCTGAAGGATCATGTGACTGAAGAATACTGATAAATCAGCTTTGATCGCAGGAATAACTCATATTTTAAACTACTTTAAAATAGAAAACCATTATTTTAAATTGAAACATTTCACAATATTACAGCTTTTTACTGTATTTTTGCAGCCTTGATGAGCAGAAAAGACTCTTTCAAAAACATTAAAACTAGTTATGTGTCCAATCTTTTGACTGGTACTGTATATATCTGATCTGGTTTAGAGAGCCAGTTCAGCTGATTAATTGTAAAGCTGTAACTCCAGAGACAAATCAGACGTCACTTCTTTGAAAGGTCTTGAAGGAGTCTGAGAGGGTTCGGTAAACTCGTACAGAGCAGCTGACCAGATTTAAACTGAATGCTCCGGTCGGGTCAAGGACGATTGTTAACTGCTCCAGATTCTCCTCACCGCCTTCAGGAGATTCAGTTTGTTTCTCCCCCACACTTATCAGCAGAGCATCTTTGGAGTCTGAAATGACAATTTTCTGAACAGCACTAGCCACATGCCACCAATTATTGTTACGTATCAAAGCAAGAATCATATTCTGTGTGCTTTCATGGACCTATACGACACTTCATATAAAGTACTTTATCATTATTTAATCTTCACTTTTTTTGGCAAGACATGTTTGATCATCTGTTTGAGTTACTTTATTGTGTGCGCCTCAGTTCCAGCTGGAACATGTAAATGCTGCTAATGATGGGCTTTAACAGTTTGCTGTAGTTTCTTTTATAAAGCTCTTTTGAGACACGAGTTGCGCAGTGCTGGACATGACGTGGGCAGTTGGGTTACTGTCTCGCGCTTTGGCAGCTTTTGTTGTCTTAAGGATAAAATTAGACTGTATACTGTAGCCTACCTGAAAACACATCTTCATTAATTTGCTCTTTACAACAGCTTTATTTTTAACCTCCACCTGTCAGCGAACCACAGATTAATTGTTGAGTTTATATTTAAAATGGTTATATCTTATTAAATGAAATAAAGATTTTGACAACCAACTAATCTGATAGCAAAAATATTTGGACAATTTATCAAATGATTATAAACAACTATTTAGTGTTTTGGCATTTAATCAAAATACTTGAGTGCCTTTTAGAAAAGTACATGTATAATGTACTAATAGTATATTTTTTAATCTTTTATTTACTTTAACTTGTAGCGGATAACTTTTTTGGCAGGGTTGGGTATTGTCATGTACCTCATGGTCTCTCTTTTGCTGTCATTTTATATTCGTATTAAATGGGCCACTAATTCACTCCTGAAGTTTTATTTCAAAATATTAATATTAACTTGGTGTGTTCACACTTGACATGTTTTGTTTGGTTGAATTAAAACGAACCCTGGTGCGATCGCTCTGTTTGTTTGAATAAGTGTGAGCGCTGTTATCCAAACTCGGTTCGACTGAAATATGAACGCAACATGGACTAAAGACATGCAAACCAACCAAAAATGGGACATGAGGTCCAACATAGCATTGGTTTGGATGTTACGCCATATAACCCGACTAATCCGGATATAAACATATCCCTATGCCTTCAGGTTCGGTATCTTTTAGGAGTGTAGCAATACATCATTATATCGAGGGATCGCGATGATGAAAAATGCGACGATATGGATCGTTGATGTAAACGATATGATTTGTGATATAGTTAGTTTTATCCAAGGCTCAGCTTACTGTATTTATAAAGTATAATTCCCCAAAAAATTTAAACTGTCATGTACTCGCCCTCATGTGGTTTTGTTTAACTTCCAAACACAAATGAAAATATTCTTTATGAAACCTGAAATTTTTGTCCCTCCATTTAAAGTCCATTCCTACCAAACTTAAAGGAACACGCCAACTTTTTGTGATTTTTAGCTTATTCACTGTATCCCCCAGAGTTAGATAAGTCCATACATACCTTTATCTCCGCGCGTCCCACCGCTAGCTTAGCACAAAGACTGGAGGTAAACGGCTCCATCTAGCCTACTGCTCAATAAGTGACAACATAACGCCAACATTTTTCTGTTTAAATGCTATGATGTGAACTAAGACTGACAGAAAATGAAAAGTTGTGATTTTCTAGACTAATATGGCTAGGAACTATACTCTCTTTCCTGCATACTAATCAAGGAGCTTTGCTGCCATACCATGGGTGCAGTGGCACAGTTATATTTACGCAGCGCCTGAAAATGGTGCACCCATGCTCCTTGATTATTATGCAGGAAAGAGAGTATAGTTCCTAGCCATATTAGTCTAGAAAATCACAACTTTTCATTTTCTGTCAGTCTTAGTACACATCATAACATGTAAACAGAAAAATGTTGGCGTTATGTTGTCACTTATTGAGCAGTAGGCTAGATGGAGCCGTTTACCTCCAGTCTTTGTGCTAAGCTAGGCTAGCGGGGGGTGCATCAGACAGTTATGGCACGTACAGAGATAAAAAATGGTATGTATGGACTTATCTAACTCTGAGGGATACAGTGAATAAGCTAAAGTCCCAAAAAGTCGGCGCATTCCTTTAAAAGATCCAAAAAATGTCAAAGGGCATCGATAAAAATAGATGAGTGTCTTATCCAAATCCAAGTCTTCTGAAGAGACATGATGGATTAATTTATACGATGAACAGACTGTAGTAAACACAGATGTTCACATTATTGCGTGACTCACGAAAACACCATGAGAGTGAGCAAATGCAGAATTTACATTTTTGGATGAGCTAAGCATTCAGCACAGTTTGGGAATAGCCATTTTGACACATTTTCTTGCGATTAAAACTGACTGATTGCATTGAGGAGTGCCAGTGTGAGCGCTTCAGATGATCAAAGTCAAAGCGCAAGCATCATTTAAATCACCAGATCACATTTAGTTTTAGTAGTATGATTATTGAAAGAGATGGTTTATTCTGATGTGTTTTGTGCATTAATAGCAGGACAGGACATAGCTAGCATTGAAAGCACAAATAAATTTAAATTTAAATTCCCTGCGTGAGGGAAAAAATAAAGTTTGTTACATTACTACATTAAACTACTATATATAATGTTGAATATTATGTGTACTAATGCAATGGGGGAATGTGTGGGTACTGATAATAATACAATATTATTCTAATGATAAAAACATCTTTATTTTGGATTAAAATATCGCGATAAGTATCGTGGGGTCCGTATCATAATTTGTATCGAATCGTGACACGGGTGTATCGTAACATCCCATAGTATCTTTAGGTTTGGTGTTAAAATGCTCATGTGAACGCTAAGCGGACCAGCACTAAATGTCCGGATCAAATGAACCAAGCGAACCAGACTACAAGTTTAAAATGACTTATTAGTCGACCCTCTTAGAGGTTTGTTGAGACCCCCTGAAAGAGAACCAATGCTTTAGATACATCTTGTCAGTTTGTTTGTGGGATATTGATGTCAAGGTTGATCGAATGACGACATGTCTACAACACAATTAGTTTATCTTGCTTTAAGATTCTCTTGATCACTTTCCACATGTTGTTCTCCATGAGTTCCTTTGCTTTGTTTCTCAGATTTCAAAAGGAATATTTTCCATTCTTGAGGGGCATTGTGCCGTGTCATAACAATGTTGTTCATGTTTGGAGAGATCAACTAGTTGTTGGTCAATCACAAGGCCTAGCGCATGAATCGTATAAATGTTTCCCAATGCATCAAGCTGCAGTGTTACACACAGGTCAAGTAGCTTTCATCCTTTTAGCCTTTGAAACTTTTATCTGTGGCTACTGATTTCTAGAGAGTATTAGCATGATGCATCAGTGGTGCAAAATCAAAAGATGAACTCTTTCTTGCTACTCCCGACCTGGTAAAATCCTCTTCCTGTTACAGTTTACATGGAGGTTTGACGCTTGTTTTGAGGTGCGTTGAAGCCCTGATGCGAGGCATGTGAAAGGCTTGCATATGAGTTCGGCAGGGCTCTCGAGCTTTTAATAGAGTGCTTGGACTTCCTGTGGGTGTGTCTGATAGCATTGCTGAGGTGTGAAGGCTCATGGGAAGGCAAGTGCAGCTCTAATGGAGCATGCTAATGAAGTGGCGGCAGGCCGCTGTGAGTGCTCTAGCTGTCTTCCTGTGAGGTGTTAACCCTCGTTTATCTTCTCATCCAACCCTCAGCACCATCCTAACCACAGCACAGTCCTGTCCAAGAGCAAAGAGAAGGACGACGAGAAGAAAGAGTCTGACAAATCCAGGGACCGCTCCAAAGAGAGGGAGAAGAAAGAAGACCGGAAGGAGAGGAAACGAGTAAGTGGTTCCGTCGGTGACGCCCTCAGAGTTTTTTAAAGCACTATTCTCATTCACAACACGCACGTCTCTGAGTAAACAGCTGCTATTGAATGCCTGGTGAAAGCTGAAGTCAAACTGGCAAGCGTCATTCTGATCTGCGCCGTTTCCCCCCTTTGTGCTTCATCTAGGACTACGCGAACAGCGACCGCGAGATGAGCCAGGAAGCCAAGCGCCGCAAAGATGAAAATGGAATGAGTGAGTCGATAATGCCTATCTTTTAAATTTGTTTTGCCCGCTGCCGAGAGCTGAAGCGGCAAGCTAGCGAACCAGAAAGTTCTCTTTCTCGGCGGCAGAGGCAATCAGAAAGCCCTCCCCGTGGCGTCTCAGCTCTTGTTATCTGCCTCACATGGCTGCGCTCTCTCTTTTCACACAGACTCCTCCAAACACAGCAAGAGCACCAGCCTCTGAATCGCCACACTCAAATGACAAGGACAACGGCAAACGCTCCAAGTCCACCAGCAAGGACAAGGGCGATCTGGCCAAACCGGAGAAGACCTCTGGAGGCAAAAAGGTCTGTGACTGTCCTGTTACACTTCCACAAACACAGCTGCCCTACATTGAACAAACCCTAGATATGACTTATCCTGCATGCTTGTGCTGCAGACATGAATAGAACCTAAATTGTGCAACAAAAAATAATTAATTGAGGGACTGAGCCATACCTAAAGAGCAGAAAATCATGTTAGAGATCTGGCAGCAGTGTTAAGGCCCGACCACAACTATCCGGTTGTTAAGGCTGACCTCACGCGGCAGCGCTCCCGGGTCCAAAACGCTCTATCTCATACCACAAGTAAAACAACAAACGGTGCTAATATACACACACAATGTGGTGTAATACTACAAAAAATTTAAAAAAATTGATCATAGATATTAAGTGCAAACAACAAGTGCTCAATATACAAAGTGCAAGAGCTACGAGATAATTACAACTAGATAACTTTTATATTGGGAAATATTTGCATGCCTCAGCCGAACATCGCTAAGTTATTGAATGAGCGCTCCCGTTTACTTTCACTTTCAATTTTCGTCGATGGCATTCTCAAGTAAAACTAGTTGAGGCTTGGACCCAGAAACGGCGTTCCTTACGTCACAGCTTAAGCGGATAATGACAAAGGCACAAAAACAATATCGTTTGAATCACTTTCAGAGCGATTTTTTTTCCATCTGATGAACGATAAAAACACAGACAGCCAATCAGAATCCATCCTGCTTGAAAGAGCTTGAGCATTTAAAGCACTCGCTTATAATAAAACATGATACCGTTCTTTGGTGTGGATGCTAAATGTAGTTGCTGTTAGTTATCTTTAGTAGTGCTGTCAATCCATTAATAAAACTAAGTGCACATTTTTTTCGCATCAGTTTTTATATTTTTTAAATTGTAATTTCACAGTTACACTTCAAATTAATGTAGAAACAACAGTATATTTTATATATTTGTTATAATTGCATCTGTTTATAAAGGACAGTATCACTGATACTGATGTCTCTATGAAACTTTTTTTTTTTAAACATTAACGATAGACATTTAACATTACAGTATAACTGAAAGCTATCAATTTCAATATTTATTAGGCTTTAAAAACAATCTTCACATGAACCCATTATTAGCCTGACGTGGTCATACTCCATTCTAGTCAGAATATGAGTCTGGTACCGCTCCATTCGGCTTTGATTATGGGGCGTGTTTCAAGCTAACCAGGAAAGACCTCAATTGGATAGACTCGCAACCAATCAGAGCAACGGAGCGACGCGTAAAGTTAGTTGTCAAATGTCATCAGAACTCAACTGCACTGTGTTGCCAAGTCCGTGTTTTTCCCGTGGGTTGAAGCGACCCCAGTTATGTGATACATAGACCCAGGAATGCAAATTTTAGCAGGCAACCTTGCCAAAATAACGTATTTTGCCAACCAAACGCCATTTTTTTCCGGAGAACCCCCCAGAAAGTTATTGTTTTGGGCTATAGTTTTGAGTTGCAATTGTGCGCGACATTGCAAATAAACATGGCAACCCTGTCTGCACGCGCGCTGGATTAAGTAACAAGAAAAAGATGAGTGTAAACGGTCTTTGCCAGTGTTGTAATAAAAGAATTTAAGGATACACAGAGTACTTACCAACACGATCATCGTTTCTGAGAGAAATAGTGAAGGTGAATGCATATACGAACAAGTTCTCCGTTTAGGATAAGATCAAATTCAACCCAAAGCGCCTTTGGGATGATTACGTTACTGTTGATCATCTGTCCATCATCGTCTAAAGCCCGACCTGATGATTTCATTGGTCCAAACAGTTTCTGTTCAGGCATAATTACTCCTCTATGGAGCGAGTCCAGACCGAATTGCCCGAGCAAAAATTTTTGTGGGCGGGGCTAAATTCGGCAGGCATCCAGGCTAACCCATTATATTAAATGTCATATTTACCTGTGGCCTTCTGTCTAACTGGTAGGAAATATACTGAAATCGAGGAAAGTTATCAAACACCTTTCTTAACTGCGTAAATAATACATTAAATGTAGATGAATCCTTATTAAAGCTACAGTTTTCTCGGTTCCCTTTGTTCTGTGATGAACATTAATGAAAGATCTTTAGTGGTTACTGTCACTTTAAGATCTGCCGCTGGCAAACATGATGAGGATCTGATACGCTGAAAATCTAATTTTCAATTCAAGTCACCTTTATTTACATAACACTTTTTTACAATGCAGATTGTTTTAAAGCAGCTTCACAGTGTTAACAAGAGAATAATGCAACAGAATTTGATTCGGCTGTACTACCGCTCTGGAGAAAAGGTAATATAGTTGAATATTTAGTGTCACTAACTTGAGCTAGCCAAAAGCCAAAGGCGACCGTGGAAAGGAACCAAAACTCCTTCAGGGCCCGAATGGAGAAAAAAAACCTTGGGAGAAACCAGGCTCAGTCAGGGTGCCAGACAACACAATGTAGGATTCTGATTCTGGCAACCTTATTGGTCAGAAGTCATATTAGGTAAATAGATATTCGTGAGATTATTCGATAGATAGGAGTCGTCATGCCGGAGACGGGTTCAATGAGGATCTCGTGTCGATGCGACATTTACAGGGATGCGTCTGCATCTGATCTGATACGGCCTGGTTCCGGCTGACTGCAGTAAACCTCGGGATAAACAGAGAGACTGACGTTAGCGTAGATGCCAGTCTTCTGATGATGTCACGAGTGCATCAGGGTTTTATGGGAAGTGTTCCCAGTTCCGGCTGACCTAGTTAATGCAGCCTTACAATCATTTACTAATTTAAAGGTCTAGATTTAAACGTTCATTTTGTTATTGAACGCGTTTGATTTTTAACGCATTAAACTGAGAAAATGTATTGCATGCGTTAACGCGCTAATTTTGACAGCGCTACTTTATAGTTATCGCTCTCGGTGTGAATGAGCCTTAAATCTCAGCATTAAATAACTGACAAACATGATTTTTTACAAAGGGTTCCAGGTAAAACTAGTTAATGCAGCCTTACAATCATTTAAACTGATTTAAAGGTCTAGATTTAAACGTTCATGTAAGACGTTATTGAATTCGGTTAAGACTTCTCTTATGAGAATACCCCGAAAAATGGGCATTTTGGCATAATTCTGTGTTCGCTCCAGCGTGAACGAACTGTATTCTGGTGCGTGTCTTTCTGAGGGTTGTATGTCACATAGTCACAGGCAGCGCTTTTTCCCGTCACGCCTGAATGGTTTAAAAGCATTTGCATGAATAAGAGCGTGATCATATAGCACTAGCCCAAGGATGACAGAAAAAAAACGAATGCTGCGTTAAATATTTTTAACACGTTAAACTGAGAATTTATCGCATGTGTTAATGCGCAAATTGACAGCGCTACTTTATAGTTATCGCTTGTGGTATGAATGAGCCTTAAATCATCATTAAATAACTGACAAACATGATTTTTTACAAAGGGTTCCAGGTAAAACTACATTAAACTGGGTTAAGTTGATATGGCTCATTAGTAGCTCAAGAATAGTTTCTTGCTTATTTTGTTTAAATCTTCTTTGATGTTGTTGTTTGAAACATTTATATAAATTATGCGTTTCTTTTAATATACAGTAGTAAAAGTCATGTAGGGTCATTAAAAACAAATATCCCCTCCGGACACATTAACTTAAATCATTCACATGTGAGGAAAATAATTATTTTTTAAATATGAAGGAAAAACATGGTTATTTGACATAAAACTACAGCAGTTTTATTTGACTGTGCAAAAGAAATGCATAGAAAAACAAAAAGCAAACATTGACTAAAACATAAACGGTTATTAATATTTGGTTAGTTCTCTCTTCTTTATGCATGTTCATCATTTCTTTGTATGACAGCCTGGACAAAAAATTTTGGTCAGATTTTGGCCTCTACTGTAGTGAAATGGTGTATTCGACAAAAATCGTACACCATTTTCATCAGAAGACACAACTTTAGATCTGATGGGCAGCTTTTTAGCACTTATGCACCATATAAATGTTAATTGTAGATCCGGTGTGATGTGAAACGGTTTTCTTCACGTTCTCTCATGCTCTTGTGTTTCCTCTGGGCATGCGGCGCTTGCTCGGGAACAGGAATCCAGGCATGACAAGGAGAAATCAGAAAAGAAGAGAGACAGCACTGGCGCTAAAGAAGAGAAGAAACAATATCCTTTGATGCCTTGAGCACAAACAGCAGTGTGTACCTGTAGTGATGAGCCAATCAGCACGCTGCGTTTCCCTTAACATTCACCACCCATAAATCATCAGAAAAGCACAGATAATGTATGCCGACACTCAAGGTGAGCGCTTGAGGACACCTTCTTTCTTTTTCTATGATCGGTTTCTTATCAAGAGTTGAGAAATGGGTCAGTGAGTATGAAAAAGAGCATTTATTGATTTGCTTCTCAATAATGCAGAGGTTTTTCCGGACCTGACGCTCCTCCGCTGCAGAATTCATCATCTTCCCTCGCTTTCTCAACCATGTCAGCGTCTTAATTGGCTTCTCCCATCACCGTCTGGAAAGAGGAATCCGTCGCACACTTTAGGAATTTTGCCTGCATCCAAACTTCTGTTGTTTTGCCTAGAAACGTTGTAGCTCGTATTTTAATCTGCCATTTTTATTGTGATATTTTCAGTACTTCACTGAAAGTTTGTTTCCTTTAAATATTTAGCACAATGTGCTTTGCATCACAAACAGATTCAGGTTGAATTGGTGTCACTTTCAAATGCTTGCGTTTTTATGACCTCGCTCTATTACCTTCCTTTTCCTTACCTTTTCTTTTCTTTTTTCTTTTAAAGTAAAAAAAAAAAGAGAAAACTGGTTTTCCGGAATACTACCTTTTTTGTTTTGTTTTCCTTTTTAATTCACTCGTGATATTTAGACTAGGTGTTTGAAGCAGTACAAATGCTCTATTTGTATATTATGTATACAGAAATAAAATGGTTCAGTGTAATAAGACATTTCCTGTTACTTTCATTTCAACTGTACGCCTCCTGATTTCCTTTTGTGTGTGTTCAATCACGTTTTTAAAAAGATTTGTATAAAGAATGGCAAAGCTGGAGTTCTCCGTAAATAAGTGGACTAAAAAGGAAACAATTCATGACTTTCCAAATTACTTAATGGAGTTTTTATCTGGCAAAATCTACAAAAGTGTATGCTTTTTCTAAATAAAATAGTTTTCTTAGTGTATCACGTGTCTGTTGTTGTTTTTATACTTTCATATTTTGCATCTATTTTCTGCTTTATCAGATGTATAAGATGAATTTATCAGCACCACGTACCTGACAGACCTCTCTAAATCTCTAAATGCCTTTAGCAGTTTAGATGATGACACTTGTTAAGATTAGTGTGGTTTTTCTCTTTGAATGTGACGTAAATGTGCAATTAATGATTATGAAGTTATACGTATGAGATTAATTTAATTTTGATATGGTGGTTGTTGCATATAAATGATTGTGTGTTTAAGTGCAAACTCAATGTGATTATAATGTGACTTTGGCAATATTGGGATCTAAACCTCTCATGTGAACAATACACCAATCCAATGTATGCGATGTTAAGCTTTTTTATGTACTTGTTTTATTCTCATCTCACATTGGATAGTGGATCTGCACTCAAAAGTCAAAGATATTTTCTAGATAATGTATTTCTATCTTTTAAGAAATGTAGACGTAAAACGGTTAAACATAAAATAAATGTGTATCTCTGCAATCAGACTTTTTTTAGATACATTTATTTATATATATAAATTTATATATACATTTATTTATATATATATATAAAGTTTGCATCAAACAATATCATCCTTGTTAACGGTAATAAAAAAACAAACTGATTACAGATTAAAAAATGAGTGATGACCTGATGATCGTCATTAAATAAACTGAATGAATCGTGTTTTTGAGACCCGTCGCGTCCGCCATCTTGCAACGGTCAGCGTGTCGTCACTCACGCCACGACCTCCTGCAGCTTCTGACCGTGAAACCGCCGAGATTTAAATTCCTGAAGAAACGAGGTAACTTCACAGGTGAGTGAGTTGGTTTGTGTTTTTATACTGTATAAACTCAATATTATTTCGGTACTTTAAATGTTTTTACTTCTACTATGGTAACTTTTTAATCTGTGAGTGGATCACTTAATCTTGTTTTGTGTTAGTTTTGCAAAATCATCTGCTGAAGTCTATTTCCTAAATAGATATTCACACGGTTGCAGCTCATTTCAACTGGCTCTCGGATGTTAACGAATCGCTCCAATATGGCGGCTTTATTCTGAGCCTACGTTTTTTAATTCTGGGTGGCACTTCCGGTTTGGGGAACTTCCATTAAATAATTTCATATCATAAGGTTGCCCTACATATAAAGCTTATCCATCGGTTATCTGTTAATTTTCCTTTGTTTGATTTTCACACATCATGAGAATAACGTAACGCTTGGTATTTTAACAGGATGACACTGCATTCTTGCCCTCATGATTATTTCATTTTTCCCCTTTTTATTTTATTCCGCTGTAATGGAACAGGACAACATCTACTGCACATTTGTGCTCTGTTCTCCCGATTTAATGTACAGTATATCCCATTAATAATTCACTGGATTTTGCCGAATGAATTCCTAAGTCTCGTCAGAAGATGGCGCCTGTAGCTGAATCATCCATCCATGTTCCCAACCATTGGTCCAATGTGGGTAATATCATACAGGTAAATACCTTTTTAATTGATTATTAAATTGTTTAAGTTTTATACATGCTAGTTTCCAGAGTTGAAGATAAATCTTTTCATTACTACAGGAGCTGCCTTTGCTAAGTTTCAAATGATTATTAAACGTCAAGTACAAACTTTGCTAAAGCGGCACTCAGTGTTTTCATTCACTCCTTCAAGTGGACTATATTTGTGATGTCGGACACAGCCGGTTAGTTTCATCTGGGTATTTAAAATGCACTTTCTTGTTGGAGTTTTCAGTGTGAACTCACAACTCGCACTTATATAAATGTGTGAATTGGTACGCACCTTTATACTGTCTATGGTACGCACCTTTTGGTCAATTGGTTGACTGAACTTGCTCCAAAATCCAGGCCGTGGTTTTGGACCCAGCATACCTTGAGTAAGAGTTCAGGACAAATGTGACGGTTAATGAACCTTCTGGATAACCCCCAGCTGGTGTTTCAGTGGATGCATAGTCAGCTGTCCTTAAATATGATCATAATACACTAACATTTACCATTCATAACCAATATTTTTGTCTTTGTTTTGAACGGTACATATTGTTTTATCTTTTCACTAGGGGTGTACGATTCCAGGTTTTTCGGAGTCGACTCCAAATCCTGACTCCCACTGTAAAAGTCTATGGAATCAAGTCCATTTACTTTACATCAAATCAGGGTAAGAAATAAGACAAAATTGCAGTTGTTACACTCTTAAATTAATTTCGCCTGACACAAAGCCTTAAAATCCCTGTATTAAAACCAAACACTTTTAGCGTGACCGTCCAATTTAGCGATGACTTGATGAGTGGCTATCAATGTTTCTACCTAGCTGTTGCCGGTATATAATTTTACAAAGGAAAAAGTCACAAAAACAGCTGTTATCGAGTGATGATAGTGGTAAACGCACATGATCATTGTCTTAAAAGGTGAGTTAATACTAAATACATACAATAATGTACACTTATTGATGTGATTTTTATGATTTTTGGTTAGATTATGAACACAAGTTTAACCATGGAAAACCAAATCTATTTTTATAACATACCATCAATTAAACTAAAGCTAGCATGGAGGAAGCCTATGTATAATCACAAACGAAAGTCGCTGTGACTGTTTTCTATTTATAAAGGAAGCGCTCAAATAAATGGGCGTGACAAAGTTTCTGCGACAGCTCTCTGACGCGGCGTATTACGTACGAGTTCCTCGCTTCATTTCATTCACTCCTTGCTTATAGTGCACTCAACTGCTATGCACTTTATAGGGATTAGACCATGTGTCTCAAACTCACGGGATGATATTTTGTGACCCCCCCTACTGGACATCAAAGTTTAGTGTTAGTGCGTCCCGCGCGTTGTTCTGAAACGCACCTTTTGCTGAGTCGTTGCGAGTGCCGCGCCTACCACGCATTTATTTTCATAAATGCAAGCGGCCTCACTGTGTGTGTGTGTGTGTGTGTGTGTGTGTGTGTGTGTGTGTGTGTGTGTGTGTGTGTGTGTGTGTGTGTGTGTGTGTGTGTGTGTGTGTGTGTGTGTGTGTGTGTGTGTGTGTGTTAGAGTTGTCTCGGCCCTCCCTCATGCAATATAATTGGTTGACACCACGTGATTGACACGAACAGAATGTGATGCTGATCAGATAGTCGAAACTAATGTGGTCTAACGCTGCATTCACACGGGGCGTCGGCATTTACATTTACATTACATTTAGTCATTTAGGAGACGCTTTTATCCAAAGCGACTTACAAATGAGAGTAATAGAAGCAACCAACACCAGTCAAGGGCAACAATATGCAAGCGCTGTAACAAGTCTCACGAAACACAAAACACAGGACAGTTTTTTTTTTTTTTTTAAATAACAAACAGTGACGAATAGAGTGATAAGTGCTATTCTTTATTGGTCAAGTGCTGCTGGAAAAGAAGTGTCTTGAGATGTTTTTTGAAAATGGCTACAGACTCGGCTGCTCGAACTGAGACAGGCAGGTCATTCCACCAGGTGGGAACGGTCCAGGAAAAGGTCCTAGTGAGGGATTTCATGCCTCTTTGAGATGGCACCACTAGGCGTCGTTCACTTGCAGAACGCAAGCTTCTGGAGGGTGTGTAAGTCTGAGCAAGTGAGTTTAGGTATACTGGTGCAGAGCCTGCGGTTGCTTTGTAGGCGAGCACCAGAGCCTTGAATTTGATTCGCGCAGCTATCGGCAGCCAGTGAAGACGGCGCTGCGTTCTGGATCAGCTGCAAGGGTTTAACAGTGGATGCTGGAAGGCCCGCTTTATTGTATGCATTTACTTCTCTTTACTTTGAATGGGTGACGTCATGCATTGCCGAACTGGTTTCGTTGCATCGCTTCACTCACGTTGCAATCGGCAGAAGTTGAAGATTTCTTTTCAAGCGCTAATGCAGGCATCATCCAATCAGATCGCCCTATGCAAATTCCCTAGAGCAGACGCTAGCCAATTGCAACCCTAGAGCAGATATGTGATTGGCTGTCTCATCAGAGGCCTGTCTCACCAACGACCCCCAGGTAAATTGGGTTTGAGACCCTTGGATTAGACAATATGTAAAGTCAACCCATTGCTGTGGTGGAGTCGACCCCGACTCTGGGGCTATCCACTCCCCATCACTACTTTCCACTCCTAACAAACCCCTTTTTGTTTGCTCGTGCTGTTGTTCTTTAAAGTAAATGACACATGGTGATATATCACTGAATGACATGCTGAAATTTTAAGGCCCGGTTTCACAAACAGGGTTTAGGCTAAGCTTAAAACATCACTGGTGGGCATCTTAAGACAAAACAATGGCACTGACGTATTTTAAGATATATCAGTGCAAGTGTCTTTCAGTTAAAGCAGCTCAAACATACATTTTAGTCTAGCTTAAGCCTTGTCTGTGAAACGGGTATATGTTGAAAAGATCATATTAATTTCAAATGAACTATCCATGAAAGATTTTATTGTGAATACACCCAATTAATACGGTCTCCTTTTGAATAGCATTTAGGCAATAAAGGCTGTGCTGCTGTGTATTGGGAGTACAGTCTCAGATAAAGAGTTTCATTGTGTTAAATCACAGCGTTCAAACTGTTTTCAAAGACCTATTATCTAAGCAATTGGATAAACTATTGTCTAACATAACATGAACAGCACACAAAGCTCGTTTTAACACATCAGGGGTGGGAAAGTGTCTGGACTATCCAACAAACCATCCAACTGTCTGGTCATTTTGACTGGAGAATTCATTTTCAATTAATTGCAGAAAAAAAATAAGGTAGGCGGTGTTTTACAGGCTGGTTAAAACTCTCTTCATATCCTGATAACACTCAAAAATAGAATTGGTCTGAATATATATTAAAACATGTACCTATATCTTCTGTGACCAATAACACTTCGTCCAATCATTGCATTCAAGTATGCAGAGTTGAAGACCGAACACAGCAGTCACCTTCTATTACTCCTCCAAGCTCCAGATATTTTCATATTTTATTCCCGCAATTTAAAGTACAGCAGTTGTAGCCTCTTGAGATCGTTTTAAAGCTTTTATGTGCTTTGAAAAGGCGCTTGCTAACAAGAGTCTAAATGGGACTATAGAGACTGTCGAGGAGATTAAACTTCATCAGCCGAACAGGTAAACTCATCTACTCGCTATAGTCGCTTTCCAGAGCCGGACATTAACGGGAGTACATTTACTTGAGTACAGTACTTAAGTACAATTTTGAGGGATCTGTATTTTACTCAAGTATCATTTTTGGAGAGTACTCATGACTTTACTCAAGTACATTTGAGAGGCAAATATTGTACTCTTTACTCCGCTACATTTCTATCCATAACCGTAAGTACCCGTTACTTAAAAAAAAAAAAATTCAAATCAGCCGTAAATGCGCGTTCTGTGCAGCCGTGTACATTTTAGTTTCGATTTTGGATAAACTCCAATTCGGGAGCGGGTTGCTTGAATTGTGGGTTCATTAGCCTATTATTCTTAATGAAAAACACAACAACAACACTGTACAATGACAAACTCGCTTAATTAGGCACCGTTTACATTTCGTTTTCAAACCAAATCTTCCACGATCATCTGGTCCTTGGCTCTCCTGACTCCTGCTGCGTTTCATTAAGCATTCACGTTACGTTTTTATTTCTACTGTGTGTTATCTCTAACTTAACTAAATGATTTATTACTATAAAAAAATGAAAAATCAAAACGACGGTGGGGGATGGTGCCACGGTGTGCGAGTGATGTAACCGGTGTTGAGTCTGAACATCGACTATCGTAGCAAGCCTATCAAACATTAATGTAAGCTGAGCATTTGCTTTGATGTTCTTGAGTATGCAGTGTTTAACACCGTCAGGTTCAAATATGGGTGCAAAAAATCCATTAAAACTCTCTAGGTTTGTCAGAGCGTTGCCATTGTGTGATTGCCTTGTGCGCAAGTGAGAAATGTTAAATAAAGCTACGTGGTAAAAAGATGAAAATTACTTGATTTAATTTAATGCAATATTTTGATACTCAAGTACTTTTAAAAACAAGTACTTTTACCTAAGTAGACATCTGACTGTAGTACTTTTACTTGTTCTTGAGTAAAATTTAGCAAGGGGTATCTGCACTTTTACTGAAGTAATGGAGCTGTGTACTCTGTCCGCCTCTGTCGCTTTCACAGCCTCATAACCGTTAAAAGATCTCAATTCTAACACGCACGTGATCTTATTCCTAAATGACAGGGATTCAGCTCTGACACGTATGATCACAGCGAACATTCAGATCTGTGTCGGCGCTGCCGCTGGGCCAGAGAGAGCCGTTGTCATGTATAGAGCTTCACAAACAGTCTTTTCAAACACACACTT